>OY856413.1:563577378-564177378 GCA_963693085.1 Alisma plantago-aquatica | reverse complement strand
GAGAAATGAGGTATGTTAGAGTTCATATTACAAGCATGAGAATAGAAGTGCTTTGCCACAATAGTTATGAACAATCTCAATATAAAATAATAACTTTTGCATGCATAACAATGTAGACTAAATATACTAAAATAGGACCATAGCACCATTGGATCGTGGCCTAAAAGAAATAAGAGTGGAAACGCACACCTCCAGCAGAATATGTGCCTCCTTTGCAAGTACGGTTGTACAAAAGTACCACTATTCTAGATATTCTAGTCAAACATGTAGCATGCATAAATAGAGTGGCAAGACTAGCATTTTAGTCAATTTCACATAAAATGGCATTCATAGAATGAGGGGTCCAAAGATCCATTAATAAAAGTAATTCAACATTAATAGGAATTGTGTATGAATCCAAATCAGGGAGTATTATTGTTCAACATATGAGTCTCAAGTAGAATTGAAATATAAGAGATGGCTCATTAAAAGAATCAGGTTTAAGTAGAATAATGCCCAAAATAAATTAGTGGATGTGCATACATGATCTTCACAACTAAGGCTAAACACAATCTATATACTTGGTCCACGAAGTCGAGTATACATCCTAGGAACACATTATGTATAGTAGTCAAACCAAACTAATATGTGTATATTATTATTTTAGAGATTTTTATATTGTTCTTATCTTGGTCCAAATCACCTAATGATGATTACAGTTCTTAATCATATAAAGTGGTCATATGATCCATTGAATAACTATTTTAATTCAAAAATCATCTTTAGTCACATAAGTCTAGACATGTATAAGTTACATATGTGCGTGGGTGATAATAGACATTCTCCCAATTCATGTCATGCAATATCATTCTATCTATACTGTTTGAATCTATGTTATTCTTAACATCATAATTAGCATGCATATTGGTCTGTATGATTCATTATCTAGTTATTGAATATGTAATGAATACAAGTATGCATTATATGGGTGACCCAGATATAGTATAAGTCAACATACCATCAATTCTTAGGATTATAGAGAAACCTTCTTAATAATATTGCTTCTCTCATGTTTAATTTCATTCTACATAGTTTGACTTAGATAAATGTATTTACCATGCCAACATCCATCTCTACTCACCATCAATTATATGTAAGTATTGAGTATCTAGGATTTTAACTCAAGATAAGAATAAGATTAGTATAGTAGGTTTTCTTATAAAACTAATGAAATTAGATGTTCCAAACTTATGTGTATTAATTCATGCATATGTATGACCATATACCATTCAATCAATGATTGGTGATCCTAACTATCAACTAGGATCAGTTTGAGGTTACTGATTTCAATAGTTATAGTATATTGAGAATGTTTTTATCATACCTTCAAAAAAAAAGAATGTTTTTATCATTGAGTTACATATATGTATATGTTAATACACTGATGTTTTTGCTAATACTTCATGTAGGGTTTCTATATTAGCTATTATGACTAACTTGTGCAATTAGTTTTTTATTACCAGTAGTTAAGTCCATCATCTAGTTGAACATCTAAGTTGGAATCAAAGAAGAAATAATGACCTTCAGCTTGTTGATTCCCTATGGGACTTTTGGTTGATCAGTTCTTCCCATAAAATGATGGTATTAGAAGTAAGATTTAATTTGGTAAAATCTATGTAGATTGACCATGAACCATGCTCTATAGTGATGAGGGGGATTAGGAGCTCTTCAGATCCTCACAAGTCCCTTGTACATGTCATCGCTCACCTAGAGTTGTAGCTTCCATGGTAGATGATGCATTAAGTATATCTTGTGCTTTCTTGAACCTCCAGGAACCTTGGCGAAGGAAATGAGAGTGACTCTTGGTTGGTCTGGTAGACTCATGTGAACCCGAGAATTTATAGTGTTGGCTGTAGTTTGCATGTGAAGGAGAGTTGTAGGTGCAATGGGAGCAAGGGAGTAGGAAAAGAAAAGTGGAGTTGAAGGTGCAGGAGACAAGAGGGAGGAGGAGGTTTCCGTGGTGGCTCCATTTTGGATGAAAATCTATAGATCTAGGGATTTAGAGAGGGGATAAATAGAGCTTCAAAATTCTCACAAAATAAGTTAGACCTTCAAATTATATCAATCAAAACCAATAACTTAAAAGCAATTTGAAGTCCTAACTAGGCAAGCATAGCAAGGATGGGAGAAATTGAAAAATGCACTTAGACAAGGTGGTTTAGAGTGGTTTCACTCTCCAAACTAGGAGAGAGTCCATCCACTACCTAGAGAGGTCAACCTCTAGGACTTTGCAATCTGTGTATACTTATATTCATTCATAAAGTATACAAGGAGACCACCATACATCTAAGGACTTACCTATTCAAGACAAGAGTCTTCCACCTATACAAGGACTTACTCACTTGATTAAGATGTCTTCAACCTTCAACAAGGACTTACACACACTTCCATCAAGTCTTTGGCCTTGAAGGAATTTGCTCACTCTTCTTGAATCTTGGTCTTGCCCTTCTCCTTCACCTAGAGAAAATCTTCACCTCTTCTTCAACCTTGAAGAAGAACAACAATAGTTTCACCTTCACTCAGAGTAGCTTGATTCACCTTTGCTTCATTGAGAAAGGGGGTAGGGAAGATGGAATGGAATGAGAGTTTTACACGCACATGGAGGTAGCTCTCTTACAACTGGCCTAACTCACTCATAATCACAAAATTCTTTATAAATGAGAGAGAGAAAGGGGATCAAGGAGTTGCAACACACTCAACTATAGCAAGGACTTAGAATAGCATGAATGAGAAAATGTGGAATGAACTCTAAGGGGTCCTATTTATAGCTGGGGGTGTTCCCTTGAGTGTGATATCACTTAAGGGAGAAATATAGCCATTTTCTTAGTTACAACGGATCTATTCTTGCTCAAACCAAATCTATAATGGTTATAATCACTTTTTCTACATTTTCCGTATAGTACATTCAGTCGAGTTTCAATAAAGGTAACTCAGTCGATCCACTAAGTGACAAAGCCAATTTTCAAACTATCGGTCAAGTTTGTTCTAGAAAACTCAATCGATGAGTCAAAATTAGTTTTGCTTAGTTGATCGATCGGTCGAATTATGTGAGTGTGCAACTCGATAGATTGGTCATCTTCAGAAAATTCATTATTGGATCGGTCGAGTTTCCAACTCGATCGAAAAACAACCCGTGACAAATTTTCTAAATTGACTTTTGAGTGACTGAACGTTGAAATTAAGTGTCCCTTACTTTTTCTAATCTTAGTTACAAGTCATATCATCAATACAAGTGATTACAAAATCAATCTAAGGTCATTTGGAGTGATTTCCCAAAACGTGCACTTGCATTGCTTTTGACTTGAACTTAAACAAGATAGGGCTTGTGTAAATTGATCCTTTTCATGTACCTAAAGCCTGAAATAAATCTTAAACAAACATATTAGATACATAGGAATGGAATGGTTAAGTGAGTATCAAAATATGGTCAATGTATAACTCTCAAGTCAACAAATCAATGTTTTCAGGATTGGTGGTGTGGTGATTCATATTAGCAATGTCGGTGGTACAAGTGGTGGATCTGCAGTTGCAAGGTGGTGATCGGACAGTAGATTTTTTATCATACAATTAGGTGTTACGAGGAGAAGGAAGAAGAAGAAGAAGCAGGAGAAGATGATTGACAGAGGGCTGTGAATCCATGGTGGCGCCTGGGGAGGTCTGTGGTGGATGAGGCAAGTCTGGAGGCATGGATTGATCTTGCTGCTGTCACTATGGCTAGCGAGTGACATGTAGATCTGGCAGTGGCTTCAAGAGTTGGAAAATATGGCCAGCACGGTGATTTCCTTCATCGTGTTTGCTAACACATGGGATGGAAGACAGGTGGTTGCTAGGGTTTACTGGAACGAGGGATGGAGAGGAAGAAATATAGAGCTTAGTGAGGGTGAGATGGTAGGTCGTGTTGCTCTGTTGTCGGAGTTATGTTGGAATGTTGGGTGCAAGGTGCGAGAGGGGAGAAGAAGAGGGATGGATCAGAGGAACCGGTTGCTAGGCCTTCTAGCATAAAATGGAGGAGGAAGACTTAGATTTGTGAGTAGACCTCAGTGTGGTCAGAATCAAAGAAGAGTAGAGGTCCTGATTGGGTAGGAGACTAGGGTGTGGATGAGGCATGGGCATGCTAGGATTTAACTCTTTGTAAGGAGAAGACATGTAAGAGAAACAAAATAGAAGATGAGGCAAATGGAAGAGATTATATCGTTCAACATGACTGAGAGGGAAGAGGAATGACTAAAAGAAGGAAGCTTTATGAGTGTTCCTATGCGTAGGAGTCAGGAGGGTAAGGTGGAGGATGACCCTCTCCTTGATCAGGTCTTAAAGAGGATCTAGATCATTGGATTGTTAGGTATAACACAATAAAATGACTAGAGAAATGTGAAATTTGGAGAAAGTTAGACAATAATAAGGTGTCACATTGATCATATGCATTAGACTCGGGTTATTCAATACATTGATACAATCGGGTGGGCAAATGTTATTCAAATAATATCAAATTTTCTAGGTATGCTTATTGATATGACTGAGTCCATATTTTACATCAATTTCACCTTTCGAAACATGTTTCACATAAGATTACTTACTAGTTTATTAAGTCTTCACTTAAAATGTTTAATCCTCTCAATTACCCAATTGTGATATCATAATACATATTAACTCATTTTCTTTCATTTTATAATTCTAGGTATATACTTAAGTGTCAATTTGGGTCTGAACCCATTATTTAGCGCATTTGCACCTCAATCCTAAAGTTACATGTATCATGGCTATTTTGTCTTTCAATAATCATTTTAAATGGTATTAATGAATACATGAAAATGTTTGACTGCAACTATACCTAATGCATTCTAAACTAGGCACATTAGATACTAGTTATCAGCATAATCTATTTGGGCCTAGAAAAATGGAGGATTAACCTATATGCCTATAATTGAGTATGTTACAACACTCCACCCCTTAAAGAGGATTTCATCCCCGAAATCCATTCATCACTAGCCATGTGTACTAATTCATACTTCTAGACCAATCTAACATTTCAAATACACTTAATGTAGTGGATTACTGTACTACACTCCACATTATGGCTATATGCAAAATCCCATGGTGAAACTATATTATTTCATGCATCAAGTCTCCATAGTCTTCTCACATTCTTGGTTGTGATAGAAAAGTTACATCGAGTCATAGAATATCTTAGCAATGCTACATCCATTAAGGTTACCTATATCATTATGGAAGTTTTATTATCCTCTTACAAGAAACATGTCACCACACACATAAGGTCACTAGGTTGTTATATAGTTCCTCATTTTCATCACTTAAGAATGAATAACCAATCTTCATAAATAGATATCCCAATAGAACCATTCATATTGCGACTGCTAAATTGATGGACTAAATTTGTATAGAAACATCAATCCCTGAACATCATGATCCATATCATTATTACTATTGAGTTACTTTTTTGTTGTGATTACCATGTCTGTTAAATATTGAGTGCATATAGTAAGTAGGGTATAGAATGGATATATGTATTCTTTTCCTTCCAAAATTAGGGTTCTCTTAAGTTGGATATAATACACATTTTTACCAAGTAAGTTAATTAGTTTGTGTGTGCCTGCCAAGCCATTATTTACAAATTATAAGGCATATTAGGGTAAGGATATGATATTAGGATTTTTCTTTGCTCACTTGCTTACCATTCAAACTTGAGGACTAGAGTGTATTGTATGCAACTTATTGAATTAGGCATCCATGATTTAGCATAAATATTACATTACACATGCTTTGATTGATGTGTAATTAATGTAGTTTTGCTTCAATTTATATGAGCAGAGGGGAAGTTGTATATTGAAAATGTCCACCATGTTGATTTTTTTCAACCTAGCTTCTATTATATAGTTGTCCTAACCATTTAATTACCAACATATTGGGGTATAGGGTATTAATTCGAGCTCTTAAGTATAATTTTTTTCTTCTTTAACCTAATTGAGCACCTTATGTGACTTAAGTTTCTTATCTAAACATAAGTGGATATATTTTATAATTTATATTAATTATCAAGGTAACAATTATGTGATACAATTATCAAGGCTCGCTCACTATTCTTGGCAACATTATCTACCTAAGTTTGATGTTATTAGTAGAAGTACCTAAGTATGACAAATTGCAACCACTACTACTACTATTTATTCCCTAAGTTTAACCACTCATAAGAGTATAAGACTACACCCCTTAAATTATTAATCTATATCCTAAAGAATTATCTAGAGAGACAATAGGTGTAGATCACCACGTCGTACACATCCTAAGCTTCTTCTTCATACATTCTACTTCTCACTTAGGGCTAGGGTCACAAGATAGACCTAACTAGTCATAGGGTTTTTTTTTCTTCTAAAGGCTTTCTATACTTCTTATAACTCCCATGTGATGGTGACTTGGTTCTAAGAACCATAACTTTTTTTAAGTTGTCTTTTGTACATATATCTTAATATTGAAAATAAATTTTAATGATATAAGTTTTGGGATGGAAATGTAAAATTGGTGCAATAATGGATACGAGAACCAAGTTAGCAACCTACCACAATGCAACACATACACTATTATCACTTTGTTATGCAAAAGGGTTTGACTCTTCTAAAACTTAAACATACATACAACTACATCTCTAATATGTAAGCATAAGAGGGAGAAGGGTCTCTTATTACACACTGCCAACTTCTATTTAAACCTTATAAGGTATGACATCCAACATCCCCCATGTCACTCTTAAGTATAATTTACATATATTTAATACAAGACTTAAGGTAGTCATAAGATCGGCAAACCATTATAGTAAGATATATGGGTTCCTTCTATACTTGACGGTTTACAACCATAGTTCTGTCACAAGACAAGATGAACTATATAGTCAAATTACTCATCACATCATTCACTAGATAATCTAATTACACCATGGAGGCGAGAGGCAAACTCCTAAGAATACTATACTAAACTTATAGATTCCACCCACCAATCCTCATGCATGAGGCATAAAAAGCCAAACAAAGATAGTATTCAACCCTTAGATAGATGTCTTTGGGACATAGCTATGTTGAGATACTCCATATTAAAGGCAAGGCATGACTAATAATAACTAAGCTAGTTCATATTATCACTTATTACCAAGGGAATCATCTTAATTCTTAAATTATACATCCATATGTTACATCCATAATTCATGTGTGCTCAGTACCCCAAAGAGGGCGTATGTGAGGCATGCTAGAAAAACAACAAAGGAAAAAGGGTTAAGTTGAGAACTAGGATAAAGCTTAATTACAACTATTCAAGTCAACTTACACTTTGTAGCTCTTAGGTTAATTAAAACCTAGAAAATATGGGATGGGAACCAACACTACAAGAGTCAGTTACATGTGGCATCATCCATCTCCATAAAGAAGGGTATGGGTGATAATGGTTACATAGGTGGGTTGAGGAGTGTAAGTGACCAAGTTAATTAGGGGTTCAAAACTCGAATTGGTATTCGACGACTAGGTAATAAATTCACCAACAAGCTCTGGGGGTCACCTACCTAATTAAGTGTCAACCTAAGATAATCTGAAAGAATCAAGTACTGACTGCTTATGCTCTGATACCATTTTGTAAAGAGTAGGACCCAATAGGGGATCCACTCTTCCATGAATTGAAGAATAAGTTCATCCAATACCAAATAAGAAGGAAAGGAGGAATTTCATTCTTTTCTCAAATGGTATACATATCAGAGCATGTAGTTTGTAAGAAACAGAAACAAAACTATATTAAAGTTGCAAGGTGTATCATTATACATTTGTTCCTCACCATAAAAGGTGAGTATAACAAATTAAAAAGGTGTACATCTAATAAATCTAATAACATATAAGGCTTGTTGCAGAGGGCAACCCATCCAATCCAAGTTATCCTTAGGTCCAATACCATGTATACAATCTTTGTGCATCCTTGTCTTCTAACATACCTACACATGGTGGAAGGGAATATCACCCAGGAAATAGGAAACAAAATAAGGTCAACAAAGGCTGAGTATGTACATAAAATAAACACTTTGGACATTATATTGGGTTAAAAGTGTGAAAAGAGATGTTATCACAAGAAGGGTCTATTTGCAATTAGGTAAGTTCAAAAGAATCATAACAAGATCAACGAGGCATGTTAAAATTCAGATTACAAGCATGAGAATAGAAGTGCCTTGCCAAAACATTTATCAACAATCTCAATATTAAAAAAAACTTTGACATGCATAAAAATGTTGACTAAATGTCCCTAAAATAGGACCATAACACCACAAGATCATGACCTAAAAGAAACAAGGGTGGAAAGGCATACTTCAGGCAGAATATGTGTGTCCTTTATAAGTATGAGTGTACATAAGTACCACTATTCTAGATATTCTAGTCAAACATGTAGCATGCATAAATAGAGTGGCAAGACTAGCATTTTAGTCAATTTCACATAAAATGGCATTCATAGCAGGAGGGGTCCAAAGACCCATTAACAAGAGTAGTTCAACATTAATAGGAATTTTGTATGAAATCCAAATAAGGGAATATAATTGTTCAACAAATGAGTTTCAAGTAGAATTGATATTCAAGAGATGACTCATTAAAAGAACCAGGTTTAAGTCAAATAATTTCAAAAATAAATTATAGGATGTACATACCTAACCTTCACAGCTAAGGCTAAACTCAATCTATATACTTGGTCCACAAAGTCAAGTATACATCCTATGAACACATTATGTATGTTATTCAAACCAAACTAATATGTGTATATTTTCTTCTAGAGATTTTTATATTGTTCTTATCTTGGTGCAAATCACCTAATGATGATTAGAGTTCTTAATCATATAAAGTGGCCATATGATCCATTGAATAACTATTTTAATTCAAAATTTATCTTTAGTCGCATAAGTCTAGACATGTCTAAGTTACATATGTGTGAGGGTAATAATACACATTCTTCCAATTCATGTCTTGCAATATCATTCTCTCTATACTATTTGAATCTATGTTATTCCTAACATCATAATTAGCATGAAAATTGGTGTGTATGATTCATTGTCTAGTTATTGAATACGTCATGAATACAAGTATGCAATATATGGGTGATCCTGATATAGTATAAGTCAACATACCATCTATACTTAGGACTGCAAAGAAACCATCTTAATAATATTGCTTCTCTCTTGTTCAATTTCATTCTACATAGTTTGACCTAGATAGACATATTTACCATGTCAACATGCATCTCTACTCACCATTAATTATATGTAAGTATATGAGTATCTATAGTTTTAACTCAAGATAAGAATGAGATCAGTATAGTAGGTTTTGTTATGAAAATAATGAAATTACATGTGCCAAACTTATGTGTATTGATTCATGCATATTTATGACCACCATATACCATTCAATCAATGATTGGTGACCTTGACTAACAACTAGGGTCAGTTATAGGTTACCAATTTCAATAGTTATAGAGATCAAGAATGTTTTTATCATTGAGTTACACATCTTTATATGTTAATACACTGATGTTTATGCTAATACTTTGTGTAGGGTATCTAGATTAGCTATTATTACTAATTGGTGCAATTAGTTTTATATTACCAGCAATTACGTCCATCATCTCATTGAACATCTAAGTTGGAAAAATAGAAGAAATACTGACCTTTAGTTTGCTGATTCCCTATGGGACCTTTGGTAGATCAGTTCTTACCATCAAATGATGATAGTAGAACCAAGATTTAGCTTGTTAAACGCTATGTAGATTGATCATGAACATGATCTATAGTGATGAGGTGGCTTAGGAGATCTTCAGATCCTCACATGTCTCTTATACATGTCATCGCTATCCTGGAGTTGCAGCTCCCATGGTAGATGGTGGGAATAAGGATATCTTGTGCTCAATCCTTGAACCTCCAAGAACCTTGGTGAAGGATATGAGAGTGACTATTTGTAGGTATGGTAGACTCATGTGAACCCGAGCATTTGTAGTGAAGGACAGTTGCATGTGTAATAGGAGTGAGGGAGTAGGGAAAGAAAGGTGGAGTTGGAGGTGTAGGAAATGAGAGGGAGGAGGTTGTCGCGGTGGCTGCATTATGGATGAAGATGAATGTCATCAAAATTAGTGGTGTGGTGATTTGTATTAGCAATGTTGGTGGCATGGGTGGTGGATTTGCAGATGCAAAGTGGTGTATGGATAGTAGATATGCTTTCGTACAACTGGATGTTACGGGGAGAATGAATAAGAAGAAGCATGAGAAGATGCTTGATAGGGGGTTGGGGATCCATGGCGGTACCTGGGAAGGTCTATGGTGGATGAGGCAAGTGTTGAGGCATAGATTGATCTTGCCACCATCATTGTGGCTAGCAAGTGACCTACAAATCTTACGGTGGCTTCAGGTTTTGGTGGATATGGCCAATGCGGTGATTTCTTCAAATAGGTCCACTAACACAGGGGATGGAAGAGAGGTGGTTGTCGGGGTTTCTTGGAACGGGGGATGGAGAGCAAGAAATACAGAGTGTGGTGAGAGTGATATGGTAGGCTATGTTGCTCTATTACAGGATTTATGTTGGAATGTTGGGTGAAAGATGTGAGAGCGGAGAAGAAGAGGGATGGATCAAAGGTAGTAGTCGCAAGGCATACTAGCATAAAACAGAGGAGGAAGGCTCAGATTTTCTAGTAGAACCCAGTGTGGTCAGAATCAAAGAAGAGTAGAGGTCCCAGTTGGGCAGGAGACTAGGGTGTGTATGAGGCACGTGTAAGCTAGGATTTAACTCTTCATGAGGAGGAGAGGACATGTGTAATGACCTATTTTCAAATTAGTCATCTGATTAGGGTTAACTTGGATAATTGTATGCTTAATTAAGTTGATCATTGTTTAAAGCTTGATTAGTGATGGTAGTTAAATTTTTACCTAATTAGGGTTAACTTTTTCTCACAAATTTTAGATTTCATACTCAGACTCAAACTCATTAGAGATTATGTTCATAATCCAATAATCTTTCATCTTTTTTATATGAAATTTCATGTTTTCCATAGGTTCCATATTGAATTATAAAACCCTAATCGGCCCAAATTAGGGTTTTGATGACATGAATACAGAATTTGATAAATATAGTGGCTCACTAAATGATTTTTATTATTTTATGAGTAACTCTAATTTATATCAAATTAGGATATGATTTGGATATATAAAATTTGAACATTGAAAAATATCAGAATTTTTGAAGAATGTTATGACATGTTTATTGGTCGAGTTTCAAACTCGACCGATCATATTTTCATATTGATATAGTAGTGTGGTAATTGAATTTTATCTTTTTATTGGTATATCCAATTGATCTAAAATTTTAATTGTACTTGAAAATCTAAATTATAGACACCCTGTTAAATTTTCGTAATTTTTTGATGACTTTTGATCTCTACAGAGAGGGTGTCGGTCGAGTTCTGTGCAGGACAAACTCGACCGACCATGCTGCTGACTGCAATATAGCAGTGTGGTATTTGATTTTTAATTATTTATTGGTAACTTAAAATGATATAAAATTTTTAATTTATCTTAAAAACTCAATTTTAGACATTGGATTAAAGTTTCATAATTTTTGTATGAGGTTTGAGTTCTGAAACATGTGGTTTCGGTCGAGTTTATAACTCAGCCGACCAACCAGTCTGAGCAAAATAAAAATACATTGAGGGGCTTGTTTGCAAATATTCTAAGCACCTCAATTCATCTATATCACTAACCTAACACACAAGCAGCTCTCATAACTCGTCCTTCCTGTCAAAGAAACGAAATTCTTGGGAGAGAGGAGATCTAGGGTTTTGAGTAGAGAAAGTGGAGGAGATGATGACATAGGGTTTCTCTATCCAAGATATGATGAAATCAAGTAAGTTTAGCTTCTTTGCATAGCATTTCATGGTGAATCTTCTCTCACATGTCAAGATTACGTCCCTCCCCTAATTTGATTCAAAATCACATCAAATCTCCCCCTTTTCTCACTCTTTCTCTTCTAATCCACATTTCTAGGGTTTCCGAGTTGAGAGGAGAAAGAATTGGATTCTTTTACGAGAGTTTGTTTGGGTTTCCAAAAATTCAGAGGTTGACCTCCATTTTTAAGGTGCTTGGAACCTGAGGTGGTTGTTTTTCTCCCTTATAAGCTTTTTATTCATGTTGAAATTCTAATTTAATCCGGCTAAAACAATCAGAAACCATGTTTGTATATGTATGTGATTGGATTTGATTTGGGAAAGGTATTGCAGAATCCAATTTTTACTGTTTTTTATTATTTCTCATTAATTGAAAGTTGATTAATTCATGTTATATTGATTGAGGATGCATTGGTATTCTTATGGGTAGATGACTATGGTATTTCATGTGAATTTTGCCTAAAAATCAGCCCAATGGCCGATATGCTTGGAATTGAACTGACATGTGTAAAGTCATATTTGAATTGTACTAGATTGTATTGTACAAGTGTATTGTTGAATGTTAATGGAATTGAATGACCACATATCCTAATTAGGATTTGTGTTGAGGAAGTGAATGAAATAAGTCAATTAATCAATGTATACTTATGACTGAAGAATGAAATGTGTGAAAATGGAAACTAGGGTTTCCATATTTATGAATAACCCTAATGAACCCTTGAGTCATGATTGGATTACTAAATGATATGATTATTATGATATATTGAACTAAGGAATAACTTCTTGAAAACCCTAAAATTTATTACTAAGACAATTATGAGTGATAAAGCTAGAACTTGTATATGATGTTTGAAATGTGATCAAATGCTGAAGTTGAAAGTATTAATACTTCAATTGAATATGATGAATCTTACTATATCATCTAAGTCTAATGCATTTGTTTTAGTATAATAAAGAATGATCATTGTTGATTATGAGAATGACATTAGTAGTCAACATCAAGGTACACTTATTTGAATATAAGAGACAATATGTACAAGATGTACTTAATGGTGATTGTAAGATAAAGATGAAACTAATGAAGATAGTATGATGAAGTATTTTATCTTTTATTTAATTACATATGGATTAAACCAAATTAAATGAAATACACTGAGAAATGTACTTTCATAAATGTTATGTAGAAGAGAAGTATTGTATGTAAAGTGAATCGAGAAAGATTGGTCCAGATGATGTAATGAACATGAAATGAAAGAAGTTGAGACTACTGAGTATAAAATGATGGAAAAAGATAGGAATTAGTAGATGATTCTAAGAATGTAACTCTTACCCTAAAATGATGAGTTTGATTATGCTAATGAATGACAATCTCAAATGGGTGATTAAGAGATGTAAATAATTGTAGTTGAATTCAACTAAATGATGAAACTCATGTATTTGAATTGACTTACAAGAATGTGTTCTTGTATTGTGATTGTTTGATAGAATACTTGTATTATGAGAATGAATCATTTTGATGGAATTCAAATGATAATCAACATGTGTTGACCAGTAACCCCCTATGAAGAATGTGAAATAAAAGAAGAAGAGAACTAAGTTTGTTATGCATGTATATGCATGAAATTCATTTACATCTATTGAGATTATATGGAACAAGCATATGTTGTATGATAAATATATTCTGAGTATGAGGAATGATACATGATGTCTATATGCTTTTACTATTGCTAGTTCTAATGCCTCTACTAATATTTGTTAAGAACTGTGGTATACAATGAACTGATGAGGAATATGTTGAAATGGAATTTAATATGCACTCCTTACATTGAGAAACCCTGATAAGGGTAAATGCTGCATAATGAGATTATGTCTAGGGCTGAAAGCCCACTGATGATGATGAAACCCTGATGGGGTAAATGATGGAAAATAAGATTATGTCTTGGGCTGAAGGCCCACTATTGATGATTGCTATGAGTTGATGTAGAAGATAGAAATAATCATAATTGTTGCAATCTATAGACTTATTGTGCTTCTTGCTTTGATCATTGCCCTTATTGATAAATTTAATCTGATTCATGTTATTATAGTTACACGAGAATACACATATATGATATATGATGTTTTGAATTCTTATAAGATGAGTAAAAGAGATTAATAACAAGTGAAATGATGGAACATCTACTTAGGTGCCCTGAACACCGTGAGTTTCCCCCGAGGACCACATTGGGGAAACAAAACAGATCTCCTTGTAGTAATCGATGAATTATGAGAAGGATTTCCAGAGTGTGGATCGAGACCTTAAAGGTTAGACCACCAGGATTTAGGAGTGAGTCATCTGGAGTGGCTCTGGCCCTAAATCCTTGTTGTGAAAGTCTATGTCCAGATGGAATAGACTCTGTTGAAATGAAATATGTGAAATGTGAAATGAATAATATGTGAAATATTGTGATATGTGATATACTGTTTTGTTGGTTCCTATCTCGTGTACCTGAGATGAGGACGTGAGCCTCTTTAGGCAACCCTGAGGTGGCCAGGGTCTGTTGTTGATATCTTAGGGTGGTCGGCTAAACCCTAAGATAGTGACAGTGAGTCGTTGACATGAGAATCAGCCGTGGTGACTTCTACTTGGTGAGGTACAAGCCAAGTAGTTTTAGGGCAAATGAATTAAAGATGATAAGCTGTGTAGAACATGATTTGAATGATTATTACATTTCTTGTACTGTTAGTTGATGATTTGTCATTATTGATTTAGCTTCATGTTGTGGAAAGTAATCATGTTGATATAGACAGTTTTTATTTCATATTATGATCTGTCATGCTGACAAGTTATAAATGTTGGGATTTATATCTATCCTGAATATGAGTTGGATTGCCTGCTATTTGATAGTATTGCTCGGTAGATATGTATTATGTGTACTTCAGCTTTAGGACTGCAGGATGTGTTCCTGGTTCGGCTGGTGGAGTGTCACAAAGATAATGTTATTGTTATGTATTGGTTTAAAATGCTTAGAACTTGACTTATTACTCATGCAGTAAGATTCTTAATCTGAACTAGAAGTATCTTCTGATTTGTTCATAGACATGCTCTAAAAGATGTTTCAAAGTTATAATTGGTTTTATTGATTACCTTATCTGTTAGATTAGATTACCATTGCAAGGTAGATTTGACTCATGATAGAACTATCTGCTATACTTTTCAATATCTGCATGTTTCTGTTAAGTTTATTATACTTAATCTGATGTTGATGCATGTACCTAGCTTGAGTGGGAGGTATCCACTCACTGGGGCTCTATATGAGTCTCATGAGGTTGTTTCAAATGTTTTTAGGTATAATGCTATCTAGCGGAGATGTCGTGACAAAGAAGATATAAATAGTACAATCTAGATAGATTAGAATGTCCCTGTACTCTCTCTTTCCCAGGATGGGTCGTAGATTATGTTTGGTCATCAATGTACATGTATCTCATGTTTTTTATATATTGTTTAATCGCCTTTGTCGAGAATTCATTGTTTTATTTCATAATTTGGGTTTAGGTTTGGGATTATCTCTAATGGTTGGTATTTATGCTGATCAAAAGAGTGGGACCCGACAACATCTAAGAGAAACAAAATGGAAGACAAGGTATATGACGGAGGATATATCATTCAACGCGAATGAGAGAAAAGAGAAACAGTTGAAAGAAGAAAGCTTTGCGAGTGGTATTGTATGCAGCACTCAGGAGGGTAAGGTGGAGGATGGCCCACTCTCCTTGATCATGTGTTAAAGAGGATCTAAATCATTGCATTGTGAGGTATAACAAAATAAATTGACCAAATCAGTGTCAAATTCATAGAAACTTAGACAATAATAAGACATCACATTGCTCATATGCATTAGACTTAGGTTATTAGATGCATTGATACAATTGGGTGGGAAAATTCTATCCTAATAATATCAAATTTGTTAGGTATGCTATTTGAGATGCAATAAGTCCAAATTTTACATCAATTTCACCCTTCAAATATGTTTTATATAAGATTCCTTACTAGTGTCTTAAGCCTTCACTTAAAATATGTAGTCCTCTCAATTACCCTATTGTGATACCATAATGCATATTAACTCATTTTCTTTCATTTTATAATTCTAAGTATATACTTAAGTGTCAATTTGGGTCCGAGCCCATTATTTAGCGCATTTGCACCTCAATCCTAAAGTTGCATGTATCATGGTCATTTTATCTTTCAATTATCATTTTAAATGGCACTAATGAATACTTGATAATGTTTAACTGCAACTATACTTAATGCATTCTGAGCTAGACATATTAGATAGTAATTATCAAAATAATTTATTAGGGCCTAGAAAAAATGGAGGATTTACCTATATGCCTAGAATTAAGTATGTTACATCCCCTCATCCATATCCTTATGGGAAATTGCTTCCAACATAGTTGTGTAGGTAGATCAGATCAATATAGATAGGGGAATCACATGGTACATCAAGTGTGTGCCCTATTGTCTATGATGTTAACTGCTCCATATTAATAGTGTTTTCATGGATCTTATTGTGGACATCTTTAATGAATATTTCTGATTGCTTTAGGTAGTTACTTGTTTAGTGGTTGGTTAAATATGGTTCGGGGCCGTCAGATGGGGTTAATTAAGAATAGTAATTCTTGAGATTTTTCCTCTTAATGACTCTTTCAAACAAATCCAAAAGTAGCATTTCTCGAGGGCAAACAACATTCAAGCTTACATGATTTTTATCTGTTGATTTCAGTCACTTTTCACATGCTATTTTTTGAGCTTATTTAACATATATGTTTACCTTGAGATATGTTTTGCCATTGTTTTCCATTATGAGCATGTAAATCACTATTGCATCAATTATTTAGTATTTATATTGAATTATGTGAATTTATGATCAATATCTCAGACTTATGTCATGTTCCCCTAATTTAGGAGATTTGAGCACTGAACGGACAACTCGGTGCCACAGACCCACGTGTCGGTGGTAGAGACATATCACGGTCTACTACAACATAAGGATGGCAGACTCAGTGCTAGTGAGATGATTCTAGATGCTACCGAGAGAGGCATGGATGATACGAAAGCACGTGGTTGGTGCTACTGACGCATGATCCAAAGATCATCAGAACTTGAGATTAATTGTCTCGATACCACCGACCCACATGTCAGTGGTACCAACTTCAACATCCAGACCTCTATGAGAAACAACTTGATGCTACCAACACACATGTCAGTAGTACCAACACAGTTCCAGGAGACGCACATTGGCTGATCACTAGGTGCCATCAAAACCACATAGGTGGTAACAACATTGCGTGATTAGAGCATATAGGAGATTGAGAGACCAATGACCACTATTTAAGTAGGGCTAAAGCCTCCTCTATGACATATGGAGTGTGACAATAAATGAATTATCACATATTTGCAAAGAGTAGAGCCAAGAGAGGAGGCAAAGGAAGTAGTTTCCAATCAGACGCTCTAGGCACTTCTAGAGGATGGGTTGCACCCAAAAAGCTACAGATCATGGTGTTCATCAGAGAGGATTGTCGAGATGAATTTTCTAGGGTTTTTTATATTAGTTTTATGATGTTTAGCATGTTTTTCTCTTCTTTCTCTTGTTTTATGATGATGACAGTCATGTAGGTTTAGACCCCTTTATTCCTTAGGATATGAGAGTAGCATTGCATTGAATTTGAGTTATATGAATTAACAATTTATTTCCTTTGTTCTGGAGGTGAATCTATGATATCTTTGTTGATTTGTTTATAGTTGATCACCATACTCAAAGTGATAGACCATTAATTGCTCTAAGAGAGGGATTAGGAGTCAGATAAGTCATATATTCACATAATCCACACCGTACTTTAGGAGAAGGCTTACAACTATGAAAGAATAACCTAGAGATTTTGATTATGTTTTCGAATTAAGTCCTAAACTGCTACAGGAGTAGGGTTCGTCTTAGTTTAAGTAGTGTGTTATGATGTGAGAGTGGGTAATTCTTGCTATTAGTTTTTGATCCAAAGTAAAGGGTGGATAATAATGAATAAAAGGGAAGTTAAATACGGTGTATGTCATGCTAAAACCATAAGTTCTAAAGAATTTATCTATTTCGAATCACAACCGTTTTAATTTAGGTTTAAATCTTTGCTCTTAGTTAATTAACAGCCAATCAACTCTCTTGTTAGGCCTAACTATTTTGGTTTTAGTAAGTAGCCATTTTTGGTGAATGATTAGGTGAGTTCGCCACTTGGGCCTCTTAGGTCTTTATTACAATACGCGTACACTTGCATTTTGTACACACAATTTGCACGAGTCATAGTTGCATCGACAAAACTTGCTTCTTGTTGGAACTCTTGATTATTATAGCATCTTAAACCAACAAAATAGTCAACTATAAATTTTCCTTAATCTCTCCTTTCTTAGACATTCTGGTCTCTAGATGGTGAGAAAACAAATGTTTTTGACAACCCTTTTCCCCTCCATGCCCTTCTCATTTTATAGTCCACTCTATAACGATCATGCACAAAATAGTCGCCAGTAGTAGGGTTAGTGGGGTTGGTGTGTTATGTCCCAACTACCAGTTAATTACCTAGTGGGTGCAGAATAACCACCACATAGTGGGGTTAGTGGGTGTCTGTTTACCTAAGGATTAGATATTAACTACCCTTAGAGTTAGTGGGTGGTTTGTAACCACCCTAAGTGCAAGGGCCCTGAATTTGCTTAAAGTGTTGAACATACTTAATTATCATAATTGGATGCTTATAACCTCAATATAACCTTGTGATATGCTTTTGAGTCATAATACAAGCTTAGTTTTCAAATTTGGTCCAATTTGGACATAGTTTGAGCAAGTTATGCAATTTTATGTACATTTTGGACTTTTCTGCAATTTACCCAATTGAGAGATTTATTTGCAAATTGTCACATCAATTATGTTCCTTATATGTTGTTTTATCATTCTTGAGCTTTTTGATTCATAAGGTTCTCGATTGTACCTTGGTTGGATGGAGATTTCTTTCTATGTTGAATTAGGGTTTACCCCCCCCCCACATGGATGAGCCACCTTCAAGTCCAACAAACAATGGTCCTGTTGTTATGTGAGAAACCATCAGTCATCATCCAGTGGTAACAACTGGTGGTGACCCCTACATGGTCAGGAGGTTGATGGTTCGTGTTGGTTTGGTTCACTTGAACCAGTGGTTCACTTATAAGGTGATAAACTGATGGTTCAACCACCTATTGACCTAAACCATGAACAAACGATGAGTAACTTTGACAAACAGGCAATGTATGGCCTGGGATACTAGAAACTAATGGCCTAGAACTCCCCAACAACTGGTGGACCTTCTTCTTGCTCATCCATGGAAGCTTTAAGCCATGGACACATGGAGAGCTGCTTGTACACCTCATGCTTCTTCTCAACCTTATCCTCCAAGCTTTATATACTTATCCTTAAGCTCCCAAATGAAACTTTTTCTCTCTACCACTTCCCTCATTCTAAGAACCTCGTTCCCTGTTATGACCCACTCCATGATTAACTAATAAATACCTCGAATTACGTAAAACACCTCAATTAGTGTTGAGTATCAAATTAAACATCTTGGATAATTAAGATAAGACAATATGTGAATCAATAGTCAAGATTTAATCATCTGAGGTGATTAATGTTAATGGCTATGATGATCGTTAAGTTAATTAAGTTGAGTTGAGTACTCACTGTTGCAATTAGTGATTTGACCAGTTGTGACAAGCTAGATAACATAATTTTATGCCTTGGGATGATAGAGAATCTCGTGCTTGAGAGTTTGCAAGAAGAATCATTTGAATCGGACCCTCGAGGAAAAAGTTATAGCCTTTTCAGTTTTCTTGGACCTAGGTTGCAATTTTTCCATTTTCAAGGTTAATAATTTTATTCCATTCTTTGGTTTCCTTTTTACGCCTATTCTCTTCTTCACCCAGCCGACAGAACAGAACCGACTGAGCGGCCCGATAGAACAGGAAGGGGAGCTCGCGTCTAGGGCGATGGAGGGGCAATTTTTTGGGCGATATAGCAAGTGCTTGAGCTCCGTCCACCTCCGTCCTCCATTTCTCTACCCTTCTCCTTCCTCCTTCCTCACCCAACCACCTGCGCCCCCAACCTCCTACTAGGGCGCCGACCTTCAGGTCCGTGGCCAGCAGCTGCAACACGACCAGGAGCCACCTTGGGCCTGAGGAGCAGCTCAAAACGCCGCCATCGACTTTGCCCAAGAGGCCACAACACAAATCCGTAGCCAGTAGCCTTGCTTTAGGCACCTAGTCGAGTCCTTTCTTCAACCTGAGCGCGGGAAGCTGCTGCTTGATTGCAGCAGGTCTAAAGCAGGAGCCTTGGGTACGAAGAACAGCAAGAACTGCCGCCTTGAGCTCGGCCAAGAGGCCTAGACAAGAATCTGCAGCTTCCAGTTCTCAATCAGTAACTACTGAGCTCCTTTTCCAACCTATACATGTGTGTGGCTTAATGTTCCATTACAACAGGTTCGTTTCAGTTTCCAGTCAGTACGTCGTTCGGCTGAGTTGCGTACGATTCGGCCGAATTTCTTTATTAAGGATGACAAACATCGTTTTGATCGGCCGAATTGGGTGTGATTCGGCCGAGTTTCCCTTTATAGGAAATCAATCAGGGTTTGGATCGGCCAAGTTGCGGGTGGATCGGCCGAGTTGTCAGCCGATCGGCCGAGTTCCTAGATTGGTCGGCCGAGTTTCAGTACAGTGAGTAGTAGTTCATTCAGTAATCATTATTTAACTCAATCTAAATGTTGAATTGCTTTTGTATCAGTTAGTATAACTTTTAAACAGTGTAGTACATACAATAGAGTATGTTAGTTTCATTGGAACTTGAAATACCTAATATGCTTAGTGAAAATGATGAAATTTCCTGTATTATAGTTGCAATGTATTTGCTGATTTAAAAATAGATGTTTAGCATCGAAAGTGGATAAATGATATTGAATCATGTTTAATGATGATAAAGGATATATATGTGCTTCATGTGATATTCAGATTGTGCAATATGCATGAAATGTGATATTTCTGTTTAAATGTTTATTTGTTAATTAATTAATAGACTTAGGTGCCCTTACACCGTAGAACCCCTCGAGAGGTCTGCACCTTGGGGTGAAACGACCTACCTAGCGTGTGTCTAGATGGTCGGTGACTCGTGTTCAACAATAATCCGTGCGTGTGTCACGGTGGCACGAGGACAGAAAAGCAGTGTTCAACAATAATCCGTGCGTGTGTCACGGTGGCACTGGAGTATATAGGGGTTATTCAACAATAATCTGTGCGTGTGTCACGGTGGTAACCCAGACTCTCCGCCTGTGTGCTCAGGTTAGAGAAGGAGTCTACAGTACACTCTTTTGAGAGTGCAGTGAGGCCGTGTGAGCCTGAGAGTCCTGACGCAGACCAGGACAACAGTCAGACTTAGCATTCCCCGGGAGTGTCGCTAAGTCTTGTACGGTGAGATCGTAGTTCGCTACAGATCTTTGTATGCAGAGTACACTGCATATGATTGGGGCATAATAAAATAATTATGTAATCATATAGGATCACAGTAAATTAAAGTATTCGAACTTGTGTGCTATTTCTTTATATCTGATTATCTGTTCAAATTATGTGATATTGCATGGAAATGTGATTATATTCTACAAATCTGTTATGTTATTAGAATTGCCTTGCTTAGTTCTGCATTTATGTTTAATTTCAATTTATAAACCTGATGAGTTGTTTAGTGATAGCTAAGTGAAATGCTATTCACTGAGTGAGTAGGCTCATACCTCTACTCAAAACATTTTCAGGTTATCATCAGCAGCAGGAAATCTGAAGGATCCTTTCATCCTATCGCTTAGTCTGTAGAAGGTATACATAGTTAGTAGTAAGAGGTCTCTTAGTCCTTTCCCCTCGATCTGTGGGACAAGGTGTGAGAGAGAGAGAGAATGTGTATAAAGATGTAAATTAACTGTTATGCTTTATTTTATGTCAAACAATGTAAAATGTTGTAGACTCTGTTTATATTGCTAGTCAGTTAATAAAGATGCTTCCGCAGTTTGTTTAGTTTCAATTTACAGCATAAATCAGATTTTCCTATTAATGTCTTTAAAATGTTTTAAAAAGTGAAGAGTGGTTGGCTTATGTGTAAATCCCATCCTGTTGCGTCCTAATCTTGTGGTTTGTGGTTAATGTGAGATTGGGGCGTGACAATTTTGGTATCAGAGCTTTAGTTTGAGTATGTAGTTACTCAAGGTCAGGGGACGATAAGAGACCAATAGGATTAAGGTTTAGGTGTCTTTCTTCTAACAGGAAGTGTTCTGTTATACTATTGCAGATAGCAGGAAGAGGATGTGGTCACGAGAATCAAGTAATGAGCTTAAGATGAATCGTTAAGAATCATTAGGGTCAAAAGATAAAGTTATAAGTAAGGCGAATAATAAATGATGAGTTTTAACTCTGGAAGGTCTGAGTGTTTAGATACCCTGGCCAGGTGTCTGAATATTTAGATTGACCAGTATCAAGCTACTCTGTCTGTTCTTCTCTGGATGCCCTGTCCAGGTATGCAGAGGAAGGATAGGCTAGAGAAAAAACCCTAGAAATCTTAGGGTTAAGAGATCAGAAATTAATATAGGAGTAAGAGATTAAATAAAGGATGTGATATAACTCTTACTTGATTTTTCCTATTTGATATAAGTATCATTAGAAACGCTCTTATATGCATGAATTTAGACTTTCAAATTGTACAATAAATATGATTCTTTTATATTGTTGTGACATGAAGTGAATTGTTTAATGTTTGTTTTCTTTGTATTAAAGTAGACCCGAAATTATGTATAAATGAGTTTGCCCTAAGTGGATATTCTTTCCACATGTTTAAGATTAATAGGGGTTGATTAATCTCGAGTAGCTATTGGCTTCAGGACTACAGGTTCGGCCTGGTCCGGCTGGCAGGATGCGTTACTGGGATCTAATGACTCCTATTAACAGTAAAATGAGAATAGACTCTGGATGATTTAGACCCGTAACATAGTGAGAATTTATATACACTATGATGTTTTAACTACGATAATAAGTCTAAATGTTCTTTTGTTTTGAGAATTAGGGTTTGAGAAGCATAGACCCTAATCGGCCCAAAATAGGGTTTTGATGATACATAAATACAAATTTGACAAGGAAAGTGTCTCATTAAATGATTTTTAGTATTTTATGTATAACTCTGATTTGTCTAAAATTGGGATATGATTTGGATATATAAAATTTGAACAACATTGGAAAATATCAGAATTTTTGAAGAATGTTCTAACCTGTTTATCGGCCGAGTTTCAAACTCGACCGATAACATTTTCTGAATGATATAGCAGTGTGGTAATTGAATTTTATCTTTTTATTTATATATCCAATTGATCTCAAATTTTAACTGTGCTTGAAAAACACAATTTTAGACACTATATTAAATTGGTGTAATTTTTGGATGACTTTTGATCTCTACAGTGAGGGTGTCGGCCGAGTTTACAACTCGACCGAATCTGCTGCAGACTGCAATATAGAAGTGCACTGTTCGATTTTTAGTTAATTATTGGTAACTTGAAATGATCTCAAATTTTTACTGGAGTTCTGAAACTTCATTAGGTATAACATATAAAATTTACAGAATTTTTGAATCTTCTGTTAGCTATTTAATAAACGAATTACAGAAACTATTGTGAAAACTGAATTTTCAGCCAATATAATTAAAGTTGAGTGTTGGGTTAATATGTTATTGGCCCAAGCAACTCAATTTGATCTATATGATCGACCACACCGGCGCACAATAACGCTATGTTATTAATAAGGATCAAACCCTAGAATGATTAGAGTTGAAGTATTTTAAAGGATATTATTAGTGATGTAACCTTGTATACTAGTATCTTTGTAAAATAAGACCTTGAGATTTATTCTATGAAAAGTAAACTGGATTTGATAGTGACCTAGGGTTTAAGGTAATTAATCTGAACAGTACATGAACGACATGAAATGACTTAGAGAAAAGAGTAAGACATAAACTTGAAATGTAACAATAAGAGAGTAGCATAAAAAGCAGAGTATTATCCGATTAAAGATCTGAAGATAGTTGATGTAGTTCATATTTTTAAGACATGGCGTCACTATCTTTATGATGTGACAATAGATTACCACCCTAGTAAAGAGAATGTGGTGGCTGACGTTATCAGCAGAAAGTCAAGTTCAACAGCTAATGCATTCTCTATGACAGGTTTCAATGGAGACATGTTAGTAGAAATGTGGAAGTTAAACTTAGGATTAGGGGTGACGACACAAGTGATTTGATTGTACAAGATGTAAGTTAAGCCTACTTCTTATGATCAGATCAAGGAACTACAAGAGGGTGATAATGAATTAAACCAGACCATGCATGACATGATAGGAGGAAAAGAGATCAGAATTTAAGTTTTAGATGATAAGGTGATTGTATTAGTATGACATGTTATGTGTACCTCGAGATAGTGAATTGAAAGAGAAGATTCTTATGGAAGTGCATGTATTGATGTATGATATGCTTTTAGGAAACACTAAGATGTATATGAATCTCAAGTAGTTGAAACGAGTGGTCAGATATGCAGAAGGATGTAGCTAATTATGTGGTTAAAAGTAGTGTGTATCAGTAGGTTAAGGCTGAACCCTAGAAATCTATAGCTACCTGGTAATCTTTTTCTATGCCTGAATGGGAATGGGAATTTATCACAATGGATTTTGTGGTAAGATTACCCAGGACACCTAGAGGTTGTGATTTGATATGAATGATTGTGGATAGACTAATTTAGTCTGCTCACTTTCTTCATATTAAGTCAACCTTTGGTGTCTCGAAACTTGACTAAGATATACATGGATAAAATAATTAAGTTGCCTGGTAATCCAGTTTCAATTATATCAAATTGAGTTTAGAAATGCACAACTGATAATGGTACGGTTTGAGAATGAACCCAGAAAACACCGATTTAGTAAACCATTAGATGCATGATTTCAAGATAGTAAGATAGCATTAAAATATGTAAATAAACCTAATTGCATGCTTCCTGTTATGTTAATGTGTATGACTTAAAATTTACATGAATTGACACGTTTCTATGAGATATTATTAGAAATTCTCAAGTACTATTAAATATTTGTGTTATGATACAAAAATAACTCTTAATTGAGTTATGCGATGCATAAACCAGGAATTTGGTTAATATGCACGTACTTCGAGAAATTTCAGATAATTGATAGATATTACAGATGGTTTCTTATAAGTGGAGTAAATTACTCTTATTGGTATAATAGGATGTTCGATTACATGAATTCAGTATGTATGTGCCAAAATTGATTTGAGTTTGGAATATTTATGAAATTTTAATCTACCTGCTTGCATGATATAAAGATTACTCAGTAATTACAATGATTTTGAATATACTGCTCTGCCAGTTCTATAATGATACCGTATTGTGATTTGAACTGCAATCAAACAGATGAGATAACGGAAACCCTAAGAGTAGGGTGTTGCCATGTGACTAGTGAATGAGATAACCCTAAGAGTAGGGTGTTGGCATGTGATGAATGAATAAGGCAAATGAAACCCTAAGGATAGGGTGTACGATGAATCAAGTATTTTGATACCAATTTTCATTATGAGACGTGATCATGTTTAACAGTTAAATTGCATGATTTTATTTTAGTACCAAATTGACATGCATTCTGTTTATTTAAGAATTTAAAAGTTTGTCTGCATGAATAGTATGATAATTTCTCAGTAATTACCATAATTTGAGTAACTGTTATAACAGTTCTACAAAAAACAATGTATTGTGGTTTGATCTGGAATCAGATCAGATGTGTCCAATGTTGAGGGACCAATACAGATAGTTGATCAGTGGATCAAGAAACTCAAGAGTTGAGAAATACCATTAGTAAAAGTTCTGTGGAGAAATCTTAACCTAGAGGAAGCCACGTGGGAACACGAGTCAGAAATGAGTGACAAGTTTCCTTTCTCTTTTAGGAATTTCGGGATGAAATTCTTTTAAGGGGAAAAGGTTGTTATGACCCACTACATGATTAACTAATAAATACCTCAAATTATGTAAAACACCTCAATTAGTGTTGAGTATCAAATTAAACATCTTGGATAATTAAGATAAGACAATATGTGAATCAATAGTCAAGATTTAATCATCTGAGGTGATTAATGTTAATGGCTATGATGATCGTTAGGTTAATTAAGTTGAGTTGAGTACTCACTGTTGCAATTAGTGATTTGACCAGTTGTGACAATCTAGATAACATAATTTTATGCCTTGGGATGATAGAGAATCTTGTGCTTGAGAGTTTGCAAGAAGAATCATTTGAATCGGACCCTCGAGGAAAGAGTTATAGCCTTTTCAGTTTTCTTGGACCTAGGTTGCAATTTTTCCATTTTCAAGGTTAATAATTTTATTCCATTCTTTGGTTTCCTTTTTACGCCTATTCTCTTCTTCACCCAGCCGACAGAACAGAACCGACTGAGCGGCCCGATAGAACAGGAAGGGGAGCTCGCGTCTAGGGCGATGGAGGGGCGATTTTTTGGGCGATATAGCAAGCGCTTGAGCTCCGTCCACCTCCGTCCTCCATTTCTCTACCCTTCTCCTTCCTCCTTCCTCGCCCAACCACCTGCGCCCCCAACCTCCTGCTAGGGCGCCGACCTTCAGGGCCGCGGCCAGCAGCTGCAACGCGGCCAGGAGCCACCTTGGGCCCGAGGAGCAGCTCAAAATGCCGCCATCGACTTTGCCCAAGAGGCCACAACACAAATCTGTAGCCAGTAGCCTTGCTTTAGGCACCTAGTCGAGTCCTTTCTTCAACCTGAGCGCAGGAAGCTGCTGCTTGATTGCAGCAGGTCCGAAGCAGGAGCCTTGGGCACGAAGAACAGCAAGAACTGCCGCCTTGAGCTCGGCCAAGAGGCCTAGACAAGAATCCGCAGCTTCCAGTTCTCAATCAGTAACTACTGATCTCCTTTTCCAACCTATACGTGTGTGTGGCTTAATGTTCCATTGCAACAGGTTCGTTTCAGTTTCCAGTCAGTACGTCGTTCGGCCGAGTTGCGTACAATTCGGCTGAATTTCTTTATTAAGGATGACAAACAGTGTTTTGATCGGCCGAATTGGGTGTGATTCGGCCGAGTTTCCCTTTATAGGAAATCAATCAGGGTTTGGATCGGTCGAGTTGCGGGTGGATCGTCCGAGTTGTCAACCGATCGGCCGAGTTCCCAGATTGGTCGGCCGAGTTTCAGTACAGTGAGTAGTAGTTCATTCAGTAATCATTATTTAACTCAATCTAAATGTTGAATTGATTTTGTATCAGTTAGTATAACTTTTAAACAGTGTAGTACATACAATAGAGTATGTTAGTTTCATTGGAACTTGAAATACCTAATATGCTTAGTGAAAATGATGAAATTTCCTGTATTATAGTTACAATGTATTTGCTGATTTAAAATTAGATGTTTAGCATCGAAAGTGGATAAATGATATTGAATCATGTTTAATGATGATAAAGGATATATATGTGCTTCATGTGATATTCAGATTGTGCAATATGCATGAAATGTGATATTTCTGTTTAAATGTTTATTTGTTAATTAATTAATAGACTTAGGTGCCCTTACACCGTAGAACCCCTCGAGAGGTCTGCACCTTGGGGTGAAACGACCTACCTAGCGTGTGTCTAGATGGTCGGTGGCTCGTGTTCAACAATAATCCGTGCGTGTGTCACGGTAGCACGAGGACAGAAAAGCAGTGTTCAACAATAATCTGTGCGTGTGTCGCGGTGGCACTGGAGTATATAGGGGTTATTCAACAATAATCCGTGTGTGTGTCACGGTGGTAACTCAGACTCTCCGCCTGTGTGCTCAGGTTAGAGGAGGAGTCTAGAGTACACTCTTTTGAGAGTGCAGTGAGGCCGTGTGAGCCTGAGAGTCCTGAGGCAGACCAGGACAGCAGTCAGACTTAGCATTCCCCGGGAGTGTCGCTAAGTCTTGTACGGTGAGATCGTAGTTCGCTACAGATCTTTGTATGCAGAGTACACTGCATATGATTGGGGCATAATAAAATAAATATGTAATCATATAGGATCACAGTAAATTAAAGTATTCGAACTTGTGTGCTATTTCTTTATATCTGATTATCTGTTCAAATTATGTGCTATTGCATGGAAATGTGATTATATTCTGCAAATCTGTTATGTTATTAGAACTGCCTTGCTTAGTTCTGCATTTATGTTTAATTTCAATTTATAAACCTGATGAGTTGTTTACTGATAGCTAAGTGAAATGCTATTCACTGAGCGAGTAGGCTCATACCTCTACTCAAAACATTTTCAGGTTATCATCAGCAGCAGGAAATCTGAAGGATCCTTTCATCCTATCACTTAGTTTGTAGAAGGTATACATAGTTAGTAGTTAGAGGTCTCTTAGTCCTTTCCCCTCGATCTGTGGGACAAGGTGTGAGAGAGAGAATGTGTATAAAGATGTAAATTAACTGTTATGCTTTATTTTATGTCAAACAATGTAAAATGTTGTAGACTCTGTTTATATTGCTAGTCAGTTAATAAAGATGCTTCCGCAGTTTGTTTAGTTTCATTTTACAGCATAAATCAGATTTTCCTATTAATGTCTTTAAAATGTTTTAAAAAGTGAAGAGTGGTTGGCTTATGTGTAAATCCCATCATGGTGCGTCCTAATCTTGTGGTTTGTGGTTAATGTGAGATTGGGGCATGACATTCCCTCTCTGTTATTCTATGGAGGACCTATCCAATGTAGAAGAAGAAGCTGATCTTCTTGGTGGAAGCTCCTAGGGTTTTGTTTTTCCTCCTTTAGGGTTTCTAAAGCTCCTTCTTGGTGATCTTGACCTAAATGAGTAAGTATACCCTCCTTCCTTCTATTTTTCTTACTCCTATATTTTTATAGGTCAAAACCTTGCTGTTTCATGGTAGAAGTTTCTCTAGAACTCAAGAATCTACCTTTCTTGCTTCTTCTTCTAGGGTTTTGCTTCCTTGTGGAGAAGGGTGGCTACTTGGCCAAGTTCATATCTAAAACTTGGGTTTTCTTGCCTTTGTTGCTCAAGTTTCTTGCTGCTAGAAGTATGTTCTTCTTAGTAGAGGTGATTTTTATAACCCTCTTCACTTTTATTTCTTACTACAAGCTTGCTTGCATAAGTTCTTGCTCTAAAATAAAGATCTATGCTTGTAAAAGATAACCTTAGCTAGGGTTTCAATTTTTATAGTATTTCTTGCTTAGTTTCCAGGTTTAGATGGATCTAAAACTCTTTATATGACCTCCCTAAGGAAGAGTATGACTTGGATCAGGTTGACTTGACAACCGATGGTGCTTAGCACCTAACAACCGATGGCTTATACCTAGGTTTTAAGGCTGATTTTCATGGTATACATCAACCGATGGTAGTACCCTTGAAACAACCGATGGTGTTGCTACCTTGACAATCGATGATGGTGACCAAGGGTGTCAACGGATGGTGACAAATGATGGTCACCCCTTAGGTCAGGTTTTAACTTAATTATAAGCTTAATGAGATCAACTACTAAGTACCCTAATGATGATATCAATTAATGGTGACATTAGGTCATCACCCGATGGTGAAAAATGATAGTAGTGTTGATCCTACCAACCAATGGTGACCCAAGATGTCACAACCGATGGTGGATCAGGACACCACAACCGATGGTGAGTCAAGGCCTTAAATGTAGCTTCAATTTGTCCCTAAACAAATGATCTCTTGGTTCAATGGATCTAATGGTTGGACCCATACCCTAATTGATGATTTTGAATAATGAACCCGATCCAATGAATGAGATTGGATGCTTCAACATTCAATGGATTAGAATGAATCCCATAGTTTTATAAGTGGTTTCTAATAATGAGAATTTGATGGTACAACACCATTGAACTTGTACTCTTACCTTTGCCCTCGTATGAATATATGGATAAATCACCATAACAGGAGGATGTGTACTCTTAATGAAACATGGCTTGCTACACCAACTCTTATATGACTAAATGATGATAATTTTTTATTATTATATCTCTTGTATGATTGATTTGACAATGTATATAAACTCTCCTTGTGTTAAAACCTCAATATAGTGCTAATTGAATAACATAGTGCCTTGCCATGTTAAAACCTATGGGATACATATATGTTGATGGTCTTTTAAGCCTTGTTTAAGGCCTAGAATGATAATGATGATATTGTAGGGATTAATGTGATGGTCTTAGTGATCTTTGGGCATGTTGAGCCCTGATTGAAGTGAAATCCTTTTCATGTTCCAATAAGGGTTGAAACCCTGGAACTTGTGATAATAAATGGATATCTTGAAATGGTGTGATGAAAAGTGTGGTTTATTAGAATGCAATGAGTGATAGCATGTGGTAATATGATTAAGATTCATACCTCAAACACTTTATATCTTCTTAAGTTGTAATTCTTATATATTTGATAGAAATGAATTAAGGTTTGTATGTCCATTTGTATGATGAAGCCTTAATTCACTCAATTGGTAATAACTAATCAAGTGTAACTTGAATCATGTAGTGCCCTGTGCCATAGATCCATATGAGTGTCAGCATTTTCCAGATGGTGAAATGAGTATTCCTAAGGGAAACTTAGAGCACATACTATTCAGTATGGGGGGTGTTTTTCATCTTGACTCTAAGTGTTTGGGAGGATGACTGCGGTCATACCTCGATAGGAGAATGACTACGACCGTGTCTCAGATATGTGTATTTAATGATATTTGAGTACAACTACAGTTGTACCTCGGATGGTAGGGTTTTTATTCCCACCTCCTATATAATGCCCTGACCTATACCAAGGATGGACTAGGCTGTTAGCATCTTGACCTGATGTGTCACTGTGGCAGACTCGTACTGACCGAGGGCAGAGAAGATTTTAGGAATCTGGTTCTCCTAGATCTTGAATGGTACTAATCTCGACTTAGTAGTGGTCAGTTGGGACCTGAGTGGTATTCTTCAAATCCCTCAGGGCAATGTAATAAAAGACATAATATAAGTCGTAGAGTATATTTGTTAGGGTTAAATGTGTTTCATCATTGGATGATTAGTCCTTGCCTTGTCTTTATACTATACAGTGCTCACAAGATGCTATTATATAAAGTTTGATAAGTTATACTTTTTTGCTAAAATGTTCAATGTGCTCAATTGCTTACTCAGCACTTCAATTGCCCACTTTATTTATTGTTAATTTATCTATTGTAATCAATATTTGTTGGAGAGAGTTATATCTCTTGCCAGGACTGGGTTTTACCCGTGGGTCACTACATCTTTTTAGGTGGTCACAGGCATTGAGTTCGAGGTCGTGTTGTGGAAGAGAATCAACCTGGTGATTGACAGATTCAGAAGGTTGGTCAGTTGTAGATGTTAATAGTAGATTCCTAGTGTCTCCCTTGTACTCTCAGGTTTGGGTATGGGAAGTGTTTTCTAGATGAGATACTTATAGTAACATGAGATTTTGGTAGTATGCTAGTGTATGTATATATGGCATGAACATGTAAATGTTTACTTTGTACACAAGATGTGGTTGAGACCATTAAGCACATATGTAAATCCCTGATATGATAAATGAGAATGGAAAAGACAGATCTTTATGTGAATATTTTAGAATTGGTTTATGATGTTGAATTGGTTTTAATTATTCCACATCTTTTATTATTTGATTAATTAGAAGTTGATCATATTTTATGTTTTGAGTAATCTCGTTAGTGTGACAAGGTGTCACATTAAGTGTCTCTTCACTTAAGGATAGAGAATAACCACCTTAAGTGTATCTTTTCCCAAGAATAAGAGAATAACTACCTTAAGCGTCGCTTTGCCCAAGGGTTAGATAATAACTAGCTTAAGTGTCTTTTCACCTGGGACTTAAAAAGTAATTATCTTAAGTGTCTTTTCACTCGGGAGTTAACTAGCTTAAGTCCTGAATCATTTGACTAAGTCGTTCTAGGCAGAAGACAAAAATATATGGGGAGAGAAGATCCCCCTGCCGCAAACCCCTACTAGCATTAAAAGTTGCAGATGTAGATCCCTTCCAGATGATAGAAATGGAACCCCCACTTATAGAGTGCATGATGTAATTATGAATTTTTTAGGCAACTCGAGCTGCAACAAAGTATCTTCTACGAACTGCCATGACATATAATCGTAAGCTTTTGTTAAATCCACTTTAATAGCCATAGTTTTTGCACAGTTGTTCCTTCCCATTTTATTAATCAGTTCTTGGACCAGAATAATATTGTCAGTGGTTTTCCTACCTAGGATAAAACTGTTGTGCTCCCTATAAATCCAATTGGGAAGATGTGATTCTAGCCTTTCTTCTAAAACATTATGTTAAATGGTACATAAAATAGAAAATATTTCATACACGTTGATTTTTTTGCCTTCAAAATGGTGATGTATACATGACCAAAATAGCTACATAAAAAGTAAATAAGAAAACTATATATTATAGTTAAAGATGACTATATAATATAGATAAGAAAATTATGTATTATATTAAAGGATGACAACATAATATTGAATATCCAATAGACTAAACAACAACATGACAATATATTTAATATATTATCACTAAAATAATAAATAATATATTATATATTGATAACCTCCCATTTTTCGATGTTATCTTATTAGTTTTTCTCAGTTTTCCATACTCATTCTTAAATAAATTAGACACAATCTTTAATTTTCCACTCTTTTGTAAATATATCATTAGCCTAACTTTTCCCCTTTTATTTCTTACAGAAAAGTACAAAAAAACTACAAAAGCTCCAAGCGGTCCCAAGATCGAATGGACACCAAACGGTCCCAAGATCGAATGAACACGAAACGGTCCCAAGACCGAATGAAGCCAAACGGTCCCAAGACCGTATAAAGTCAAATGGTCCCGAGACCGTATGAAGCCAAATGGTCTCGAGACTGAATGGAGATCAACCGGTCCTAAGACCGCATGAATCTACACGGTCCCAAGACCGAATAAAGGCAAACGGTTCCTAAGACCGAGTAAAGGCAAATGGTTTCCAAACCGAGAGAAAGTCCAAATAGTCTTCACGGCCGTTTGGGCCCAAACCTCCCAAACCGTTTGAGTCTCACTCAAAGTCTATAAATAAGGCCTGAAGGGTCCTCACAAAGCATCAAGATTTTATATGCCCAAAGGTTGCCTCTGTTGTTCCAGAGCCATTCCATCCTTCACCCACTACCTCGAGGTTGTCGGTATGGGATCCATACTCCATCTCCAAGCTACTTTCTCTCTCATCGATAAAGAAGGTGGGAAGAGGAGGATTCATCATCAAGCAAGCTACGAAGTGTGAAGATCGTTGCTCTCTCTCTCTCCAAAGGGTTGACCTTCCTCCCTCCTTCGTGGATATGACGTTCTCTCTCTCTCTCTTCTTGACCCATTCTTTGTTCTTGCCATGAGTGAGTAGTCTTATACACTAGGGTGCGGGGAGTAGCCCCGCTGCCCATGTTTTCATTTCATGTAATGTAATTCATAAGTTTGCAATAGAGATATACTTTCTTTTCAGTTCAACATCAATCGTTTAATGAATGCTTGTTGCTTGATCACCAACTTTTGTTACCTATTATCTTTTAGTATGAATTGTATATGTTTGTACTATTAGATTCGAATCTCAATTGAATGTTGGTTCTTGATGCATGTAGCCACCATGTATCTGTTTTGGTATCTAGGAGTGTCTTTCAAGAAGTGGAGTAAACTCACTTCCATCGTCGTACTTTCATACTATGAAATGGACTCAGTTGACGTGTGAAAGTACAACCTTGATAAGTCGAGGAACACACTTTGCAAAGGGAATGATGCAAAGTAAGTGACCATTCGTTTGGGGATGGTTGGCATTGCAACATTCCCACACTTCTCGTAGTTAGTTCTCTGAAAGGAAACTAAATCTACAAAGATACTAACTATTTAGTCTCTTATTGCAAGTTATGTTTCTATGTTGCATGTTTTGATCCATGTGTAGTGGTGGTGAAAGCTGATCACATCCTAGTGGTTCCTTAATATTATTTACAATCTTAAATTTACCTCCCTGCTTACTTTCTTGCTTTTACGTTACTTGCACTTAGTTTAAACAACTAAACCAACTCTTTGATCTAAATACCGACTGTTAAGGAGTTGAGTGAAATTCTAACGTTTTCTATCTTGTTGATCTCAACAAAACCGTTGTCCTGTAGATTCGACCCTTAACATACTATGATAAGACTTCCACGTATCCTTGCATACGTGGGTGGAGTTTTTAATCTAGTATAAGTAAGGCAAAACCTAAAAGATTTACTATCTTTAGGATTTTTAGTGGTGCACGCAATTCCACGCAAGTGGAAGCTCCATCAAAAATTGACGTTGTTGTCGGGGACAACGGAACGTTTTAATTTCATTTATCATCTTGCTAGTTGGTTAGGGTTTTACACTTTTTCTTTAAACATTACTCCATATTCTCTTGATTTCATCATATCTCTTGCATCATCTGATAAGTGTGTTTCTTCCTCTACTCAGGTAGAAGACGTGTATGCAACCATCGCATAATCTCGGATTCTCCCCTAATCCAGAGTATGACTCTGAGGTAGAGAGAAGCTTCCGCCACCGCATTAGACTTAATCATTAAAGAGCCAGACAAATGGCCGAAGATCAACGCCAAGACGCATTAGTGATGGAAAGGGTCAACGCTGCCATAACAGCCCAGTGAGCGCAACTCATTGCCGACATGCATGCCCAAGTTTAGGCTGAAGTACGGGCTGAAGAGCAAGCCCGCATCTGTGCTGAAAATGAAGCTGCCAAAGCCGCTGCTCAACTACTGGTAAGAAGCAAGAAACTAAGGGACTACGCCATTCCCAAGAACTACGAAGACAACCATCCAGTCCAACCACCACTCAACGACACTCCTAATTTTGAGATTAGGACACAATGGATCCAAATAATGCAAGGCATCTCATTCTCAAGAAGTGTCGAAGATGAGTGCATGGACCATTTGAAGAAGTTCAAAGCTCTTTGCAGGCTGGTTCAAGCTGGAATAACCATGGATGTAGTTATGCTTAGACTCTTCAATTTCACCTTGTCTGGAAGAGCACTAAGCTGGTATAATTCTTTAGACAGGGAGCCAATGACCACCTGGGCTCCCTTAGAAGAAAAGTTCTCGGAGAAATTCTTCCCACCTTCACTAACCTACCAAATCAGAGGGCAAATCAACCAATTCCTTCAACTACCGGGAGAGTCACTGGTTGACTCATGGGAAAGATTCAAAGAACTTGAGGAAATGCCTTCATCATGGAATATCACAAAATCAACTCATAGAAACTTTTGACAGGGGAGTAAGTGATGAAATTAAAAAGTTCTTAGATTCCTCATCTGGAGGAAACTTTATGAGAAAAAACTATGAAGACGCCTGGAGAATCGTCACTCTCAGAGTAGAAAATCAATCCAATTGGGGAAGGGAGACCACAGGAGGAGTTCTAAAGGTTTATAAAGCTAAAGAATCTACTGAAATGAAAGCTATAGCCGAAGCTTTGAAAACCATAGCCAACAAACAGCAAGCCCTCGAAGCATCATTTGGGGAGTATGACAGAAAAAAGAACCCCCAACAAGCTAAAGCAGCCACAGGAATTTGCAAGGCATGTCATGCATCAGATCATCACACATTGTCATGTGGTCTCCTATACAATGTAATGATGGATTTGCAACCACCCCAAACACAGTATGAGCCGATCATTGAACACCCTGAGGATCAAATGCTAGAACAAGTAAACTCCATTCATTCCATACCAGGACAAGCTTACTATAATTCAAATCAACCAAGAAATCATCCTGGTTTTCAATATGGAAATCCTACGGGGACTGCTAACCTGCAACATCAAACACAAGGCGGATCTTCCAACAGACTACCACCTGGATTTCAAAGCAACTACAACTAAAATCAAGGGAATCTTACGAACAATTTCCAGAGATCCAACTACCAAAGAAATTCCTCTACATACTACCAGTATACTCACCCTCCTCTGCACCCGCAATTACAACAAACTCAGATGCAACATTCGCACCAACCTCAGTTGCCGACACCTCAACAACAACCACTTTAAGGGTAGCAGCAACTCACTCAATTTCGACAAAAGAATCCCCCTTCACATCAAACTGATGAACTTTCCTTGATAAGGCAAATGTTGCAATCACAGCAAACCATGTTGGCTAACCAGCAAGCCTAGCAAAAAGCTATGGAAACTCAATTAGCATAGATAGCAGCTCAGCTAAAACCTCCAATATGCACTTTCGCTGGCCAACCAGAAGCAAATCCAAGACACGACCAACATAGACCAGAACAATTAAATGTTGTTACAAAAAGGTCTGGTTGTGTTCTCACTGAAGCCATCTCAGTTAATCAAGAAGACAGGGACGTAACTGAAATCATCCCAATAGAAGAATCAGGTCAAGATGCTGAAGAGAGAAAAGAAAAGGAACAAGGTCACAAAGAACTGGAGGTTCCATAATATAAGCCAAGGATACCCTATCCTGGCAGGCTAAAGGAAACCAGACTAGACTCTAGATTCCAGAAATGCAAAGAGGCAATGAAGAAACTTTATGTTGATATTCCTTTTCTCGATGCCTTATCTGAAATCCCAGCCTGGTCCAAATATCTGAAGACCTTGCTGTCAAAAAAATATGACAGAGGAGCATGAAACTGTCAAGCTAGCTCAAACCACTTCTGATATCATTTTGAATAAAATGCCGAAAAAATAGAAGGACCCTGGCTCCTTTGGCATACAATGCTCTATTGGTGATACTTCTTGTAAAAAAGGATTGGCCGACTTGGGAGCCAGCATATCAATTATGCCATTTTCCATGTGTAAAATATTGGGGTTTATAGACTTATTGCCTACATCGATGACCATCCAACTCGCCGATTCCACCATTACTGCACCCCTGGGAATCATTGAAGATATTCCAATAAGAGTGGGGAGGGACTCTTATGTCCCTTACGATTTCGTCATTATGGATATAAAAGACGACCTAAGGTACCCAATAATTTTTGTAGACATTTCCTCGCCACATCTAGAGCATTAATTGATGTCAAGGTTGGCACAATTACATTAAGGCTAGGTAAATAAATTATTCAGTTCAGGGTTTTCAACAGCTTGAAGAGCCCTAGTATCCACGAAGAGGTCTTTTTGCTTGAAGATTTTGATAAAATGTCTCAATTCAAGCAAGCAAATCTAGAACCAGCAGATGCCCTAAAGGATGCTCTAATAAATCCGAAAGCTAAATTTTCAACCAACGAGTTAGTTCAATAATGCCTGCAATACTTGGAGCAGGCTAAAAAAGCCCCAGAAGCCACTTTTGAAGAACTGAAATTGGTCTCCATATTAGAGACAACAGAAGTACCCAAAGCCCTGGAAATGAAAACTCCACCAACTGGGCTCAAACCTGTCTTCCTAGATGAAGGAAAATTATGTCTAGTTATCATTAGCTCCTCTTTGAATGACGATCAGGAAGAGAGACTTCTCATTGAATTAAGGAAGGACAAGAAAGCAATTGGGTATAAGATGGCTGACCTAACAGGCAATAACCCAGCCTTGTGCATGCATAATTACCTATGATAGAAGAGTTCAAACCCTCGAGGGAGCACCAGAGAAAACTGAACCCAAATCTGAAAGAGGTAGTTCGCCTCGAAGTTCTTAAACTCTTGAAAGCGGGTATTATCTAGATCCAATTTCTGACTCTCAGTGGGTTAGTCCTGTCCAAGTGGTCCCTAAAAAGGGGGGACCACTGTTGTCTTAAATGATAAGAATGAATTAGTACCTACAAGGACCGTTACTAGTTGGAGAATGTGCATATATTACAGAAAACTGAACAAATCAACAAGGAAAGACCATTTTCCCTTACCCTTCCTTGACGAAGTCCTTGAGTGGCTAGCCCACCAAAAAAATTTCTGCTACCTTGATGGATATTCTGGGTTTTACCAAATCCCAATTCACCCCTAAGACCAAGAAAAAATGTCATTTACTTGTCCTTTCGGAACGTATGCCTTCAGAAGGATGCCCTTCGGGCAATGCACCTGCAACCTTCTAAAGGTGCATGACTGCTATCTTCGCAGGACTAACCGAAACAATCATGGAAGTGTTTATGGACGATTTTTTAGTTATATGGAGATTCTTTTGACAACTGTCTGCTCAACCTAAGTAAAGTCCTACAGAGATGCGAGGAAACAAAACTTATCCTAAACTAGGAAAAATGTCACTTCATGGTGACTGAAGGTGTTGTCCTCAGACATCGAGTAAGTGAAAGAGGAATCGAAGTAGACAAGGCAAAAATTGATGTCATCTCAAAGTTGTCACCACCCAAAGACATAAGGGGAGTGTGAGCCTTTCTGGGTCATGTCAGGTTCTACCAAAGATTTATCAAAGACTTCTCGAAAATAGCAAAACCTATGGCGTACCTATTGACCAAGGATGTTGATTTCAACTTTGATCAGGAATGCCTGCACAGAAGAATGCTCTAATCTCAGCACCCATTCTAAGAGCACCTAATTGGTCACAACTGTTTGAAATAATGTGTGACGCTAGCAACTATGCCATAGGGGCTGTTCTGGGGTAGAGAATAGACAAAAAGCCATATGTAATATACTACGCATCCAAGACGTTAGATGAGGCACAAAAGAATTATACTCTACGCCTTTGAAAAATTGCATTCCTATCTAATTGGATCAAAGGTCTTAGTATATACAGACCACTCCGCCATTAAATACCTTATTCAGAAATAAGACGCAAAACCCACACTCATCTGTTGGGTATTAATGGTGCAAGAATTTGATCTTGAAATAAAAGACAAGAGTGGAATGGAAAATGTCGTCGTTGACCACCTAAGTCGCACCGAATATCAAGACAATGACAATCTGGCTATCCGAGACTCCCTCCCTGATGACCAACTTATGAAAATTACCATCGGATTCACTGGTATGTCGACATAGTGAACTATCTGGCTACAGGAACCATACATCCCTCCACCTCTCACCATGATAAAAAAAATTCTCCATGACGTTAAACATTGCTACTGGGACAAACCCTATCTTTTTCGTCTGTGTGCAGACAGACTTTTTCGTCGCTGCATACCAGAAGAAGAAATCACTCCTGTCTTAGAGCATTGTCATTCTGGCCCCACTGGGGGACACATGAGTTTGAAAAAGACCGCTCTGAAAGTTCTAAAATCGGGCTTCTTTTGGACAACAATAGCAAGAGATTTCTATGATTTTGTAAGATCGTGCAATAAATGTCAGCTTTCTGGCGGTATAACTAAAAGGAATGAAATACCTCTCACTTTGTGGCAAGAAATCAAACTTTTTGATGTTTGGGGAATAGACTACATGAGTCCCTTCCCCTCATCCTATGGATTTTCTTACATATTGGTCGTTGTGGATTACGTCTCAAAATGGGTAGAAGATATACCCACCGTTTCCAGTGATTCAAAGCCAGTCACCAAGATGTTCAAAGATATCATTTTCCCCATATTCGGAGTCCCCCGAACTATCATATCTGACGGAGGGACCCATTTTCTGGAAAGAATCTTTGAAGCCCTCCTAAAAAAATATGGAGTCAACCATAAGGTCGCCACACCTTACCATCCACAAACTAGTGGCCAAGTCGAAGTTTCGAACAGACAACTAAAAGCAATTTTAGAGAAAACTATCAATAGACATCGTACAGATTGGTCCACCAAGATTCCTGATGCCCTTTGGGCCTACCGCATAACTTATAAAACACCAATTGGAACAACCCCGTTCTGACTGGTATATGGGAAATCATGTCACCTTCCGGTTGAACTGGAACATAAGGCCTGGTGCGCCATTAAACAACTGAATTTTGATTTTAAAAGTGACGGCAAATACAGACAACTCCAGTTACAAGAACTTGAGGAGCTTAGAACGACAGCCTACCATAGTGCCAGAATCTATAAATAAAAAACCAAGATGTGGCACGAGGCCACCTCAAGAGAAAAGACATTTCTATCAGAGATAAGGTCCTCCTCTTCAATTCCAGACTTAAGATGTTTCCTGGAAAACTCCACACGAAGTGGTCTGGACCATTTACAATTAAACACATATACCCCACTGGAGCAGTCATCATCCTTGACAATAATGGGGGACAACGGACCGTTAACGACCACAGATTGAAGAGATACTATACACCAGTAGACAAATTACCAAGGCAAACTATTGAGATCTGAAACCCCACAGCATCACCATAACTGGAACGACTCGGTTTATAATCCACGATATAAGCTTAGCGGAAGCATTCGATTAACAGCGGAATATGAAAATCATCGGAAATTAAAACTTTTTGAGACAAGATCTTGAAATCATGAAACTCCTTTTATAAGAAACAAGGTAAACAGATTACATCTCTGTTAGATCACTTCATGAGTGATTATACACAGACAGATACAAAATCTCAAGATTTAAAACCCAAAATCTCAGACCAAAAGACTCCAAGGACCTGAGAGTACAGAGAAGACATAAGACTAACTAACTACATGACTCAGCAGTCAGTATCTCCACCTGAGATTCACTGCTGCTCCTGGTGCTACTGCTGCTGATCCTGATCACCTGCAGACTGGTTCCTTCGTCCTCGACGACCACCTAAAAAGTTGAAATCTACGGGGTGAGACAATTTTAAATAATTGTCCCAACGAGAGTTATAACTCTCCGCCAGAAGCTTTATTATAGAAATCAAAGAACAACATAAGCTATAAAATCTTTAAGGTAATCTACAATAGATTATTATCAAGTAGAGAAACAACATTTAAGGAATATGAAGAACATGTATACTAAGTAATGTAACTTCAACCAATATATCTCGTAGTTCAACCTAAGCAGATATGCTACACGGTTGGTTATGTTTTACAAACATTATTATGCCCTACGGAGATGAGGTATACCGCTCATACTCCAACCGATCACTATTAAGTCACATCGGTATCATACATAGGTCATCAAAAGAGTCGGATTCTTATGACCTCATCTTCCTCAGTCAGTAAGAGGATCAACATGCAGGACATCTAGTATCTCTGCTACTATAGCTTACCAGGGTATTCTGGTACTTCACTATTAGAGTCACAGTGGCATTCTGTACTCTCTTCACCATCGAAAGATTTCTCGTTTCTCTCTCATCGATGCGGTATAAAAGACTTCCTCGGGAGAATTGTGTTACATCACCTCGGCATAAACACATAGTGAAGGATTGATAGATTAAGGTACATCTACATCAATTCCTACACTAGGATGTAAGGACATTCACATCCGTACTCCCCACATACTCAAAAGTATGTGATCCAGGAGTTCCCTTAGGAAAGCCTGTTTCACCATCATTTAACTCCTGACAATGATGGATCTATGATCAGGGCTCTACATGATATGATTATACTTGATTAGTTAGGTACATTTCAGTATTCTTTTAACATCATACATGTTCTCAAACATTAATTATTAGAACAGCAGCTATGAAAGTAGAATACTAAATGTATCAAGTCTAACTCACATCAATTTTCATATCTCAGTTATCTCATCACCAGTCATCTGTCCAGCATGACCTTGATGATACTCATGGCTCTCACAGCCTATCATTCTCATAAGATGCCACTTACTAGGCATCAGCATAAGTCATTATTCATAAAGCTAATAAAATGCTTTCAATGAATATGAAATCATGATCCTTACCTGGATATGATCACCATCATGTATAAGAACATGCATGGTTAATTCAACTTATAATAGTAAGCAGTTCATATCAAGAGTTGTACCCTCATACTCTTACAAGGGTTAAATTCCCTGATTTTCATCAATTAGGGTTTACCATTCACAATACATGTCATTACCCTAAAATTAGGGTTTACTATTCACATTTACATGTCATCACCCTAGAATTAGGGTTTATTATTCACCTCATGGTCAATTGATCTCATAACATCACCATGTATGAGGAACATCATCATTAAAGCCCTCAGATAAGATTAAGATTCACCAATTATCATAATTAGGGTTTCCATGATCTCACATAAGTGGATCATACTTAATCTTGCATATTCATGTACATTGAAGGTATTTTACTTGAGTTTTGACCATAAATAGTACTTTCTCTCTCCTCTCACTAGTAGATGGTGATTACACCACTCTAGATAGGTTGGGTCAAGTCATCCTTAATTAACATAAACCAAATCATCACTATCAAGTGGTTAGGATTTGATTAGAATAGGGTATCACTCAATTGAACCTCTCAAGGGTATTTTGGTAATTTACCCATTGATCATCATCATGGGTCAAATCATTAGTCACTTAGTCCCTTAATGTCTTAAGTTACCATTAGGGTTTAGATTATATTGTCATTAAACCATTTACACCTTCAAGTGATTAAGTATAAACAACCTTGAAAATCTCCAATTGGTTTAGGGTTTAACCTTCAACCTTCAACCCATTTGATTCTTAAACGACCTTGAACTCATTTAACCTCAAACGACCTTGGACCCATTTGATCCTTAAATGAGTGTGAACCCATTTAAGTCCAAACGAGTGTGGACCCGTTTAAGTGTGAACCTGTTTGAGCCTAAACGGGTGTGAACCCGTTTGAGCCTAAACGAGTGTGGACTCGTTTGAGCCTAAATGAGTGTGGACTCGTTTGAGCCTAAATGAGTGTAGACTCATTTGAGCCTAAACGAGTGTAGACTCGTTTGAGCCTAAACGAGTGTGAACCCATTTGGGTCCAAACTGCATGGACATGAAAGGTGACACAAAGGTTATGATTGAATAGGATTTCCTATGTTGAAGCCTTCAATTAGCCAAATCCATGTTAACCACTTTCAAATTGAGTCAATTATAATGAGCCTCAATCAATTGTACACCAATTTGACCCTCAATTGAAAGCCAATTAGGGTTAAGTCTAACTCAATTAGGGTTTCAATCGGATAATCATCAATGTTCAACAATGTGAATCAAATCATGGTTGAACCTATCAATTGACTTCCAATTGGGCCCAAACTTGGACCAAACGGTCTTGAGATCATTTGTATGACCTCCAAACGGTCTTTAGACCATTTTCCCAAAGTTTGACCAAAACCCAAGTCGGTTGGATAAGGGTTGAACCCTAAATAGATCTAAAATCAGCATTTTTATCAATTCATCAACCTATTGAAATTGAACCCTCAAACCATTAAATTTCCTTAACCCTAGACCTACAAATGGTCTTGGGGTGTCACTAAACGAGTGTGAGATCGTTTGGATGAACCCCCAAACGGTTTTGAACCCGTTTGGGTCCTTCAACCCAAACCTCAACAAGATCTATACTTGAAATCAGCAATTTTAATCCGATTAAGATTAGGGTGTTGAAGTGCCTTCAACTCTCAATTGGTTAGGAATTAGGTTATGATTTTATGTAGAAATGAAATTCAATATGTTAAGAACATACCATCAAACGGTCGTCCCTTGGTAAACCTTATCAAATGGTCTTGAGACCATTTTGATCCAAACGATCTTGCAAGATCGTTTGAGATCAAACAGGTTGAACCCGATTGACCTTAAATGGTTTGCAACCGTTTGGACCAAAAGGGTCCAAGGTCGTTTGATAAAGTTACCTAGGAATCCACGCCCATCATCCTCAACCTCTGTTCAGGTCGGTTACTCCACCGTTTTTCTTGCAAAAGTGCAAGGAAGAAGGGAGGTAGAAGAAGAACTAAGCACAAAAAGCAAGAACAAAGATATGCATAATAAAGCTAGGAGTTTAGAGTTATAAAACCCGCCTCAAATGTGGTTCCTTAGAGCTTCCAAGCTTCCAAGATTCAAGCCTTTAATGGTGTCTTGAGATCCATAGGTCGGCCAAAGGATTTTCTCCAAGGAAAAGATGGGGATGGTCAGCTAGAACAAAGAACCTAAGTGAGTTAACCATACAACCAACCTTTTAAGAAGAATTCCTCCATGAATTCGAGCTTGAAGATGGTTCCTACTCACCTTAGCACTAGTTGGTCGTCTCCCTGAGGTCCAGAGCTCTGCCTTGGCCGTTTTGAGAAAGATGAGAAATGAAGAGGATAAAGGACATGTTCCCTTGGTTTGCAAGAGTGAATGCTTATATATTTTTGGCTATTTTCCACCATAAGGACCTCTAAAACATGGAATTCTCATCTAAGTCCCTCCTTGTTTCTAAGGCACGCCCAAGCTATCAAAACTTAATCAAAGTCCATCAAAACTCAAGATCTAAGGGTCAAGAAAACCAATATGCAAACTAAGGTACATATATGAAAGGTCTCTTTACTCATACTAGGTGATTTAATTACAAAAGTGTTCCTTATTATATGATTATTCAAATGAAGTGCCCCCTTCATCATTATTACTCTAAATGATGAAAAAAGTCATAAAAGATGTTCTATATGGTGTATTTTATAAGTTGCACCCCACATTTGGGTAAATTGCACTTTAATCCAAATTAGGGTTTTTAAGCACAAGGATCATTCCACAAGCTGCATCTTGATGCCCAAGCTTGGGAAATCCATCTTTCCTCATCATATTCACTCATATGATGTCTCATCATCAAAGGAACATCTTAACTTGTGAAAATTGCAAGTTAAACCCCTTAACTGGGTAATTTGCACATAAGTCCCTACATTACCAAACAATACTACAATCATTGTTTTAAAAAGGACAGAAATGAAAATGTATGTTCCTTAGGAACTTAATTACATGTCAAAAGATAATCACAAGGATTTAATTACATATTTGGGCAAAACATCTAGGGTTAGTTTATAACCCAGGTCAGGGATGTTACAAATCATCCACCCCTTACAAGGATTTCGTCCCCGAAATCGATAAAACGTATTTAAGAGAAAAGAGCAGGGTATTTCCTTCTCATCTCATCCTCTAGTTCCCAAGTGGCTTCTTTAACACCACGGTGGTTCCAGAGGACTTTCACAAGGCTTATATCTTTCTTCTTTAACTTTTTAATTCTATTATCAAGGATTGACACTGGTCCTTCCTCATAAGTTATATCTTCATTCAATTCTACTTCCATAGGTTGTAGAACTGACTCGGTATCAGGATGACATTTCCTTAACATAGAAATGTGAAACACAGGATGTAGTTTTTGTAATTCTGGTGGTAACTCTAGTCTTTAGGCTACCTTTCCAGCTTGTTCAATGATTGGATAAGGCCCCATAAATCTAGGAGCTAACTTCCCTTTCCTTCCAAAGCGAAGGACTCCTTTCCAAGGCGAGACCTTAAGATACACTCTGTCTCCAACCTGGAACTCCAACAGTCTACGACGCTTATCAGCATAAGATTTCTGCCTATCCTGTGCAGTCTTAATCTGTTGTTGTATTACTTTAATCTTCTCCGTAGTTTGTTGTACAAGATCAGGACCTAACAACTGATGTTCACCATTCTCATACCAACACAAGGGTGATCTACAATGTCTACCATACAAAGCTTCATAAGGTGCCATATCAATACTATGCTGATAGATATTGTTATAGGCAAACTCTATTAGGCTTAGGTGTAGATCCCAACTCCCGGTAAACTGGAGAACACATGCTCTCAACAGGTCTTCCAAGGTCTGTATAGTCCTTTCTGACTGTCCATCAGTCTGTGGATGAAAGGTTGTACTAAACCTTAACTTGGTGCCTAAAGCTCTGTGCAACTGCTCCCAAAAATGACTTATAAATTGGGGACCTCTGTCAGAAACTATAGTGACAGGAACTCTGTGCAAACGCACTATCTCTTGAACATATAACTGTGATAACTTTTCAGTAGAATAGGTTGTTTTGACAGGTAAGAAATGAGCTGTCTTTGTCAACCTATCAACTATTACCCAGATGGAATCATGTCCCTTGCTTGTCCTAGGTAGGCCAACAACAAAGTCCATGGTCACATGGTCCCACTTCCACGGTGGTATGGGTAAAGGCTGCATCATCCCTGCAGGCTTCTGGTGTTCAGCTTTAACTTGCTGACACACAGGACACCTCATCACAAACTCTGCAACATCCTTTTTCATCCCAGGCCACCAATACATATCTTTCAAGTTTCGATACATTTTGGTGCTCCCTGGATGCATAGCATACATCGAAGAATGAGCTTCTTCAAGGACTAACTTTCTCAATTTATCCACATTCGGTATTACCATTCTTACATGATAGCATACTACTTGATCATCAGAGTCATGGAAACCATCTCGTTTCTCATCACCATACTCCGATCTAATATGTTGAACTGCTGCATCTACTTGTTGTGCTTCCTTAATCTGCTCTCTTAGAGTAGGCTTTATATGCATCTCAGCCAACAACCCGGCTAACAATGACACCTTTAACTGTACATTGTCTTGCCTTAAAGAGATAAACATATCACTCTTATTGCATACTAAAGAGTTTAGTTGTGCCCTATCCAAGGTTGATGTTGCTGATTTCCTACTCAAGGCATCTGCAACCACATTGGCTTTCCCTGGATGGTAATCAATTGTGCAATCGTAGTCCTTGATTAACTCCATCCAGTGACGTTGCCTCATGTTAAGTTCATGCTGAGAAAAGATATACTTCAGGTTCTTGTGATCTGTGAAAATCTGGAACGTCTCTCCGTAGAGATAGTGTCTCCAGATCTTCAAGGCATGAACCACACCATCTAACTCCAGATCATGTGTCGGCTAATTCTCTTCGTGTTTCTTAAGTTGTCGGGAAGCAAAAGAAATCACTTGTTTATCCTGCATCAACATGCATCCGAGTCCATTCTTGGAGGCATCACAGAAAACTATGTATCCTTTGCCTTGTTCAGGTAGCACAAGTACAGGTGCACTTGTTAACCTCTCCTTTAGCAGCTGAAAAGATTGCTGGCACTTATTGCTCCAGTCAAAAGGAACTTCTTTCCGGGTCAACTTAGTCAAGGGTAAGGCTATGGAACTGAAGTTCTTAATGAACCTTCGGTAATAGCCGGCCAACCCTAAGAAATTATGAATCTCCGTTGGCTTCTTCGGTTGTTCCCATTGTAGAACAGATTCTACCTTTTTAGGGTCAACACGAATACCCAAAGCAAATATCACGTCCAAGAAAAGATACTTCCGGCAACCAAAACTCACACTTGCTAAACTTAGCGTATAGCTTGTGTTTTCTTAGCAAAGTTAGAGCTTGAAGAATATGTTGTTCATGCTGTTGTGCATATCTACTATAGATCAGAATGTCATCTATAATGACGACAACACACTGATCGAGGAAGGGTCGGAAGATTCTATTCATGAGTTCCATAAATGCAGTCGGTGCATTAGTTAGTCCAAACGACATAACTGTGAACTCATAGTGACCATACCTTGTTCTGAAAGCAGACTTGGGTATGTCACTGTCCTTAATACGAAGTTGATGATATCCAGACCTCAAATCTATCTTTGAGAAAATGGTTGCACCACGCAACTGGTCAAAGAGATCATCAATCCTCGGCAGAGGGTACTTATTCTTTATTGTTACTTTATTTAATTGCCTGTAATCAATGCACAACCGCATTGATTCGTCTTTCTTTTTAACAAACAAAACCGGAGAACCCCAAGGTGAAGTGCTCGGTCGGATGAAACCTTTCTCAAGCAACTCTTGAAGCTGCTTCTTGAGTTCTGCCATCTCAACAGGCACCATCCTATACGGTGTCTGGGCTATAGGTTGTGTATCTAGAATCAAATTGATCTCAAAATCAATTTCCCGAGGCGGTGGCACACCTGGAAGTTCTTCAGGAAACACGTCTTCGAATTCCCTGACTATAGGAACTTCAGTAGGGTTAGGAATCTCCATGGTAGTATCTACCACATGGGCCAAGAATGCATAACATCCTTGTCTCATCAACTTATCAGCAACCATAACTGACATAAGATAGGTGTGTAGAATCTTTCTCTCTCCTTGAAAGATCCATGTGTTGCTTTCATCAGCAAACACAACCTGCTTGGATTCACAATCCAAGACAACCCTATACCTTTCCAAGGTATCCATCCCAAGGATTATATCAAATCCTTGCATCTCAAGTGGTATAAGATCCACTTGAATGCGATGATTAGAAAAGAAGAGGATGCAGGGAGAGCATACATCTTGCAACACAGCAGACCCACTCAACAGAGTCTCAAGCAACAAATTATCTACCCTATCTCTGACCATCATATTGTAGTTACGAATCACTCTTCGAGTGATAAAGAAGTGTGTAACACCCAGGTCAATCAAAACAGATACAACACAGGATGTAGACATATCAGAATATAAAAGTTCCATCTGACCTGCCACAACCCGTGGATTGACCACTACATCTGGTGGGTTCATAGCATAGAACCTCACTGTCGCCTGAGGTTGAGTTGGTGCTGACGATCCATCTTGGGATGCTTGTCCACATCCTCGAGCTGCTCCTTGAGACTGCTTTCTCTATGATCCCTATTGATTTTGTCTCTGAGGCTGTGTCACATTGACAGGCCTAGACCTGCAGTCCTTCATCAAGTGTCCCACCTTCCCACAGTTGTAGCAGCTTCTTTCCAGTTGTTGTGGTCTAGGTGGTCCTATGACTGACATTGATGATGAACTGCGAGTCTCTTGTAATGGTAGGCTTCGTCCCCTGCCTCTACTCGATGTCCACTGTGTCTGAGAACTAGATTTGGGTGGTGGAGGTGTAGGTGCAGAGAATCTAGGCTTCTTAAAGTCCCTAGATGAAGAACCCTGGAACTGCGGATATCTCTTATGGGTTTGCCTCTTCTCGACTATGGATTTCTCTACCCTTCGGACTAACTCAACGAAGGTAGCAAACCTCTCCTGACTCTCTAGGGCAGACACGGGAGTAGTCAAGTCGACATTCAAACCCTTCTTGAACCTTCTAATCCTTTCTTCTTCTGTGGCAGCCATGTGCGGACAGAATCATAGCAACTCCATGAACTTAGCTTCATACTCGCTAATGTTCATCATGCCTTGTCTCAATCTCTCAAACTGAGAGATCTTTTCATCCAGGAATGTCTTTGGAAAGTATCTATTGACAAATACCCGACGAAAATCTTCCCACGAGATCTCCACTCCAGGCCTCTTCTGCTCTTCCATGGTCCACCAGTGACCAGCACTTCTTTTGAGAAGATAGACGGCATGTCTAACCTTCTCAGCTTCTGGGATGTTCAAGATTCTAAAAGCTTTCTCCAGCCCGGTTAACCACAAATCGGCATCTGCAGGATCAGCTGTTCCAAAGTACTCGGTTGCTCCGACACGACGAAGTTGCTCGAACGTCTTACCGATACCTTGTCCTTCAGGCTGGGCAGGTGCCCTAGGTGCAGGCATGGGCATCCTGTTGGTGATGTGTGTCATGGCAGTCATAAACTGCCCGAACATAGTTTGAACAACTGGGTTTCCCATGTCAGCTGGGTCAAACTGAGGTGGCTCTCTGGGTGGCTCAGGTACAGGTTGTTCTATCTCTGGGTTCCTTGCACCTCCTTGGGGTGCAGTGATACTAATTTCTGCCACGTACTCCTCATGTGGTTCAGACATCCTTAATTATCTTCTTCTCCTGAGGAGCAGAAGATTCCATTAGATACGAAAGAAACACTAAGGATAGACTCGACATCCTAAGTCATATGTCTCTGTAGACTCAACGAACCTAGAGCTCTGATACCACTTCTTGGAACGACTCGATTTATAAACCACGATATAAACTTAGCGGAAGCATTCGATTAACAGCGGAATACGAAAATCATCGGAAATTAAAACTTTTTGAGACAAGATCTTGAAATCATGAAACTCCTTTTATAAGAAACAAGATAAACAGATTACATCTCTGTTAGATCACTTCATGATTGATTATACACAGCCAGATACAAAATCTCAAGATTTAAAACCCAAAATCTCAGACCAAAAGACTCCAAGGACCTGAGAGTACAGAGACGACATAAGACTAACTAACTACATGACTCAGCAGTCAGTATCTCCACCTGAGATTCACTGCTGCTCCTGGTGCTGCTGCTGCTGATCCTGATCACCTGCAGACTGGTTCCTTCGTCCTCGACGACCACCTAAAAAGTTGAAATCTACGGGGTGAGACAATTTTAAATAATTGTCCCAGCGAGAGTTATAACTCTCTGCCAGAAGCTTAATTATAGCAATCAAAGAACAACATAAGCAATAAAAGCTTTAAGGTAATCTACATCAGATTATTATCAAGTAGAGCAACAACATTTAAGGAATATGAAGAACATGTATACTAAGTAATGTAACTTCAACCAATATATCTCGTAGTTCAACCTAAGCAGATATGCTACGCGGTTGGTTATGTTTTACAAACATTATTATGCCCTGCGGAGATGAGGTATACCGCTCATACTCCAACCGATCACTATTAAGTCGCATCGGTATCATACATAGGTCATCAAAAGAGTTGGATTCTTATGACCTCATCTTTCTCGGTCAGTAAGAGGATCAACATGCAGGACATCTAGTGTATCTTCTACTATAGCTTACCAGGGTATTCTGGTACTTCTCTATTAGAGTCACAGTGGCATTCTATAATCTCTTCGCCATCGAAAGATTTCTTGTTTATCTCTCATCGATGCGGTATAAAAGACTTCCTCGGGAGAATTGTGTTACATCACCCCGACATAAACACATACTGAAGGATTGATAGATTAAGGTACATCTACATAAATTCCTACACTAGGATGTAAGGACATTCACATCCATATTCCCCACATACTCAAAATTATGTGATCCAGGAGTTCCCTTAGGGAAGCCTATTTCACCATCATTTAACTCCTGACAATGATGGATCTATGATCAGGGCTCTACATGATATGATTATACTTGATTAGTTAGGTACATTTCAGAATTCTTTTAACATCATACATGTTCTCAAACATTAATCATTAGAACAGCAGCTATGAAAGTAGAATACTAAATGTATCAAGTCTAACTCACATCAATTATCATATCTCAGTTATCTCATCACCAGTCATCTGTCCAGCATGACCTTGATGATACTCATGACTCTCACAGTCTATCATTCTCATAATATGCCACTTACTAAGCATCAACATAAGTCATTATTCATAAAGCTAATAACATGCTTTCAATGAATATGAAATCATGATCCTTACCTGGATATGATCACCATCATGTATAAGAACCTGCATGGTTAATTCAACTGATAATAGTAAGCAGTTCATATCAAGAGTTGTACCCTCATACTCTTACAAGGGTTAAATTCCCTGATTTTCATCAATTAGGGTTTACCATTCACAATACATGTCATTGCCCTAGAATTAGGGTATACTATTCACATTTACATGTCATCACCCTAGAATTAGGGTTTACTATTCACCTCATGGTGAATTGATCTCATAACATCACCATGTATGAGGAACATCATCATTAAAGCCCTCAGATAAGATTAAGATTCACCAATTATCATAATTAGGGTTTCCATGATCTCACATAAGTGGATCATACTTAATCTTGCATATTCATGTACATTGAAGGTATTTTACTTGAGTTTTAACCATAAATGGTACTTTCTCTCTCCTCTCACTAGTAGATGGTGATTACACCACTCTAGATAAGTTGGGTCAAGTCATCCTTGATTAACATAAATGAAATCATCACTATCAAGTGATTAGGATTTGATTAGAACAGGGTATCACTCAATTGAACCTCTCAAGGGTATTTTGGTAATTTACCCATTGATCATCATCATGGGTCAAATCATTAGTCACTTAGTCCCTTAATGTCTTAAGTTACCATTAGGGTTTAGTTTATATCATCATTAAACCATTTACACCTTCAAGTGATTAAGTATAAACAACCTTGAAAATCTCCAATTGGTTTAGGGTTTAACCTTCAACCCATTTGATTCTTAAACGACCTTGAACTCATTTAACCTCAAACGACCTTGGACCCATTTGATCCTTAAATGAGTGTGGACCCATTTAAGTCCAAACGAGTGTGGACCCGTTTGAGCCTAAACGGGTGTGAACCCATTTGAGCCTAAACAAGTGTGGACTCGTTTGAGCCTAAACGAGTGTATACTCATTTGAGCCTAAACGAGTGTGAACCCATTTGGGTCCAAACCGCATGGACATGAAAGGTGACACAAAGGTTATGATTGAATAGGATTTCCTATGTTGAAGCCTTCAATTGGCCAAAGCCATGTTAACCACTTTCAAATTGAGTCAATTAGAATGAGCATCAATCAATTGGACACCAATTTGACCCTCAATTGAAAGCCAATTAGGGTTAAGTCTAACTCAATTAGGGTTTCAATCAGATAATCATCAATGTTCAACAATGTGAATCAAATCATGGTTGAACCTATCAATTGACTTCCAAATGGGCCCAAACTTGGCCCAAACGGTCTTGAGATCGTTTGGATGATCTCCAAATGGTCTTGAGACCGTTTTCCCAAAGTTTGACCAAAAACCAAGTCGGTTGGATAAGGGTTGAACCCTAAATAGATCTAAAATCAACATTTTTATCAATTCACCAACCTATTGAAATTGAACCCTCAAACCATTAAATTTCCTTAACCCTAGACCTCCAAACGGTCTTGGGGTGTCACTAAACGAGTGTGAGATCGTTTGGATGAACCCCCAAACGGTTTTGAACCCGTTTGGGTCCTTCAACCCAAAATGCAACAAGATCTATACTTGAAATCAGCAATTTTAATCCGATTAAGATTAGGGTGTTGAAGTGCCTTCAACTCTCAATTGGTTAGGAATTAGGTTATGATTCTTTGTAGAAATGAAATTCAATATGTTAAGAACAGACCCTCAAACGGTTGTCCCTTGGTCAACCCTATCAAATGGTCTTGAGACCGTTTTGATCCAAACGATCTTGCAAGATCGTTTGAGATCAAACGGGTTGAACCTGTTTGACCTTAAACTGTTTGCAACCGTTTGGACCAAAAGGGTCCAAGGTCGTTTGATAAAGTTACCTAGGAATCCACGCCCTTCATCCTCAACCTCTGTTCAGGTCGGTTACTCCACAATTTTTCTTGCAAAAGTGCAAGGAAGAAGGGAGGTAGAAGAAGAACTAAGCACAAAAAGCAAGAACAAAGATATGCATAATAAAGCTAGGAGTTTAGAGTTATAAAACCCGCCTCAAACGTGGTTCCTTAGAGATTCCAAGCTTCCAAGCTTCAAGCCTTTAATGGCATCTTGAGCTCCACAGGTCGGCCAAAGGATTTTCTCCAAGGAAAAGATGGGGATGGTCGGCTAGAACAATGAACCTAAGTGAGTTAGCCATACAACCAACCTTTTAAGAAGAATTCCTCCATGAATTCGAGCTTGAAGATGGTTCCTACTCACCTTAGCACTAGTTGGTCGTCTCCCTGAGGTCCAGAGCTCTGCCTTGGCCGTTTTGAGAAAGATGAGAAATGAAGAGGATAAAGGACACGTTCCCTTGGTTTGCAAGAGTGAATGCTTATATATTTTTGGCTATTTTCCACCATAAGGACCTCTAAAACATGGAATTCTCATCTAAGTCCCTCCTTGTTTCTAAAGAACGCCCAAGATATCAAAACTTAATCAAAGCCCATCAAAACTCAAGATCTAAGGGTCAAGAAAACCAATATGCAAACTAAGGTACATATATGAAAGGTCTCTTTACTCATACTAGGTGATTTAATTACAAAAGTGTTCCTTATTATATGATTATTCAAATGAAGTGCCCCCTTCATCATTATTGCTCTAAATGATGACAAAAGTCATAAAAGATGTTATAGATGGTGTATTTTATAAGTTGCACCCCACATTTGGGTAAATTGCACTTTAATCCAAATTAGGGTTTTTAAGCACAAGGATCATTCCACAAGCTGCATCTTGATGCCCAAGCTTGGGAAATCCATCTTTCCTCATCATATTCACTCATATGATGTCTCATCATCAAAGGAACATCTTAACTTGTGAAAATTGCAAGTTAAACCCCTTAACTGGGTAATTTGCACATAAGTCCCTGCATTACCAAACAATACTACAATCATTGTTTTAAAAAGGACAGAAATGAAAATGTATGTTCCTTAGGAACTTAATTACATGCCAAAAGATAATCACAAGGATTTAATTACATATTTGGGAGAAACATCTAGGGTTAGTTTATAACCCAGGCCAGGGATGTTACAATAACAAAATCCGAACTTCGTCGAGCCGGCGACGTAAAACCAAGGCGCTACTTGGGAGGCAACCCAAGATCTGAGTATCATATTTCATTTTATTTTCTGCCTAGTTTTGCTAATTGTTCTAGTCTTTTAATTGTCTACCATAGTTTTATCATCTTTAATCTAACAATATAAAAATTCACATAAATAACCAAAATAAACATTAAAATATAAAAATCAAAAACCTAAACCATCTTATCCTAAACGGTCTTGAACCGTTTGGGCCTCACGATCTTAAAAACCATTTGGACCTTTCAGTCTTAAAACTGTTTGGAGCCCAAACGGTCTAGAAATCGTTTGACCCCAAAACGGCCTCGAAATCGTTTGGAGCCCAAACGGTCTCGAAATCGTTTGGAGCCCAAACGGTCTCGAAATCATTTGACCCTGGGAATTTGTATCGTCACCCCCAAAATCCTATAGATATAATCCCGCCCCTTCCTTTTTCCCCATCTAGAATCTCTAGTTTTCTAAACCCGAGCGCGATCACTATTCCATCCCTCCACCTTCCCTGCTCCCGCGCACCTTCGCTCGCACAACCCCAGTTTTCTCCTCCATCTTCACCGATGTCGCTTCCTCGATACTTGTTCCTTTACGACTTTCACACCGTCGCCACACGTCGTTATCACCGTTCCTTGCCTCATTACCATCATCGCCTGCTCCGTAATCATCTGCAACACCTTCACACAACAAGGTAGTCCATGACAGTCACCATCATCTCCGACACGCCAAGGCATTTTGCGTCCATCTCGTTTTCACTGTTGCAACACCGCTATCACTATCGCCGCCGCTAACGCATTCCACCGCCGACCGCTGCGCCCCCGACGTTCCTCCTTCCTCACAGTTTTGACCGTTTGGAGCCAAACGGTCTTGAAATCATTTGAAGCCAAACGGTCCTGAAACCGTTTGGTCTTACAAACCGCTTGGATTCCACTAAAACCTAAAAACATTAACACATACATAATGTAAACTTTTCTTTTAATAAACTTGTTATCTTTGCAAATCCAAATCTTTTTAACACATGACTTTCTGCAAAATTTTCAGATATGGCATCGCATGAAAAAGAAGCCACCGGAACCGATAACGCTCCCTTCTGGACAAGGGAGCAACTAATAGAAGACCGCACCAAGCTCCAAAAGGTCATCGACATCTACGACAAGACTGGACAGGTCCCACCAAAAGTCAACCTGCTCGCGGTCATGAATGAAATTGACCACCTCAACATGTGTTTATCCGAGGAGCCCGATCAAGAAGTGGAAGAAATTTCTTCTAGTGATGAAGGATCTGAATACGAGCCAAACTCCGAGGACGAATCCCCAACCACAAAGTTAAAGGGGAAGAGAAAGGCCCAGGAAGCTGCAAAAGAACAACCAACAAAGAAACGAGCAAGAAAACAGGTCCACCCCGCCACTGCTAGGGAACAGACCCTGGCAGGATACATTCCATCAACCGCTACCACCACCCCCACTACCACTCCCGCTACCACCACTGCTCCTGTCTTCTCCACCATCACCACTACAACACCACCACCAGAAAACCTATTCATCCACACCCTCCCATCCATTGACCAAACTTTGAAGCCAACAAAATATGTTTACTCAAGCGCACTAATAAAGATGGGGATATATGACATAATCCTCACCCTACTCGACAACACCAATCTCCCTCGACTCTGCTTAGTCCCTGAAATCTCTTATGTTGAGCCCACTACAGAATTCTTCACGCATCTCAACAAAGAATCTGTAGACATTATGGATAGAGCAAGGGATGGAGGTGACCGCAGGTTGGTCACCAATCTCTTTGGCAACAAGGTTGTCATTACAAAAAACATGCTAAATGATATTTTTATCGACAACCCAGAACAACTACAGAAAGCTATATAGGTTGGCACAGACAGCTCCCAATTCAACAGACACAGCTTTTGGAAATCCCTGACAGGGATCCCAAACTATGAGGCTAAGGCCTGTAATGCCTCAAATATTCAATCTGGGATGGTGCGCACGCTTCACAAAATTCTCACAGGTGTGCTTTTTTCAAGGACAGAGGGCGGGAATGTTCTCATTTCTGATCTTTTCATCCTATGGTCCGTCTTACATGGGATGCCTATCAACATTGGATGACATATGCTACAAAAGCTTTCTACTTACACCCTAAGCAAAGAAATATGTGTGGGTGGACACATAACATCCATCCTAAAATATCTCAAGATGGACAAACTAATGCCCCGATGTGCAGAAATCAAGGGTGACATCCTTACCAATGAGCAAACTCTCAAGAACTCATACATCATTAAGGAGAATGATGCAAAGCTACACTACATCTTCTGCCCTGCAGTTAAATCATCAAGGATTCTTTTGTCGCTCCCAAAGCTTGCCAACTATGACAAGGAAAAGCTACTCTTCTCTTAAGAGGATTTTGCAACGCTTCTAGCTTCGGTCAAAGAAAAACAGAAGAAAACCAAGGCGGGGCAGACAGAGCACAGTATCACCGCCCCGGCAGCTAAAATAATAAAAATCCCGGTGAAACGACCACCCAAAGGGCGTTTGCAAACACAACAATTGTTGGGGACGCCGACATCAAAACCAAATCTTGAGGTTAAACCTCCCCTCTCTAAAGAAAATATTATCACCGCATCCCTAGATTCCTTCATCATGAATCTAGAGGTTGGATTATCCTCTACCACCACCCCCACCACTCTACCCCCTTCCACTATCCCACCGTCCACCTCTCTCCAACCATTCTCCACAATAATTCCACCAACAATTCCTTTCCCCGATCCACTCATCCACCCACATCTTCCACCTCAATCTTTTCCTCTTCGGGCAACCCTTTCTCTACCTCAACGCCCGACTTCACCTCCTTCACATCCATTTCCACAATTTTTCCCTCGACATTATCGGTCCCACCATTCTCACCGGGAATGTCACCAACATTCCCATCCGCCACCACCCCGACACCACTGGTGACTCCATCTACAGTCACCACACAGTTCACGGGACCATCAATAGTGTCTCTTTCGCAAGGCACTACCACCCATCCACCCCGACCCCAATCACCCCACCCTTCCACAACTGGGGTCCCTTTTACAAATGTTGGTGAGGAATTCAGACATCAATTTGACGCCATATGAAACTTCCTCACCAACCCTACTAACATAATGCAATCTATTTTTTCATGTGTGCAGGATCTCACTAAACAGGTCGCCAAGATGGACAAGCGTAACCACGCCTTGCCAGGCATCATCCAAACTATTCAACAATGATAGGAAGTAGTCGCCAAACAAGTCGACCTCATTGACAACCCCTACAAAAACCTACGCGAGTTGATCCTTGGAGTTAAAAGCCAGCAAGAAACATTGGCCAAGCAAGTCGACAGGGTCTCAACGCAAACTCAACCCTTGCCAGAGACCCTTCGTGAGCTTAAGTAGCAACAAACTGCTTTAAGCACGCGCTTGGACGACGTCACAAACATCCTGGCACAACTAAATTGCCACCAAGAGGAGTCATCAAACAATGACATCAATCAACTTCGAGCTCAAGTCACAGATCAGTCTGCACGACTCCTCTCTACCGAGGGACGATACTCTGATCTCAAGGAAACCCACGACGCACTGCTTGAGATGCATGAGCATGTGCAAGTGGATTCTGATGAACTACAATCAATCCATTGGCAGTGCAAAAAGACTACACAGAAGAAAGTAAAAGATAAGGCGGCAGAAAAGGAAGAAGATGACAAAGACAAAGATGACGAAGACGAAGATGAAGAAGAAGATGATTCCAACTCCTCCGTAGATTCCAATGATGATACCTCCTCCTCAGACGATAAACCTGATGACCCAGGACATGTTGGGGAGGGCACCAGCCGAGGAGCGGAACTTTCAAAGAAGAAGGATGAAAAAGACCACCACGAAGGTGGACAAGATCCCAACTCCCCTAATCATAATGAAAATGTTAACATGTCATATGGGGATCAATTCCTTAACTACTCTGCCATGGGATCATTGGAGGAGGCTACAAAAGAAGTGGCTTTTGCTGAGTTCCATCAATGCATTTTGGGAACCAGCACTAGTCCACCAGTAACAACATCTCAACAATTCTACGCACCAGAACAATCAGTGCCTTTACCCCCAGAACAAGAAGATTCAGACAGAGTGAGTCTAGATATAGATGATAGACTTGACTCCGAATCTGATTCAGACAAAGATGAAGATCTGCAACATTATATGACTGACTTGGAGCAGCCTTCTCTCCCACCCCTATGAGAGTTTCCCCCGCTGCCACCTCTACCTCACAAGTTGCAAGATCTAGACTTGGCAGCCATCTCTACACTAGATGTTCAGGACATCTTCATCCTGAACACTATTGTAGATGATGCCAAAGAAGGAGGGTACATCCTTTACACAAACACAAAGACTTTGTGCAAGATGACACGTGAAGATTTCTGCTTCATCCTTCGACCCCAATCAATAGTGAACATGGCGATCTTCTGTTTCCTCCTTTCCAATGCTATAGAAGTATATAGAAGCTCAAAAAGGTCGCATCCAGTATTCAATGCTTCACTTGTCTTCGCTCTAAGTCTGCTGTACAAGGATTTACACAACAAAACTATCGAGCAGATGCGTAGGGGGGTCACACGGAAGGTACGATACATCACTATACCTTTTCAAGTTTCCGGCCACTGACTGCTCATGATCGTTGACACCAAGGCTCACGACGCCAAGGTGTACAATTTCTGTGCCAGTGAGCTTCGAGACGGAATCATCAATTTTGCTGGTCTAGGAGTTGGGGAGGCAAGATGCATCCCTTTCTGGCTTCTGAAACTAAACTGGGTTGCATTCCCATCCCTCCAAAATGGTTGGAACCAACCCTAGTTCCAAATCATAAACCCACAAGCCCAAACACAAGAAGGATCTGGTATTGCGCTTTCTACACTATACGCCACATCTAAGCGCTCAATCAACAAATCTCTTTCACTGAGCTGGCCATAAAGGATTTTCATTCTCTACGTGGACGTTACTCCATGGAGCTAATATGTGACAGAAGGTTCTTCAAGGACCCAACTATGGTGCCTGAAGACGTTCCTCGCTACCTCTACTCGGCCATCTAACGTCCTCAAAAATAGCCATTCCGTCAAACAATAAAGGAGTTGGAGAAACAACAACCCGCCAAGGTCCCCGAGAAGAATCAATGGGACCCTTACTCTTTTGATTTGGCGGATGATAAAGGGGGCATCAAATTTCTAACCGGGGCCACCATCAACGGTCCATCTTCATAAAAGGTGCCCCTATCTGCCATTAAACCGACGTTCCCTAATTTTGACCTTGCAACTTGCAAGAATCTCTCCGACAATGAACTCCGGCTCATCATGTCTAGGCTATATGCTGAGAAATATGATCTTGTTTTTCAAGCCGGAGATATTCTTGTTATGGCAGATACCCTCCACAAAACTGTGCAATTCAAAGGGTCTTTATTCGTGAGTCTGATGACCGCCTATCAATATCTACTCGGACGGAATCACCCTACGATTTATATGGCGTCAACATATATGAAAGATGATCTCCTAAAGCTAAAGAACTTCGGAACCACAGAGGCACTCATCTCCTGCCTCCAACATACGACTCCGAAGTTCATTATTCTTCCTTTCCTTCACTCAGATCATTGGATGCTACTGGAAACAAACCTTCACGATGGAACAACTTTCATCTACAATAGTTCTGATAGCCAGTTTGATGCAAACCAGAGGTAGTATGTTGTTACAGCTAACACGCCAATGAAGGAGGTGGAAAAGGAGTGTACTGACAAACTACACGATCTCTTAAGCAAGAACACAAGGGTGTACGATAAAGAACACTTTCATCGCCCAACCTTCTGTCACAGATGTCCCTAGCAGCTCCGAGAGCCAAACGACTGTGGTTTCCACGTCCTCTACTGGATATACACCATCATGGTCCTTGGAAGACCAATAGAGGACATGACAGACATGGATTACCACGCTCTACGTGGAAAGTTCGTAGCTAATCTTCTCCAAACGCATGGAGCTAACAAAGGACTAACAAAAGCCTAATGCCCTTGTCTTTGTACTTCTCAACCTATCACTTTGACACTCTGAGGACAGAGTGAGTGATAAGTTAGGGGGAGTACACTGGACAAGGGTGAGGTATCATTTTTAAAACCCTTCCCTATCTACCTTCTCTTTCAATTATGTACAAAATCTTTAGCTTTATTTGCACATTTAGATTTTGTTAAAATAAATCATGCACATAAGAATAACATCCCTCTTAGAAAAGGTCATCCCCAACTAAATTTAGAATCCAGTTAGTCCTCAAAAGCAATAATAAGAATAGCATATAGGCATGTAATAGCAAATTAATAAATTACCTTCACACTAGATTTTCATGCCTTTGCTTCAATCCTACATCTGACTCTCTACAGGTCAACATCAGGGCCGAAACAAGCCAAACACTCTCAAGGACGGGAGGGATATCAAGTGACATCCAAATCAAGAAACCTCGCAAGTGGACCACCAAGTAGAAACCAAATAAGTGCATGTCGAGAAACTCTAAGAACAACTTTCTTCTCTTCAATAAAAGAGGCTTGGTCGCCCAATCAAAACCCCTAAAATCCCAAATCCTAAGCCTGTGAGTTTACGAATAAAAGCCAGAGTGTTGAATAAAAATATGAGAGTTGTGCCACGCATAAGGATCTATCTAAAGAGCTAATAAAGGTCTCGCCCGGCCGGTACATTCATCTTCCCTCACAAAGGCAGATGTGTCGTGCCCGGTAGTGAGACCCTAAGGTATCCAAATATATGAAAAGGTTGATAAAGGACTCGCCCGACCAGTAAATTCAGCTGCCCTCACAAAGGCATATGTATCGTGCCCAGTAGTGAGATCCTAAACGCATAGACAAACCCTCCCCCACTTGAAGGGGGATTTACACAATAACCTTTAGCCAACCCTCATACCCACTCTAGCTTCTGACAGGATTTTTAGAGAAATATAAAACTAGTTAGAGTCGATACATGCACAGAATAAAATCAAGAAAAAAAGGTGGTGCCAATGCGAGCTACGTGATATGGAAGAAACCTGAGATCCAAGCAACTCTCAACACCTGAAAGAGTTAGGGAAAGCAAAAGCTTCGATACGACCATAGGAGATCTCTAGTTTAGAATTGAAGCGAGAGTATGGAAATCTTAACTATATAAAATCGGCTCGCCACTACGTGCCTTAGCTCTATCTAGCTTGAGGACAAGCTAGACTCTAAGTTAGGGGGGTGATAACCTCCCATTTTACGATGTTATCTTATTGGTTTTTCTCAGTTTTCCATACTCTTTCTTAAATAAATTAGACACAATCTTTAATTTTCCACTCTTTTGTAAATATGTCATTAGCCTAACTTTTCCCCTTTTATTTCTTATAGAAAAGTACAAAAAAAAAACTACAAAAGCTCCAAACGGTCCCAAGACCGAATGGACACCAAACGGTCCCAAGACCGAATGAAGTCAAACGGTCCCAAGACTGTATAAAGTCAAACGATGCTGAGACCGTATGAAGACAAACGGTCCTGAGACCGAATGGAGATCAATCGGTCCTAAGACCGCATGAAGCTACACGGTCCCGAGATGGAATAAAGGCAAACGGTTCCCAAGACCGAGTAAAGGCAAATGGTTTCCAAACCGAGAGAGTCCAAACATTCTCCAAATCGAGAGAAAGTCCAAACGGTCTTCATGACCATTTGGGCCCAAACCTCCCAAACCGTTTGAGTCTCACTCAAAGCCTATAAATAAAGCCCGAAGGGTCCTCACAAAGCATCAAGATTTGAGACGCCCAAAGGCTACCTCTGTTGTTCCAGAGCCATTCCATCCTTCACCCACTGCCTCGAGGCTGCCGGTCTGGGATCCATACTCCATCTCCAAGCTACTTTCTCTCTCATCGACAAAGAAGGTGGGAAGAGGAGGATTCATCATCAAGCAAGCTACAAAGTGTGAATATTGTTGCTCTTTCTCTCTCCAAGGGGTTGACCTTCCTCCCTCCTTCGTGGAGATGGCATTCTCTCTCTCTCTTCTTGACCCCTTCTTTGTTCTTGCCATGAGCGAGTAGTCTTATACACTAGGGTGCGAGGAGTAGCCCCGTTACCCATGTTTTCATTTCATGCAATGTAATTCATAAGTTTGCAATAGAGATATACTTTCTTTTCAGTTCAACATCAATCGTTTAGTGAATGCTTGTTGCTTGATCACCAACTTGTGTTACCTATTATCTTTTAGCATGAATTGTCTACGCTTGTACTATTATATTCGAATCTCGATTGAATGTTGGTTCTTGATGCATGTAGCCACCATGTATCTATTTTGGTATCTAGGAGTGCCTTTCAAGAAGTGGAGTAAACTCACTTCCATCTTCGTACTTTCATACTATGAAATGGAATCAGTTGACATATGAAAGTACAATCTTGATAAGTCGAGGAACACACTTTGCAAAGGGAATTATGCAAAGCAAGTGACCATTCATTTGGGGATGGCTGGCATTGCAACATTCACACACTTCTCATAGTTAGTTCTCTGAAAGGAAACTAAATCTACAAAGATACTAACTGTTTAGACTCTTATTGCATGTTATGTTACTAAGTTGCATGTTTTGATCCATGCGTAGTGGTGGTGAAAGCCGATCACATCCTAGTGGTTCCTTAATATTGTTTACAACCTTAAATTTACCTCTCTACTTACTTTCTTACTTTTACTTTACTTGCACTTAGTTTAAACAACCAAACCAACTCTTTGATCTAAATACCAACTGTTAAGGAGTTGAGTGAAATTCTAACGTTTTCTATCTTGTTGATCTGAACAAGACCGTTGTCCAGTGGATTCGACCCTTAACTATACTACGATAAGACTTCCACGTATCCTAGCATACGTGGGTGGAGTTTTTAATCTAGTATAAGCAAGGCTAAACCTAAAAGATTTATTATCTTTAGGATTTTTAGTGGTGCACGCAATTCCACGCAAGTGGAAGCTCCATCATATATATATATATATATATATTTACGGATAGAAGATTAGAGGGTATGAGTAATGTCTTACCTTACCCTTACCCTTACTCTTACCCACTAAGGTAGCGGGTTAGTGGGCAGTGGGTAAAGGGTAAGAAAATCCCTTATCCTTTTCCTTTCCCTACAGGGTATGGATAAAGGGTAAACGAGTTAACCCTTACCCATTGACAACCCTAGACCAAAAGTCTTAATTTTCTAACTTTTTAGATCTCTCACTCTCAACGAGCCTTGTGTGAGTCAATTAAGCAAATAATTTGTTTTGACAGAAAGTTATAAACAATATAATATTTTTTTCGTAATTTTAAAAGGCAAACACTGAGATCTTTATCACTTCTTGATGGATGCCAAGCGACAGTTGGAATTGTGCAACGTTAATAAGGGCACGTTTGCTTAGTTTAATTTCTAGAATTCAACATTCGTGCCATCTTGTATTTGGAGAATGCTTAATGTCCTAATTCCGTAAATAAAAATTTTATATTTGATTTTTGAGATCTATAAAATATATGGCTCTTTTTATTGATCTAACATCCGGAAGAATTTTGATGAAATCAAAATGCGGATTTCTCATTATATCTAGAAATGCTAGAATTAACTTTAGTTATCGAATCTCGTAAACCAAATATAAATTTCCTGCAACCGAGTATTAAAATACAATTCAATACGACAAAATTTGAAAAATCAAACATGCCTAAAGGTTCTCTCATTAATTCCCTACAAAAGATGTAACAGAATGTACCCATTGATTGCCCTAATCAAATATAACCCTGTTCTCAACGGGCTAAGATCGCATTTGGTACAACAATTTGGATATAAATGGATTACCATATAGGAAAAGAATGGATAGGAATAAATACAGAAAGTGAATTGGTTCCTTCCCTTCGTTTGTTTAAGAACATGCGAGATCTATTCAGTTGATTATAAAGTGAGGAAAGAGAGAGTGTGATAAGTGGAGAGGCGTTGGGACTTGGGAATACGGAGAACTGTAAGACCATAATTTGGGAATCGGATTGAAGGTGGGTCCAAATCACATGTTGGCATTTGGCATGCCGGATGTGCAAATCAGCGCACCATTATGGAATTCTTTAGCCCCTAATTGAGAACGGATAGGGATTTCGTAGTCTGGACTGGATTAGACAGGGTTAGTCAGGATTCAATCTGATTCTATTTGGCAACCAAGTCTGATTCTGTTTGGCATCCCAGTCTGATTCTGGTCCGCTGGTCTGATTGTAGTCTGATTCTGTTTGGCTACTAGGCTGGATTCAGTCTGCTTTTGTTTGACAATGTAGTCAGTATCTGTTGATTCTGTCATGATGTTGTAGAACTATTTTAATAAGAGTAAGGAATGTGTAGTTGTACTGCCGCTTAAGCAGAAGGACAATTTTTTTTAAATAATCAATGTAGATTTTGTGAATTTTTTAAAAGTTATTTTTGTACTTAGGAAAACTAAACATAATATATGAGTATGATCATAAGTACGTGATGATTTCAAATAAACCAACTGTATTGTTGTCTTCGATTGTTGTGTATGTTGTAAATATGTAGTATTTTACATATTTGATCCAAGAAATGTAAAATGAAAAGATTATTGAAATTGTCCTATTATCTTGTTATATATCTATAAATAAGTGAGGAGTGCGACTTAGCAAATATATCCTATCCGTGGCCTCTAACTCAAAATCATATATTGTTTAATCTTTGTGGACATGCTTTAATTTTCTAAATTTTAATCAGTTCGTTCTCTTTTAATTTTACATTAAATTAACGTGAATATTAATACGGATGCAAAGAAAATTACGATATGTCAAGTAATGTGTGTGACACCTTGATATTGTTGTTGTTTCAATGAAAGATAACATTCAAAGATAATTGCATAAAGAATGTATTATATACTAAATAACAAATAAATAATATTTAAATTCAATGGTAGCAAACGTGTGTAGCATGTCTGTAACAGAACTTAATACCACATAAAAAATAGATAATAACTTATTAGTTTCCGGACAAATACATCTCTAACATACAAACTGAGGGACACAAAGGAGAGGTATGCCCTGGACCTAGACATAGACACCGCTACACAATCTAAGATGGTGAGCAAGCAGCCACTGTGGGGGACAGACTTTGATCCCAGGTAGAAACGTCCTAGTTGGCCAACTTCATGGCCTCGTCGTACTCGTCCCATGACACAGGACAGGCTTCGTTCAACAACTGATTGGTTTCTTATTTGATGGCGTCTTTTGGCCACTCGAACAACAACGACAGATGGTGAATAGGAAGAGTAAAACCCTTGACTTGTTCGTGGCTCCCATTTGTGCCCTCATCACGTGTAGGCTCACAACATTATTTCTTTCGAACAAGGTTTTCTTCTATATATTTTTGAATCTTTGACGGAGACATCAATAATTTTTCAAACTTTGTCCTTTCCTTTGACCGTGACCGTGATGACGACATATATAGTTAATAAATAAGTATAAGTATTAGCAAATATCAATAATAGTAAGATAAATATGACAATATTGAATACAAATAAATGCTTTAAACAAACTTAGCTACAAACAAGTAAGAATGTGATGTATGCCTTCAATACATGATAATAAAGTAGATGTTTTTCAAGTAATGGTCCAAACAAAACAATGCAACACATAAGTTTTGCAACTAAATTTTGTGAAGTAAACACAGACAACTACAATGTCATGGAAATATATTACAAGTTCATGTGTTACTTTCACCGTCTAACGTGGTTGTTTGATTCACTCATCAGTGTTAATAAGGTATTCAACAACCCCAGGTGGGTAAATGTGACGAGTCATCACGAAGTTGCGCTGCACGGCCAATGGCGGGGGGAGGCAATAAATCTCCCAAAAAAATATTGTCTCTTATGAACTCTCTCCTTATGTATTGCCATCTCATATGCAACTCAGTCAAAGATATGTAAGGCCCCCCAGTTATGTTTCGGAAGTCACGCCATGCCTCCATCCAAGCCTGTGTAGTATATACTCCATTAACACATCTCTCCAACTCATAATAGTTTCTCATCATACCTATGAGAACCATATCAAGCTCCGTACACCACATAAAATAAGGCGTCGTTGGAGGCCCAGCCATATTACAAATTCTGTAAGTAATATATTTTAGACGTAAGGGTGTATGGCACAATTAAGGTAATATAACATGCATATTTGGTGCTAACTAACATTCAACAACATCACGATGAAAAAACATACACCCTCCATAAAACATATACCAACATACAATAAATAACAAAAGCATGTTAATGTAGTACGACAGATGAATTAAGAAAGATTTAATGTTAAAAATATCAAATGGTAGATAATGTAAATCGAGAAGACAAACTAAATGTAGATCTGCCATTCAACGTTATGGCGTCACCGTGGGTGAAGGAATGTCCAAAAGAAGACTACAATCTTCCTCCAGACTGGCAACATAGCGTTCGAGAACCTCATGCTCATACCTTTTTTGGGTGTATATATCATCGTAGTTGTGATGAATTTCAACAAAGTCCTTCATGTTCATTGTTTGTCCCCATAGTGACTTGCATTCGACAGTTAGTAACATAATCTCATCTTTCAAAGAATCAATTGTAAGGGGGAGATCGACTGCCCAATGGAAGTATTTGCACTGATCTTTTCCCTAAAATGTATTATCAAGTTTAAGTGAATGACAAAGAATGTGCAGCATACACAAGGGCAACCTATTATGTATGTAGTTACTAGCGCACCTCACGAGAAGGACATATGTAATACATTTCGCCTGGCCTTTCACTCAGAATGCCAAAATCATACAATCCTGCATCCTCTGTGTTAAGCCGCAAGGCTGCATCTAACCCACAATCACACCTTAGAACTTCAGACAGATTCATCAACATCTAAAATATGATTGGTGATTAGTCAAATAATGTCGGGTTCATAACATAGATTTAAAATAAAAATTTCTGAACATAAAATAGGCCTAACTGCTTGTTCAAACATAAAAGTAAATTCAGTACAAAAGGTTGTTCTACATCTATGATGTATTGCATCCGTCCTCGTATGAAGAGTCATTATTGCTCGTGATGTGAAGTCATTGGAAAAGATATTGGCACCTCTCCCATAGAGTGGAAATATCTTGTTGGAACCTATCAGTGTCTGCTCTTGTCGAATTGACAAAGTCACATTGTTCAGACCATAGCTTGTGTTCGTTGCGTGCATATGCAAGTTGTGTTAGCATATCATCCCTAACTGCAGTAAGTGTGGCAACTGTGGGTGGTACACGCTACGCGGGCAATCTCATCTGACATCTGTTCGAAACAAGACCCCTACTACATGTAAAATATGATATGTGAGGGTTGTTATTTTCAAAACGTCCATTTGCCGTGTCCGCGACATTCATATACACACCTACAGTGCATTGAAGGCCACATGTATAGCAAGGAATTCCATTCTCCATTTCAAGACAACCTACAAATACAATATGTCATGTATATTATTAGGATCCAGTAAAAAGTTCATAAAATAAACAACTAAAGGCTACAAAGTTATGTGGTGGATGATTTATCAAATAATGTCAAAGACTATTACAAATACAACTGTAGGTTAACGGGAATCCCATAGCAAATTAGAAATAGATTCACGTAAACGATCACCCTCCCTTGAATCGGCCTGACTTGTTTGTTGGAGGGAACTCAGGTCAACCCCAGAAGGGGGAACAGTAGATGTTGAAATGTCATCTGGGAGTTCATCCATGATACTTTCGCCATCATGTTGGCGGCGTATGAAATTGTGGAGGATACAACAAGCCATTACGAGGTGACATTGTGAATGTATGGGATATGTCACCCCCTTTTTAAGGTAGGCAAACTGCCGCTTCAGCACCCCAAATGCTCTTTCTATAACATTACGTAATTGTGTGTGGCGGTGGTTGAACATCTCCTTCTTTCTGGTGTAGGCATGTTTGTTTCCTCGGTACTCAGAAATATGGTAAGCTATGTTGCGATACGGTACAAGGAATTGTTGAGTGTTGGCATACCCTGCATCAACTAGGTAAAACTTTTCTGGCAGAACTTTAAACCCGCCCGTGGTCGTCGCTGACTGTAGGACCCGTTGGTTAGCAGTCGATCCCTCCCACCCAATTAGGACATATGTAAACTCCATGGAGAAGTCAACTACAACCAAGACATTAAGAGAGACATTCCCTTTTCTATCTCGGTAGCGATTTGCTTGTCTCATTTAACCAAGACTGGGATGTGTGTTCCGTCAATTTCCCCGATGGCATTCTATAACACCAAAATAGGTTGTAAACATACTAAATATTTCCAAATGATTAAAGATTATAGGGTCTAACTATTACCTTAAAGTACGGGTAGAACCTTGGGGTCTCCAATATACGAGAATGTGTTGTCGTGCATGTCGCTGCAGTTTGCATGGCAATATAGTCATTGGACAACGAACACACATCGTCCAAGACTTCGTTGAACTTTCTACTGACGGTCTCACCAAAGTGAATGTAGTCCTCAGCCAAAGCACGATTTGTATGTCCATGGCCAACCATTTGTAGGAAGTAGCATACAACCTCAACTGAAGTGACACCTCTAGTACTTCGAAATAAGGCCCGACTCTCAAGCTTGTCCACAAGGGCCAATATAGTATGTGGTCTCATTCGGTATAGGTCATAAGCCCTTTGTTCATGACCGTTTAATATTTCTAAGACCTTCCGGTGGCCTCTTCTAATGCTAACTAACCTAGGTCTTATAGGTGGTATGTCGGAAATGTCATCGATGGTGGAGTTTGCTATGGACTCAGCTATTGTATCAGCAATGTGATTAGCTGGACCAGACAATGTGTGTAGAATGTGCGTGAGGAGGGCACGTGTTTCTATTTTGTCAGTGGTTGACATGATGCCTATAAGTAGAATCGTAGCAAGGTTGTCATGGTAACAACAAGGAAAAAATAACTACTCGACAATCATATGTAACCGTGGACATGTAAAATAATGGCTTGTAGGATACATAGCAAATTAGATTGAATGCAAAATAAAAGCATGGCAGTGAAATAAAATATTACAACAATTAATCAATTTAGTTTGTATGGTAAAATAATGTCTGTACGGGAATAAAAATATTACAACAATTCAACAAATTAGATTCTACAGAAAGAAAATATTTGGATGGGAAATAGATTATTACAACAACGAAAGAACTTTCTACTGATTTGCCAAGTTAAATGTCTGGTCGTTAATCAAACTGATGTTCCCCCTTATGATCCGGAAGGGCCAGCATCACTGGACGGAGGAAAAAATGCACGGTGAGATGACATAAACGACGATGGCATACTTGGTCTGTTGCTGAAGTTGGGTGTTGGGGATTGCGGGGAAAATGCATGGTGAGATGGCATAACGATGATGACATTGAAGGTGTTGGTGTTGCATTGGTATCTTGGGACCTTTCCTAAAGGTCTTACAACCATATGGTTATCTTTTGAGGTGTGTCTACAAGGCTGAGGTAGATGTTGCGGTTTGTTGAGTCCTTGATGGCGTTCACAAGTGTTGTAAACACAACAGTGGGGGCATCGGGATAAGTGTCATGGAAATATTGTAAGATGGTTACAAACTCTTTCTTTTCAAAGGCTCTAGTTGCCACACCAGTGTCTAACTCGTGAACCTTTGCATAAACCTGTGTGAATTTAGATAACACTTCATTTGAAAGCCCACATCGGTCTTGAGCCATTGATGGCCGCTTCTTGCGCCTAACGACAGGAGGCCTCCCACCAACACTCGCTGTATCTGTTCTGCCTCCCCCAGTGTCTCCCTCACTTTGCATCCCATATGCGGCCATATTCAGTTCTCCTGATCGGCTTCCAGTGTTCATGGGTGTCTCTAACCCATCTAATTCGATAGTGACATCATCCTCGTAGGCAACGTCAGAAGGGATTTGTGTGTCCGTTGAAGACATTGCATGATGTCCTCTAGTAATGCTCCTCCCCGCCATCATCTCGATGTCATAGTAGTGGGGAAACGACCGCTTAAGCAACCTAGCAAGGTCATTGTTTGCCTAAGTATACGAAAATTTTGTATTAGGAAATGTAAGTGTAAATATAGGACATTACTTTTTTCGATTAAGGGACTAATTATTGGACATATCGCAAGGCTCTCCCTCCATTCATGGCTGTCGGGCAGCGTGGGCTTATGCCTAGTATCATCCCATCCAACGCCACTCTTATTCGTCACAAGCTTCAAAGCGACATAGTCCCTCCTCAAGTTCTTCCACTGAGTTTTGAGCTGGTCTATATTGCAGGCCGTCTTCCCCATCCTATTTTGCATTTCCACAGTTGCCTCCCTCCAAGTCTCCCTAGTGAAATGATCGTCAACACACCTGTCTAGGTCATATTGTCTGTGCAATGTTGATACTAGAGCGGCATCAGACTCTCTTGCCCAAACAATACGAAACTTGGGGTCAGCGAAAGACATACCCCCGCAGGTGCTACAATATATTATGACAATTACTATATAACATGTTTAATTTGTAGGGGCACATCCCATCACAATACACAAATCGTTATGCTATTAAGAAAATATTGTATTGTAGTGCAGACAATAAACAACCATCATACTGTAGAGACTAGGTTGATATATAAATGGTGAAGTTGATATAACACTAACAGAGCTAGGTCTTGATGAACAAATGTGCATGTGGTAAATTTCATATATATATATATATATATATATATATAGTTACACGATGGAGTTTTTTTTTTGCTTATCCCAACCTTGCATTATATCTTTTATCTTTTCAGAGAAAACACGTACTTAGATAGTGGCGTCTAAGCTGCAATTACACTATGAAATAACCTTGTGCATTAGTTGCATATATTTTCTCTGTATATAGTAAAATCAATGTATGTATGTGAATATAAGTATAGTAGAAACAATAGAAAAGTAGTGACAACACACTATTTGCAGCACATGTGGTACATTTTACAATAAACAGACGAGTTCCCACTCAGTACTACAGTGGAATTTGATTCATGCCATCTGATTCATCTCAAATTGTACACATTAGCTATATTGATAGATGTGTTTTGTTTGCTAATAAGATCTCTTTCTTGCATTAATTGCTATGCCAATGAAAGCATGTACTTGAATGGTGATGGCTGAGCTGCAATTACACCAAAATTACTCTATACACCAGCTACTGCTCTGTTGGTGTGTCCTAGAAGTATTATGTAACCAAACTTACTCTATACACCAAAATTGATTCCATTTTTTATAGAACTAGGTATTATGTAACAAAATCACTGCTAAATTGCACATGTCTGTATAAAATTGTTCTATTTCAGTGTAATGTACAGGTTCAGTGCATGGAAAGTCAACAACAAGCCATGATAGGATAATCCAAGCATATTGTTTGATGACTTTCAAGTAAAAGAAATATTATCATATCATTTCAATGTTATAAATCATGACACATGGTAGGTATACCAATAATACTACAAGTAATGTATAAATAAAGGTAGTTATTAGTACTCATTTTCGACCTATAATACTGCAATACTCATCAGTAGATTAAATTGATTCAATTTTTTACAGAGCTAGTTATTATGTAACAGAAACACTGCTAAGTTGCACATGTATCTAAAAAAGTTGTTCTATTTCAGTGTAATCTATAGGTTCAGTGCATGGAAACCCAACAAGAACCCATGACAGGATAATCCAAACATATTTGTTTGATGAGTTTCAAGCAAAAGAAATATTATCATAGCATTTAAAAGTTATATTAAACCACAGGTAGAAAGAGTATGATTATATATTAATATCACAAATGTAAAGAGATTTGAACTGCAAGTTGTTGAAACAGAGGAAGTTGGGTCAATGAAAACTATTACTAACTATAACAGAGGAAGTTGTTTAATTTGGATTTAAGTTAAATGATGCTTAAACTGAGGAATTGTCTAATGTTGTATCATATTAATAGATTGAGTAATTCGTGTAATTTGGTAAAATGCCATTCTGAATCACAACATTGTATCTACATAAGAAAATTACTACTTTCACAAAATTATCTAGTTCAATCAAACTAGACATCACATGAACTAGACTTTTTTAGTGCACTCGTGAACCTATGCTTATGCAAGAAAATCATCAAAAGATGTGTCTTTCAACTACAAATCATATGTTAGAAATAAATTATGGTGATCAAATAGACTCAATGTAATTCAATCATTGTGTAGAATCTAAAACAATAATCATTTATTAAAGATTATCTCTTCCTAGTCGAAACTGATTCCATTTTTTACAGACCTAGGTATTCTATAACAGAAACACTGCTAAATTGCACATGTATGTAAAAAAATGTTCTATTTCAGTGTAATCTATAGGTTCAGTGCATGAAAACTCAACAAGAACCCATGATAGGATAATCTAAACATATTTATTTGATGAGTTTCAAGCAAAAGAAATACTATCATAGCATTTAAAAGTTATAAATCATGAAACATGGTACGTATACCAATAATACTACAAGTAATGTATAACTAAATCTAGTTATAAGTACTCTTTATCATTTTATTATTCCCTAGATGCATATAATCATTTATTATAGTTAATTTTTCGATAATAAAATCATTTTGGGATACTTGTGGGTACTAGATAAAGACTATCTCTTCCTAGTCCAAATTATCTCCATATAGCAAGTAACAGGAAATGAAAAAAGCATAACAACGGGAGAGAAAGAAGAAACTTTGGGGTAGATATCAACCAAAAAGGTTGTATTATTCCCTAGCCTCCTCTCTGACCGTATTCAAACATAAATAATGAGATGGATATATTTGCTCCTATCCATGACAAACATTGCTTAAACTATGCCATTGACTAATAAAATGTGATTGTCATACACAACGATTAACTTGTTTGGAACCAATGTCAGCTGAATAAATACACAAATTAATGACCAATCCACCTCAGAAATGTCTTCCCTAATCGACATCACAAACAAAGCATAGACTACACTATTTCGTGACCAACCTTAGTAGGAAGGGACGACAAAGAAGAAGCACTGCGGAATCCTGGCTCTGTGTAGCGCCGCCGGAGCACCAGGGAGGAGAACCGTCAGACTTCAACAACGGATGAGGCACAACCTCCGCGAACAACTCCTCCAACAAGCGAATGTGGAAGTGGAGAACTTCGTAGAAGAATGACAGGAATAACAAGGTACACAGACACGAACACTTGGTAGGGTTTCTTCTTGACTTAGCCGACCTAGGGCATCTGCTGTGCATCGACAAGATAAATCAAGGTCGCGACAGGTAATACAGAAGAGCAGAGCAGGCCACGGCATGGGTACCTTGCTTTTGAGGGAGGTAGCCGCCCAGGTAGACCGACAGTGGCAGAAGGGAGCATTAATTCTCCATCTCTACGCGGATGCTTCGTCCGACGACGCATGCCATCCATCCATCCACGATCCGCGACTTGCTCGAGGTAGCAGCCTTCGCCTTTACTTCTCTCACGGATCAACAGTAGGGAAGATGTGCGACTGTAACGCAACGTCGTGAGGGAGAGGAAGGTTAGGGCGAGAGGGAGAGAGAGAAGGGCACGTGAGAGATCGGGGTCGGGGGGGGGAGGCTGGTGTCGGGGCCAAATCGGACTGAGATCCCTAATCTTGTCTCGAGTGGGACTGGCTTAAATCGGATAACGGGATTCCGTAATCCCAAAATGAGGTTCAGAGTCGCTTGCCTGTCAAACACCTTTCACGCCCAATCCGGTTCGGGTTTTGCAGACCTGGCGCAAAACGACAACGCCTAATCCGGACCCCGTCCATTCTCAAACAGGGGCTTTAAACCATGTTTGGTATCGTGTGGTTCGTACACAAATTGCATATTATAAAACAAGTATCTACAATAACATGGTTTTATCTACAAATCGTGTCATTTGGTAGGGTGTTGGACGAACTCATCAAATTTTGACTCAACATGTTTGGTTAATATCACGATCGTTGGCAGTGTAATAGGACAGCAGCTCGTTTACAGCAAGACACTCACCACCGAGTACAACTGGAGGGGTCTTGCATCTATGTAACCTTTTTGCAGTATATACTCCCGGAAAATGGCAGCAAATCAGGAGTCAGGTGTAGTTAAAAATCAGCCAACTACACTCCAACGTACCCTACCGAACAAAAACTAAAATTCAAAACATTACATTTGAAGGGCATGATCTTAAAATGTACCCTACCAATACAGCGTGAGCCGGATGACATACCCAAACGGATTTGAATCTGTCAGTTTAAACTAGCAACCAAACATCACCAACGGATCATTTAAAGAATTACACTCGAATCCGTCCGATGAAACAAACACGGCCTTTGGAAAATCCGGGCTCCCAAGTTTTTCTTACACCACTGGTCCAGTAGGCTTCCGGCCTTTGGAAAATCCGGGCTCCCAAGTTTTTCTTGCACCACTGCACTGGTCCAGTAGGCTTCTTAAGGCCACGTTTGCTTGGATGTATATCGGCGTATTGGATTGCATCTGTAGACCCGGCAGATAAAAAACTGAGTTTTGTTAGCCGGAGCAGAAAAAGTTGTGAAATCCAGCATCCAAAGTCATTATGTAAGTTCTGTACTTTGTTCTCCCGATCAAAACTGCTGGGCGCCGCGATCCCTCTCGCGGCCCGTGCATCTCGCACCAGCGTCTGTGTAGCAGAGGCCCCCGTCACTGATTCCTATCCGTCTAAACTCTAAAGCAAACCTAAAATTTTATTTTGCAGAATCGATAAAGCTCAGTACTTTCGGAATGCTGGATGAGGTGAATGCAGGATCGCAGGTGATCCAGCAATATCCACCAATCCAAACGTCGCCAGTCTGTTCGTCGTTTCGGCTCATGGTCCCGCAACATAAGTCGAGCAGAGCGCGGCTCTTCCACAATGAGCCGGGTCGAAGGCGGGGGTTTAATCGTGACTTCATTTCAATTTCGCCCTGCCGAGACGATCCACCATCGTTTCTCTTCAGCACCTCAACCAGCCCAAGCAGGCGCAAAGGGAGACGACGATGGCTAGCGGCGGGGCAGCGGAGGCAAGAGCCCCTGCAGCCCCGAAGCCTCCACGTTCTCTCTTCGAGCTCCCTTCTGATTTCTTCAACTCCTCTAGAATCCTCTCCAATCTACATGAGATTCCCGACCCAGCGGATTTGCCCGTCGTCTCTGTGCCGGAGCCGACTTTAGATTCTGGCAACGGCGGAAACCAGGATGAAACCTTAACCGGAGGGAGAAACCAGTTGTCTGATTCGAGATGGACCTGCAATACCTGCAACTCAGAGTTCGAGTCCCTCCTCGATCAAAGGGCACACTTCAAGTCCGACCTGCATCGCCTCAATGTAAGTATCGGTTCACCCTTGACATTTGATTTGAGTCTGTTAGTGTGTGGCTTTCGTCCGAGGAAGACGACACTAACTTCTACAATCATATTGGCATAGCTAATACAATTTACAACCTGAGCGGGTACTGTACCCATACTCAAATATAGTGTTTACAAAACTGTGTAGGATTATGTCAAGCGTCTCAAGCGTTTCCTAACAATAATAGGTCTTTTATTCATTGAATGTAGATTTTGTTCCCGATGTTTCATGTTTCTAAGGTCCTGGTTCTGGCACGTCAAATATTGGATGACTTGTGATCCTACCTGGGGGGACCCCACTTCTAACGCAGCCTTTTGTAATCTGTGTAATTTCTTTTGCGTAACTAAGAATCACAAGGGTGTGATTAATGGTGATTGGAACATGCTACTGACCAGTACAAGTTTAATTTCAGTTCGGGTTGGATTATCATGATATTTTATGGTCAAAATTGTTATTTCTGCCACGTTGCATTGCGCTAGACCTTGAGTTACTTTCCCCTTTATGAAGCTCTGCGGTCCTTGGGGGAGTTTTTTTCCCTAAGAACTCCTAAAGAACCAGAGGTGACACCTGCAATCTTTTGCTAAATATTGCAGTTTCTTGTTCTCAAGTATGGTTTTTTTGTTTCTAGTATATGTTATTGGGCTGAAGATCTTGGATGCTGTTTGGAACCGAGTGAATAGCTTACTTTTATGCAATAATTTACAGGATGTTGCCAATGATATCAGTCATCTTTTCTTATAAATGTAGGTTAAGCACAATAATCTATGCACATGAATAAAAGTCTACAAGTGGGGAAATTTTTTCACAAACATAAGCAAATACCTATATTCATACCCAATATACCATGGTTGCCATGGTTTTTAAGTTACCCACCTAACCGTATAGGCTTGTAGATGATCAAAGAAAAAAATTATAGGCACCTTGGATTAGCTAGGCTTGACAATGTTTTGGATTTCCTCCTATTTATGGTTTTGATCTCATACTGAACATGTAAAAGCTCTTCATGCATTTGCTCTATTTTGATTTCCTACATTATCACCACCATCACCATCATCCCTAAACCCCCAACAAGGAAACATCATCATCTAATTCTAACCATGTTTTAGCCACCTACATGGTTTCTTCTTTTCCATTTAGCTCTGTTTTGGGTCATTTTTAATTAATATGTCTCAAATCTAGATTTCTTTGTGTAAGTACTCAAGTTAACTTAGCTTTATCTATCTCTTTTAACTTTTGTTGACTCAATAGCAATACTATGAATTCATGCATTTGAAAATCCCATGGCTAACTTGCCTAGATAGACACAAACAAGACGTAGACTCAAGAAAAGAAGAAGAAAAAATAGAAAATATATCCCCCATAAGGACAATTGAGATTGTATGGACGTTCGCAACGTAGACCGACAAATGCACCTATACGAAGCAATGCTATTGAGTCAAGCACAAATAAAAGAAGAAGAGGCAGGCCTATATTAACATGGATAGAGCTTATAAAGATAGATTTTGAATCTTTACATCTTGATCAAAAGATGACTCATAGTCCCATACGTAGCTGATTGGGAAAGAAGGATCCATGTAGCCGGCCCTAACATGGTTGGGATTGAGGCTAGATGATGATGATATTCACCCGTAAAGTTTTTCTCACTCCTCAATGTATCAAATACTCATAGATAGTTCCAAAGGAGATACAAGCACATGTAATGCGCAAGATCAAATTGAAGGAAGATCCACACTATAGACAGGTAGGCATAATAGTATTATCATCGCAATCCTAACTTCCTCGAGTATGCAAAGTGTTGTGCTGGTTCACATGTAGCTTAAGTCTAGAGAGTGTCGGTGCATAGGAAGGTAGGTAGTCGATGTGCACACTGTTGCCCAAACTCAACTAGGTGAGCAACTTCAGCTAGTGACAAGCTTCCGCGATCAAGAAGTGTGCTAGATATGACACACAAAGATGTAGATGCATAGCATGGCTCCACGTTGAAATAAGCAAAATGTAGAAGCTCTATACAATATATGCAAACTATACCCACCTAAATGAAACTATCCAAAATAAATTCTTCTTCATCTCATCTCTTTACTCATCTGCTCCTCTTTTGTCATATCATATTCTATATCTCATCCTTATTCCAACTTCAAGCCGATTAAGGAGAGAAGATGAGGTGGAAAACAATTGATGTAGTATAAAAGGGAATGTGAATTTCATTAGCGTTAGTTAAGTGTTTGATGGCTGGGTGTTTGAATTATTTACTAGGGATTTATTGTTGATTCCAGGGACTTATTTTAAGCTTCAAGTTTTATGAGTTTAATACCTTAAATACAGGTTTTATGAGTTTAATTTAGTTCTATTAATCTATATGGTTGTTAATGAGGGCTTAAACGTTGCAACAATAATGGTTTCTAGTTATTTGTTATAAATACTTGCCGCAGCCTGCTTGCATAGTGGCAAATTTGGGATTCAACTATTTTTCAGTTGGCCGGAGAAAATCAGAATTCGGAAAAAAATCGGGAAAATTCAGGAAAAGATCAATAACTTACGGTCAAAGTTCAGTCAACTATTTAAAAATAATAGGGAATAAGTCGGCTATATATATCACATACATGTAATTGTTAAGATCACTAGATATACATTCATGTTGAGTAGGAAAGTAGAAAAAGAATTAAAGAAAAGTTGAACAATAACAATGCATATAACAATTTGTGATAAACATGTGAAACAACAATATTGATTAATGAATCACTGAGCATACATAGTAATGGTAATGGTAGATAAGGAAAAAATTGAAAATCAATAGGACTGCCTGTTTACTGATTTGAAGAGAAGGATATTGAGTCGAGGATGTGCCAAGAGTTTAGGCTGCCTATGACGGTGAGTGTGGGAAAGAAGGGAGAGAGAGAGCAAGATAGATTCCATAGCAAAATAAGAGAAATGAAAAGAAGGAAGAAGGAAGTCTTCTATGATTACTTCCTTTGAGTTGATGCTTTTGGGTAGATGAAACTACAAGATACTACTGTTCAGGAATTAGAAACATGAAAGAACACAATAAGAGAAGTAGAGGAAGAAGAAGTGCAACCGCAGGGAAGGAGGGGGATAAGGAAATGAAGGAGGGGCTAGGAGGAAGAGGGGGATGAATAAAAAAGGTCGTAACTCAAATAGAAGGGAAGGGGGAGAACAAAGAAGGAATAAAAAAGAGGAGGATGACACAACAGGTGGGGAGAAGAAAAGGACGAGGACACAACATTAGAGAAGATGGGGAGGAAGGGGAAAAGGACGATGCAACTACATGGGTGTGGGTTAGGATTTACTGTATATCGGGAGTTTTTTTGTATGCACAAGAAGGAGCAGGCGAGATAAAAGAGAAAAAATGTGAAAGGTGATGTGAAGTCACAAATAATCATAAAAATCATACAAATAGCAAAACAACATATTTTTTTGGAAAATCGTGAAAAATCGGCGACTCACGTAAATCAAGATGACATTCAAGAGCCTACAAAATCATGAAAAATTGCCGATTGTTTTTAAGAGTCAGAGAAGTTTATTACAAACACCGCAGGTGTCTTTACCTTGCAACAAAATTTTAGTCGATATTGCAAAATTTCGTTCAAAATTTCATTTTTGGTCAACCAGACCTTGAAATGCACACACGTAGGAATTCACGTGCAATTTTGTAAAGAAAAATTAACTAGGTATTCTTTTTGAATGGCGCCGATCCTAGCCCCTAGGGAGTAGGGCTTTATCGCTATTACTGCCCTTCGTTCGACGTCATTACTGCCCTTTGTTCGACTTCGTTACTGCCCTTCGTCATTCTTGTTCGGCGTTTCTCATCCGCTAGTTTCTGGTCTTCGTTGTAGCTCTCTTTCTGCTTCACGGTGATCGCTTTACCGACGTATACAAGCCCTTCCATGTGAGAAAGGGAGACTGTTGCTCTTTAACTCTAGCGGCAGTCACATGCCGTTGTTGGCAAGTACTCTGTTTTCATAAGTCAAGAGTATACTACTGCCGGGAGCCGACAACACCAAAGAGCTAAATCATTATATATAAAGGAATTTTGTGCCAGCCCTAGCCCTAGGGAATAGCTGCCTGGCGCGATGGGGTCTGCGATAACCATGGCGTTTGGCGTTTGACATTTGACTGCCTTCCTAAGTGCTGCAACCTTCGTTTCTTGGTTCAAATTAGTGGTCAATATGACAAATTTTCTACGCATGAGGCTATGGTTTACGGAAGGGATAACTCCACGTAGGATGATAATAGAGAGAATCCCAACATCAGCCAATGTCTTCAAAAGGTAGCCGTAGGTCACTTTACAACAGTTGTGGAAGTATTATGCTCTTCTAGGGTGACTCCATATAATGAAGATACCTTAAAGGTTCTGGAGGCTAAACACCTCTACAAGGCACCACCCTCTAGGCCAATTTTTTTTATTTTAGAATCTCCCCTTTTAGTAGATGTTAACACTATCCATTGGTGCATCAAATCATTTCCTAAAAGAACTGTTTGGCAGAGACGGGTTTGGGGCAAATCACATCTTAGACGTTCTGTGCGGAGAAGGGTCTGATATAGCCACAAGTCTCTTGCATGACACCACCTTAGTGGTTAGTTTTTGGATAGGGGGGTGTCCCTTGAGTTTGGTAGAGTTCGTGGCTTCTACACCCCTTACGTCGCTTCTCAAGCCTGACAATGTGATACGAGCTATTGTAGTTGGTACCATTTGTAGGCGTCTAGTGTCCGAAGTTGCCATGATAAGAGGGAGTACAGATATGGCTAAGCATCTCAATGACTTCCAGTTTGGAGTCAGTGATCCGGCAGAAATGAGGATTTTATAGTGTCAACATGGTGTTAAACGAGCAACATGAAAACGTGTCTCTCTCTCTATGCTTATAGTAGATTTCTCTAATGTTTTCAACATGGTGGGTAGGCCAGTGTTGATCCATGAGGTGAGGGTGAGGGCAAGATGTCCATCCATTTGTTTGTGGGTGGAGTTTCTTCATGGTCAGACAACTAAGTTGTGCATTAGAGACAAGCATATTTGGTCAACCACTGGAGTGAAACAAGGCGATCCTTTGGGGCCACTTCTTTTTTTCCTTATATTGCGTCCACTAATACATGAGATTAGAGACAACTGTAACCTTATTCTTTTATGCGTGATATGTTGATGACGATACCGTCATTGGGGACACAAGGGAGGCGTCCATGGTGCTTGGCATCATTCAACACATGGGTCCTGAGTTGGGTTTCATTTTGAATATTCGTAAAACCAAGATTTTTTGGCCTACTTGTGATAGTAGGAAGCTTCATAAGGGACTGTTTCCTAGAGACATTGTGAGGCCTTTGCTAGGAGTAAAGCTACTAGAAGCGGTTAGTAGGGACAAATTTTTTATTGAGTTGGCCATGAGAAGGCCTACCGAAGCTGTTGACTTGATACACCTTCTCCCACAGTTGCATGATCCGCAGAGTGAGCTTATTTTGCCATTGTCTTGCATCGCCAAATTTATGTTCGACTTGAGGGCATGCCGACTTGTATATATGGGGGAGGCCGCAACGTGGTTCGACAAAGGACTACATGGGTCTATTAAGGATATTGTGGTATGCAGAGGTCCTTTCTTTGTGGACCTTCAATGGCGACTGGCTTCCTTATCCATTAGACTCGGTGATTGAGGCTGTATTCGGCATTAGAGGTTTCTTTATATGCTTTTGTCGCTCGTAGGGTCTAGTATGGGGTCCTTCAAGGTCATATTCTGTGATACAATGGGATACACAATGTGGACTTTGATTCTAATTGTGTTTTGAATTGTCTACGTGTTACAATTTTCATCTTTTGATCTTACTTATTTTCTAACAAGGACACCGCCCCCTAAAGCTCAACATGCTTTGGTGAGTTTCCTTTTTAGCAAAATTATTAAGGACATGGATGTTAAGTTTGACATGATTGTTAGACAAAAAATAATCTTTGGGTGTTTGCAAGTTGAGCAAGCTAAAGATTTTCTTCTTGCTATTCCTATTGATGGGCTTAGAATGCATATTTCACCAGTAGAGTACCATGCTATTCTCAACTATTGCCTTATAATTCCCCATTTCCAATTGATGACGTATGTAAGAGAAATAGCAAGCAGGGAGTCACGGAAAGAAGTTGAGTGGGGTAACCTGGAGGTGATTCACGAGCGTCAAGTAAAGGAGTCAGTTTTTTTTATTCGATCAACATTTAATCTAACTGTGGAAAACTTGATTGTATTTGGGTTGGAATACACTTAAGTGTATTCTAGCCCCACTCTCTCTCTCTCTCTATATATATATATATAGAGAGAGAGAGAGAGAGTGTGTGTGTGTGTGAGAGAGAGAGAGAGAGAGAGAGAGGATGCCAGTGGATCAAGTTTTGTTGAACACGACCCGACCTGAACATGGGTCGTAAAAAGTCTGAGCCATAATAACCCAAACCAGTAAAAACCTGACCTGAACGAACCTGACTCAAACAACATAAAAAATAAGTTACTCTAAACTATTATCAAGTAAACAAAATAAAAATGTGGCAGAGCCTAAACCCCACCCGATCAGAATTAGACATAACCCGACATGAATTAAATCTGACCTGACTTGACCCGACCCGAAACCCGCACAAACCCTTAAAAACCCAAAATTTACGGGTTCGATTGGGTCGGCTCAAGTCATGTTTTTTTGCCATAATATACAATAAAAACACTAGTAATTATGAACTTTTTGATATCACATGTTGCAAAATATCATTTATCAGGATTGAAAATATCAAATAGTACTAAGATAATAATTAGACATATATCAACATAAAATACAATTATTTTATTATGTAAATTTAGTACATATTTAAAATTTCTAACCTTTTCAGTTTCACAAATTGATAATTTTCAGTACCGATCAAATAATTATTTAATTCTTAATAGTATCCGATAGGCCAAACTTGTTTTACATGATGACATCGGTCATATATTGGATCGATCATCGGTTTGAATTTTTCTGGCCGAATTCAGAATCAAATACTGTACTAGGTGATTCAAGCTCTCGATAAATTTACAGGTATTTCTAGAATAAACTCACAAGTCCGAAATGTTAAACTTGAAATCAAAACCCAGATCTATAATATCCAACTCAAAATTGAACTTGAGCTTTATCATTTGCTATAGTTGATTTAAATAATGCAATGATAAATATTTATCTAATGCATAAGCATTCATGTTTTGTTTATAACATAATACCTTATTTACATATGTTAGATAATTTTAAGTTTGTATTAAACTATTACTGAGATACAATCATACATACATAATATATTTATGTATGTATATATATAGACATATATATCTACATATATATGAGATTTGTAACATATGATATTTCATAATCTATAGTTACTAGCGTTTGTATTGTATATTAAATATGGATAAAAAAACCCGAACCCAACCCTCTCAACCCCACGGGAAAATTCTGGGGTTTTAAGGGTTTGTCCTTGTTTCGGATTGGGTCGGGTCAACTTTAGTTCAGTTTGATTCGAGTCAAGTCAGATCTAGTTCAGGCTGTGCGGAATATGTCCAGTTCGGTTCAGTTGGGGCTTTGGGTTTGCCACATCTTTATTGTATTTGTTTGCTAATAATTTTGTAATATTATTTTTATAATGTTTGGGTCAGGTCAAGCCCTTACGGGTTTGGGTCTGTTTGGCTCAGATTTTTTACAACTTTTATTTGGGTTGGGTTGGTTTCAGGTTGAACATGTTTGGATCTGGTCATTCGAGTCAAGTTCAGCAGAACCCAACCTGCTGCCTTGCCTAATATTATATATATAATTGATTATTTTAGATATTATTTTTAAATGAAATATGCATGTATTTGTTGATTCATATTTTTGGGATGAGCTACACTGATATGCGATATTGGATTCAAATTTTGCGGATGAATACACTGATAGTTGATATTTGAAATAAAAAAATTTCGGATACAATTCAGATATAGAATCCGATCTGGATCTGCCGGTTTTTTTCCGATGCAAATGGATTGGATGCTCGGATTTTGGACATCCACTTACATGACGAGTTCTAGTTTTGACAATTTCATATCAACTCAAATGCTTGTTAGAGTTAAAACTATCACAAAAAAATGTTGACACTGCTGGTGGGCCTAAACCCAGGCTTTTGATTAAATACCCAACTGAAAAACACCCACATATTATCTATTTAAGGAAAACAACTTTAAAGTTTATAATATCATATCACTAAAATAATAATTAGCCATAAAACATTATATTATAAAGTATATACGAGATCTTTGTAATATAATATAATAGGCGTAATCAAATGTTGATTGTAATTTGTAAGGACATAGTGTGTTATTCGGAAGAAAGATAAGATCGCGTTGTGTGTAATGACAATGAAAAAATGTGGTAAGGTAGGGAGTTAGCTGGAATTTGTTAAAAAGGAAAAGGGGGATCACTTGGAATTTGTTATGAGGCATGGGGTATCCAAGAATTTTGGGAAAATGTGAAAAAAAAACTTTAATTTCTATTACGAACTTGATCGCTTTGTAGTTTACATCAGAAGCGGGCTTAGTGGATCATTTATTATTAATTGTAAGGTTGCATCTACGCCACAAGCTCTTTATTACATTTCGTCGCAACATCCTTTTTTTTTTTTAGAAAAGGAGGTTCTAATAAGCTTGCCTCCTTGTCAGGCCAAAGATGACTTGAACTACATCAACTTTTTAACAAAAAATCACTGACCTTTGAAGTTTGAAGTACGCCTGCCCACCGCTCGTATCCTGATCATCATCAGTATCGTCGCATGGTCGGGAAGCTTTTTTACCTTACTGTCACTCGAGCTGATATCACATCTGTAGTTGGACTTGTTAGCAGGTATCTCGATAAGCCAATACAATGTCACTGGGAAGCTGTCTGCCGTATTTTAAAATATCTGAAAAGTTCTCCTGGGAAAGGTCTTCTGTATAAGAAACATTAGGGCTGGCAATCGGGTCCGGGTTGAGCGGGTCCTATTTCGGGTCGATTCGGGTCAGATCAAATATACTCGACCCAAACCCGACCCGAAAATAATTACGGGTCATACATGCTTGACCCGAACCCGAAATTCATATTTGCGGGTCTGACCCGATTAACCCGATGGACCCGAAAATATTATATAATATGCAAACCCAAAAAACCCGATAATGCAAACCCGAAAACCCGAAAATAGAAACCCGAAAAACCCGAAAATTCAAACCCGCTAGACCCGAAATTGCTGCAGAATTTGCTAATTAATTATTGTTTTGCAAGCAAAGACTTATATAAACTATCACAAATTTATGTTTATATGTGTTAAAAATTTATATGGCTAGAACATGGAAAAATATATATACATACAAAGATATAATTTCGGGTCGAGCGGGTTTTGCGGGTCGAGAATTGCAAGCCCGGACCCGACCCACAAATAATTTTGGGTTTTTCGGGTTCGGGTCATTTCGGGTCGGGTCGAAAAAATCAAGACCCGAACCCGCTTTAGTCGGGTCGGGTCAGGTTTTGCCAGCCCTAAGAAACATGGCCACTGTAACCTTGTTGGGTATTCTGACTCTGACTACGCTGGGAGCAAAATTGATCGCCGTTCTACTTCTGGTTACAACACGTTTGTAGGTGGTAACTTGGTTAACAGTTGTTGCTCGTTCTAGTGCTAAAGCAGAATATCGAGCCATGGCTCATACTACCTGTGAACTCTTCTGGGTCCATGATCTTCTGAAAGGTTTTGGTATCTCTCATTCCAATGCTATTCCTATGTACTGTGACAACAAGGCTGCTATCTTTATTGCAAGTAATCCTACATTTCATGAACGTACTAAGCACATCGAAGTTGACTGTCACTTTGTACGAGAAGCTGTCTTATCTGGTCAAATATCTACGCCTTATATACATACTTCCGATCAAGTTGCAGACATCTTCACCAAGATTCTTCCGAAGACTCGATTCACTGCTCTGATTGGCAAGCTGGGCATGATTGATATCTATGCTCCAGCTTGAGGGGGAGTATTAGTATATATATTTTACTGTGCTGTGTTGTTTCTTAGTGTATTTTGGCTTTTGTCTTTGTAGCCTCTTATACTTTTATCCCATATTGCCTAGCTCAACTCTATGCCTTACTCTCTTGTCTTATAAAAGAGAGAGCCATGTACTTGTTTTATTCATTCAATAAGAAATAGCCTTTAGTATTTTAGAGGGCGCATATGCAGATTTTTTGGAGTTGTTAAATTAATCATGAGTGTAAAATTATACATTCAAAATATAAAGTATTATGCCGGCAAGGAGTGGTCCAAGTGGTCAAGCACGACGTCCCCTCACGAAGGGACTCGAGTTCGATTCCCAGAAGCCACCTTGAATTTACCACCCTCCCGGGCGTCCGGCCTCCGCCACGGGTTTGAGGGAGGGGGAGACTAATGTCTCTCCTAATTAAAAAAATAAAATAAAGTATTACACCTATACATATTAATATGTTAACATATAAATGTACATGTATAATATGCTATAGAGTATACACATTTAGTCTCTATATGAAAAGCGGCCACATACAGCCTCATATGCGTGCATATGCTTGCGGTCATGACTGCATAGACACATGCGGTTAGGAGTGGCAGGCTAAAAGCATTTGTGACCGCACATGTGGCCTCATGCAGGGCATATGAGAACACGACTTGGATCTATCTTTAATTCTCCTTGGTTCCTAGAGAAGCCTAGGAGAATGAAAAGGCTGATGATGGTGAACAATAGGGGATCAAGGGGAAAACTCAAAACTCTGAGGCCTCCATGTTCTGTCTTTGGCCTTCCACTTAATACTTTGATTGTGTTTGAATGCTCTCAACTCCCTACAAATTTTTTATCTACGATGATGTCATTCATTTCCTTGCTAAAGACAACCTCAAGTAGTGAAATTGTGATAAAAAGGCCAGTTGAAAACTTTGCTGATGGGAGGAACCAATTTTGTTGTTTGACAACGACCTACAAAACCTTTAATGCAGAGTTCAACATCCAACTTGACTACTAGGAGCGCTTTGAGTTTGTGCACTTCAAATGGGACATGTATGACTATGAGTATTATGTCGATCTTAATAACTTATCATGCTTGCTAGGCTTTTGTAGTTTCTTCAAAGAAGAAGTCACTTTGATTCTACAATCTCGTTGCTTAATTAGTCCTATCAAACCTAATGGGTAACTTTTAATGCAATTTAATTCCAACTCACCTTGCAACTCTATATTGATTGGTATTGATTAATGGAACCCATTTTTTTTCTTGGCATACACATTTCTTGTAACTCCTTATTTGCTTCTAAATTATGACATAGTGGTTATGGGTGATATATGATCCTGAATCATTGCTTACCTTTCTTAGTTGTTTTACAACCAACTAGCTTGTTTCGTCACTAAGTGATTAGGTTAGTTTCACCCTAAAGTAGTTTTAGTTACAACATCGGTCTAATGGATTGAGTTCATCATGACAATTACAACTGTTTATGTTGATGATATCATCAGTACTAGCAGTGACACTATAGACATTTCAACTTTTAAAGAATCTCTCAAATCACATTTCCACACAAAAGGACCTTTTCCATACAACCAACTTTATAGGATGCACATGTCATGGGCGGAATATCTCAATAGTACAACTCATTACAGTATGGACAACCTGCGCGCCACTCAACATACAACTGATGTGAGTTGGTAAGTAAATATGTTATTGATATGTTGTAAATTGTATATTGTTGCATAATTATGTATAAATAAGTTTGTGGATTGTGCTAGTAAAATTTCATATCTGAAATCCTACATTTTGTCATCGAAATCCTTCATCGAAATCCCAACGAAACAGGACAGGTTCCTTTCCTCCCACATGATGGACCCCCCTCCCCCACACCCAATATATAATTTTATTGCACATGTCATGGGCGGAATATCTCAATAGAATTTTACACCTGTAAAATTTCATGAATTAATTCGTTCATTTTGGCGTCGATACGGCCAGGATTGCATCTGTCGGTATTTCCGTTGGTATACCGGTAAATACCTATTTTCAAGCTGTCGGAACGACGTCGGTATCGGTCACCTTGTTCCTTGATTGCCACATTCTTATCACCACCAGTAATGTGACGCTTGAATCTAGTAATTCCCCCACCACCAAGTGTTTTCTTACAGTAGTTGCAGACAATCTTTGCCCTATTCCCAGACCCAGGTACAGGCTTGCAGTGACTCCATGCAAAATCCACATCCTTTGATGCAGCATGACCAGCCGCAACACCCTCAACGTCACTTGAAGACAAAGAAGACATCTTCTCAAAACTCAAAAGTCAACACTGAAAAAGACAGACAAACAAGCAAAGCAAATGATATTAGTAACTTAGCATTTAATAAAAAAGTACTAGTAAGAAATGTACATTGTCGTATTAACTATTAAGTCTATTCTCTATTGACAATACTAATATCAAATAAAAATAAGCCATTAAGTGAACAAAATCGATTTCTTTTATGTAATGTAGAATCAAAATCGATATTTTATAATGTATGATGCTTGTAATTATAGAATCAAACACAAGATTTTTTAAGATTTTTCTTTTGAAGATAATTTTTTTAAATATAAATAAAGTCTGAAATTATTTTTAAAGTTATAAAACATGATATTTACTAATTAAAAAGACAAGTGATATGTTTTCCACATGCTAGTTTCATCTTATACAACATTAACACACACAATTCTAAAGAAAAAAAACGTTTTTTTTTATTTTCAGCATTTTAATAAATAAAAAATACGAAATATTTAGATATTTTGGGTATATTTTTGTTTATATATGTTCATGTTAGTCTTTGATAGAACTTCTTCTACTAAACCTAAATTAAATACCTATTATTAATGGTACTAATTGTATTATTACAATTAATTAGTGAAAGTACATGTTAATGTTAATTATTAGTGAGCTAATTAGGTAGATCTAGTGATAAATCAGTAGATCTATATAATATGATCATAGACTTAGTGATAAATAGCATCAATCATAAGTATTTTGGAGTAGATCTATGATTTTGGGGGTATTTGGTGAATTTTTTAGGTGAGAATAGAATTATAAGAATAGAAGAGAGAGGGGAGAAGTTGGAAATGATGGAAAATGCAAGAAATTAAGTAAACATACCTTAATTAGGGCTGATTTGAGCACCAATCTCGAAAATCACCCAAAATCCCCAAGGTTTTCCTCTTCAAACAACAACAGTAGCAGAAGACTCGCAAATGTTGGTGTCTCGGGCGGTATACCGCCCGTGCCGCCCTGTACCGGTGCTTAAGTGGTGCATTTTGCACCGGTACCCTCGATATTTGGCGGTATTGGCGGTAAACCCACCGGTATGCCGATATTTGCGATCCTAATGGCAAAATTGTGCATATATGTACCGATACCCGTCGACATCGGTATTTTGAGCGGTATACCGCCGATACCGACGAAATCTCATCCCTTGGGTTTGACAAGCTTAACTCTATTCTTCAGATATTTGACTTCCGTCGCTCTCAATCTGACCATTCAGTGTTTGTTAAGAAAACTACCTCTGGTCTTGTAGTTCTCATTGTCGATGTTGATGACATTATCTTATATGGAAGCGACTATGCAGGCATTCATGCTACTAAGACATACTTGGAAAAGCACTTTATTACCAAAGATTTAGGCAAATAAGGTATTTTCTGGGAATTGAAGTCTCTCATTCTTCCTCTGGTCTTTGTTTGTCACAACGCAAATATGTTTTGGATCCCCAATCAGAGACATGAATGCTTGGGGCTAAGCCTGCTAATACACCTTTGGATCCCAACACTAACTGGGATGACGACACTTCTCCTCCATATCCTGTTCATCATCAATATCGCAGAATGGTTGGAAAACTCATCTACCTTACTGTCACTAGGGCTGATATCACTTCTGCTGTTGGTCTCGTAAGTAGATATTTGGATAAGCGCCCCGTCAATGTCATTGGGATGCTGTTTGCCATATTCTGAAGTATTTGAAAAGTTCTCCTGGCAAAGGCCTGTTGTATAAGAAACACAACCATTGTAATCTTATTGGATACTCTGATTCTGATTATGCTGGAAGTAAGACAGATCGGAGATCTACCTCCGGATATTGTACTTTTATAGGTGGTAACTTGGTAACGTGGCGAAGCAAGAAGCAAACTGTAGTTGCTCGCTCAAGTGTTGAAGCAGAATATCGAGCCATGGCTCACACCACCTGTGAACTTTTCTGGGTACGTAGTCTTCTGTGAGATTTTGGTATTTCTGTTGCTCCATCCATACCTATGCACTGTGACAACAAGGCTGCTATCTTCATTGCCAACAACCCAACCTTTCACGAACGCACCAAACACATTGAAGTTGATTGCCATTTTGTTCGAGACGCTGTCTTATCTGGTCAGATTTCTACACCTTATACACCAACTGCGGATCAAGTTGTAGATATTTTCACCAAAATTCTTCCGAAGAATAGATTCACTACGCTGATAGCCAAGCTATGCATGATTGACATCTACGCTCCAGCTTGAGGGGGAGTATTAGTATATATATTTTTCTGGCTTTATTTTTTATTTTGTTATTGTGTTATGGGCCTTTATCTATTAGCCCATTTGTCCTTTAAATTATTCTAGAATATTCTTGTTTCTAGATCTTTCTTACTCTCTCCTATATAAGAGAGTCTCCTGTACTTGTTTCACCAAATCTAATGCAATCTATCTTCATATTTAAGAGTCGCGAACGATGTAGATCTCTGCCAACACGTCGTGTCAAGCAACGTCACGTCGGGTGAGTGGCAAACAACATCAGAAAAGCCCCAAATTTAGTAAGTTCCAAAAGAGGGGGAAATCCTTCCGGATCTCCACCATAGCAATATAGGGACGATGTGTCCCCAATATCAATAGTAAAGGGAGATCTTTATCCAAGATTTTGGTCTAGATCTCAATGGTAGTGGCATGGATTAGATCGACAACAGAGTAGATAGTGGCAGTGTAGATCTGTGATGATGGTGGCAAATAGGTTAGATAGGCGGCGGTGTAGACGAAGGTGACAAGTAGGGTAGATACGACGACTTCAAAGGCAACAAATCATGGCGGTGGCATGGCGGCCCAAGTAGATCTATTAGCAACAACTTCAGAGGATGATTTTTGTTGAAGATAGAGATGGCTCGAAGGAGATGACTCTAAGAAGAAGCAAGGATGGAAAATCGCTGTGGGCAACCAAAGCAACGCCTAGCTAGGGGTGGCAATCAGGTTCGGGTTGAGCGAGTTTTATTTCTGGTCATTTTGGGTCATCACTTTTTGGCTAGACCCTAAACTTGCAAAAGATGGATTTTCGGGCCGAAACCCTTCACCCTATCCGACCTACAAATAATTTTGGGTCTATCGGGTCTGACCTGTAAATCCAATACCAAGAGAATTTTTTTTAAAAAAAATGCTATGAATTGTTTAATGATTAATAATTTCCAAGTGTAATTAACGAATTTCATTGTGATTAACTTACAATGTGATTGAGAAACACATATAAAGCCTATTGTAGTTTATTCACGAGTTTTAAAATCAAATTCATAATATTATTAGTATAATAAATCATACAAATCAATATAAAACCATGTAGAATTGCCAAAATAAACTTCATGATTGATGGATTAGTAATTTAATAGGCCATTGGGTGTCCTAAAATATAGTATTTGTAATTTTATTTGAAAATATTTGTAATTAATTATGTTCATCATCATCATCATCTAAGCCTCAGTCCCAAGTCCCAACTATGTTGGGGTTAGCTACATGGATGCTTCGTTTCCATGGGTCATATTCTGGTTGAGATGTTGAGATTCAAAATCTCTCTTTATAAGCTCTTCCCATGTTAATTAGGCCTTCCTCTTCTTCAATTTATTATGCTTGACTCAATAACATTACTGCGTATAGGCACATTAGTCGGTCTGCGTTGCACATGTCTATATCATCTGAGTCGGCCGTCGCGCAACTTGTCCTCAATGCTCGCCACATCCACTTTCTTTCTGATATAGTCATTTGTCAAACGGTATTTTCTTGTCTTCCCAAACATCCATCTCAGCATACATATTTCAGCCACATTCATCTTGTTGAGACAACCTAACATTCACCCCCATAGAGTATCGCTGGCTGTATAACAGTTCTATAAAACTTGCTTTTTATCTAAGAGGGATCTTCCGATCACATAATACTCCAGTTGCACTCCTCATTTCAACCATCTTGTGGTGATCCTCTGACAAACGTCATTTTGGACACCCCATCTGTTTGAATAATAGAACTTAAGTAACAAAATTTATCACATTTTGGTATGTCTACTCTGTCCAACTTGGCTCCACCATTCACACTGTGAGATTGGCTGAAATTGTAATGCATATACTCAATTTTGCTCCTACTAATCATCAATCCATTTGATTCCAATGCCTTTCTCCAAAGTTTAACTTTATCATTCAATCCATCTTTAGTTTCATCAATCAATACAATATTATCAACAAATAACATACACCAAGGAATATCAAAAAACATACACCAAGGAATATCATCCTGAACATTCTTTGTCAACTCATCCATAACAAGAACGAACAAATATGGGCTGAGTGTAGATCCTTGGTTTTCCCCAATTGTGATAGGAAAAGTTGGTGTCTCTCCTCCATGAGTCTTCACACTTGTAGTAGAGCTATCATACATGTCTTTAATGAAGTCAATGTATTGGATTGGCACACCCTTTTCTTCAAAACCATTCACAACACTTCCTTGGGTACTTGATCATAAGCCTTTTCCAAATCAATAAAACCATATGAAGATCTCTTTTGCTTTCTCTATACTTCTCCATAAGCCTCCTTATTAGAAAGATAACATTTGTTGTTGATCTTCCAGGCATGAAACCAAATTAGTTGTTTGATGTCTGTGTTATAGATCTTAGCCTCTACTCAATAATCCTCTCCCAAAGCTTCATTGTGTGACTCATCAACTTAATACCTCTCTAGTTTATGCAGCTCTGAACATCACTTTTGTTCTTGTGGATGGGAACTATCGTACTATTTCTCCACTGATCCAACATCTTGTTGGTCTTCATGATCTTGTTAAAGAAATTTGTTAACCACATAACTCCTTCATCCCCCATACTCTTCCATACATCAATGGGAATACTGTCTGGTCCGCATGCCTTTTTCATTTTCATCTTTTTCAAAGAATTCTTGACCTTAAATAGTGAAACTCGTCATGTGTAAATGATATCTCTTGTATTCATCATACACGCGTCGTTAACATTAATTACAATATCTCCGTTGAAAAGCTTATGGAAGTAATTTCTCCATTGGTTCTTGATATCATCGTCCTTCACCAACACTCTACCATCTTCATTCTTAATGCCTTTTACTTGACTCAAGTCTCTTCCTTTCTTTTCTCTTATACGAGCCATTTTATATTTATCTTTTTCCCGTTCTCTTGTGTCCAGTTTCTTATAAATATCATCAAAGTATCTAGACCTTGCCTCCTGAACAACCTTTTTAGCTTCTTTCTTTGCTTACTTGTAACTCTGGAATGCTGCATCATCTCGAGATTTGGGCAAGCTCCTATAGATCTCCCTTTTCAGTTTAATAGTCTTCTGTACTTCATCATTCCACCACCAAGTCTCTTTATGTGGAGGCCCACAACCTTTGGACTCCCCCAAAACCTCTTTGACAATTTTTGTTATGCAGGAGCTCATGTTATGCCACATAGTATTAACATCAGACTCCAAGTTCCAGGTTCCCTCCTTGATGAGTTTATCATGAAAAGTCAATTTCTTTTCTTCTTTGAGGTTCAACTATTTGATCGTGCTATCTTGGATTATGTTCTGCTTGCCTTTATTGATCTTCATGTCAATATCCAAAACCACCAACTTATGTTGGGTCGTGAGTTCTTCGCCAGGAAGCACTTTAAAATCCTTACATAGTTTACGATCCACTTGCCTCGTAAGAAGATAATCATTTTGGCTACAATTGTGCCCACTCTTGAAAGTAATCTTATGAAATTATCTTTTCTTGAAATGGATGTTTGCCAAAATCATATCATATGCAGCTGCAAAGTCTAATATCCTCTCTCCTTCGTCGTTTCTGCTACCATATCCAAAACCACCATGGACTCTCTAATATCCAACTTTGCTACTCCCCACATGGCCATTTAGATCACTCCTAATATGATCTTCTCATCTGTCGGTATTCCCTGCATCAATTCATCCATATCATCCTAAAAATCCTTCTTAGCTTCCTCGCTAAGGCCAATTTGGGGGGCATAAACGCTAATAATGTTAAAAATCTTTCTCCCAAGAACAACCTTGATAGCTATGATTTTGTCACCCATCCTTGTGATCTTGACAACATCATCCTTTAACATCTTATCAACAATAATACCTACACCATTTCTATGTTTATCAATACATGTATACCAGATTTTCTATCATGTGTCTCCAATCTCTCTACAAGTTCCCCTATCCACTTGGTTTCCTGCAAGCAAGCTATATTGACTTTTCTTCTCATCATGGTTACCACTATCTCCAAAGATTTTCTTGTCAAAGAGCTAATATTCCAAGATCCAACTATAATCTTTTTTTTGTTGAACTTGCTTCTTTACCTGCCTTTGTCGAAAATGATGCCCTTGCACATATTTCACTACATCTGGACAATTATGCGGCGGGACTAGCTTCTTTACCCACACCCGTCCAGGATGTGGTAACCCTTGCACATTTTTCACTACATCTGGGCAATGATGCAGCGGGGTTAACTTCTTTATCCACATACGTCCAAGATGTGGAAACCCTTGTTTGTCCTTCAACACAACCACACGCCTTTGTGTCAAAACTCCTTGCATATTTATCACTGCACCCAGGTGCCGATGCAGCGCGTCGCTAGGTAGGGACGTTCCAACGCTTTTTTTTAAGGATCCATGTCATAGAAAGAGTGACAGTTTTTATGGCTGGCTGTCAACCTACCACCAACCCTCCTCCTTTACCCGGACTTGGGACCGGCTACATTTGCATAAAATGTACGAAACATAGGCGGAGTTATTCCAATTATGTTAATGGTTAATATATGAACCACGAATCAACCGATGAACAGAACCGAATTACCTATTAACCATAAAGTTAACCGAATGCTCACTCCTACTTCAGGCTATAACTATAGATTGCAAGGTTGGATGTGGGTAAAACATTTGCTCACCCGTTTAGAACCTTGTAACTGACCTGCACCTGGTACTTGTTGACCTAGGTGTCGCACATTGCCCATATTTTGATAATGCCTTAACCATTCCATTCATATGTATCTAACAAATCTATTTGAGACTGTTTCAGAAATTAGGTACAAGAAAAGAATCACATTCAACTCAAAAGCTACTCATCCAGCACATGCAAAACATGTGACTTTTAACCGTTTTGTGAAATAGCCCTTATTGGCTTAGAACAATTGATGTAATCACTTATACTCATGTTTTGCATTGTAACTAAGATGGATAAAATTATTGGGACTCAAAAATCCATCATTTGTACAGTTTTACGAAAATTCCAAAATACCCATAACAGGGATTTTGTCGGCCGAATTCCAAACTCGGCCGATCCATTTATTCTGGAATTTTTGTTGCAAATCGGCCGAGTTCCAAACTCAGCCGATTCCTGTTCGGTCGAGTTTCTAAGCTAGGAAACTCGGCCGATCCACTGATCGGTCCAAGATGAAAGTCGACCGATCGGCCGAGTTTCTCCAAGGGAACTCGGCCGACAGTCTAACTTTCAGCCTTGTCTTTTAGTGGTTCGGCCGAGTTGCCTTTATTGAAACTCGGCCGATCAGACTGTACTGGAATGCAGAAAAAGCAATTCCAACCGTTGGAGGAGTAGGTGGGACTCAAAATAGATCCGTTGCAAGTTGTAAAACGGCTAGTTTGTGCCCCTTATCTCTCCCAACCTCAAAGGGACACCCTCAACTATAAATAGGACCTCTTGGACTTCATTCCAAGGTTGCTCATTCACATATGCTTGGTCCTAGCCTTAGTTGAGTGGTTTCTAATCCTTTGAGCCCCTTTCTCTCTCTACCTTCAAAGCAAAATCGTGAGTATGAGTGAGTTAGGATCCCATGTATGAGAGCTATCATTTGTAATGTTGTAAAGCTCTCCTTTCTACTTCTCCCATCTCCATTCCCTATGAAGATTGCTTGAAGATTCTTCTCCGAGTGAAAGAGAAGAAGGTTGCTGTTCTTCCCCGAGTGAAGGAGAAGAAGGCTAGCTGCTCCAGGCCTCCGAGTGAAGGAGGAAGGTGCTAAAGCTCTCCAAGAGAAGGAGAGGTGCAAGGCAAAGCTCAAGCAAGATGGGTAATTCCTGCAAGGCCGAAGACTAGAGCAAGAGTGGGTAAGTCCTTTGAAGAAGGCTGAAGACTACTTGCTTGGTGGGTAAGTCCTTGGTGAGGTAGAAGATCTTGGCTTGATATATAAGTCCTTGGATGGTTGGTTGTTGTAGCTTGTAATCTTATTGTGTGATATATATAAGAGAACCAAGTTAAAAATCCTAGAGCCTAACCAACTCTAGGTAGTGGACTGACATTGGCTCCTAAGTTTAGGACATGGAACCACTCTAAACCACCTGTCCAAGTGCATGCTATTCCTTGTCTCTTATCCTTGCTTTGTATGCTAGTTTAGGACATCAAATTGCTGTTTTGGTTTACGTTCTGCACTTAATATAATTTGGTGGTCTAATCACTTTTGTGAAGTTTGTGAAGCTCTATTCAACCCCCCCTTCTAGAGCCCATTGATCCAACAAGTGGTATCAGAGCAGGTCTTCTCCAAGCTACTTCAACAAGTAGGAGAAGATGGGCGATTCGGCTCTTGGGTCACTCAATCTTGAAGGAAGCTTCTCCATGAGACCCCCGGTCTTCGACGGCACAAACTTCCTATACTGGAAGAGAAGGATGCAATTCTACATTCAAGGAGTGAGCTACGAGATGTGGAAGATAGTCCATCTCAAGTATGAAGAGCCAAAGGGGAACATCACCACATGGACGGAAGACGAGATGAAGCGTGCTCAACTCAATGCTAAAGCCGTGAGCATCATCTACGCCGCCCTATCACCATCGGAGTTCAACCGCATCTCTTCTTGGGACACGGCGCATGAGATTTGGCACAAGTTGTGTGTCACCTATGAAGGGACGGAGCAAGTCAAGGAGGCCAAAGTCTATATGCTTGGTGGCCTACTTGAGAACTTCAAGATGGGGAAGAATGAAAGAGTTGCGGACATGTACACAAGGTTAAACGTCATCTTGAACAGCCTTGCAGCCCTTGGGAGTGTCATGGATAGAGGTACAATCAATGCAAAGATCTTGAGATCTCTTCCAAAGAGATGGGAGCCAAAGGTCACTTCAATTGAAGAAGTCTACAAGCTGAGCGAGTTGTCAACCGAGGAGCTGGTTGGTAACCTCCAAGCACATGAACCTAGGCTCGACAAGCAAGAGGAAGAGGAGAAAAGAGAAGAGAAGGAATCAAAGAAGATGAAGGACACAGCCTTCAAAGCCCAAGTTGAAGAAATGGTCCGGCAACAACAACTTGCCATGAAGTCTCCCTGCCCTTCCTCAAGTGAAGATGAAGGTGCAAATGATCATGAAACCAACTACTCAAAAGGAAGACACTTCAAGAGCAAGCCATCCTCCTCAACTCCTAGGTGCTACGAGTGTGGTCAAAAAGGCCACTACAAGAGTGACTGCCCAAAGGCCAAGAAGGGCTATCATAAGAGCAGCCACAAGAAGGATGACAAATACAAAAGAGAAGCCAAGTACAAGAAGAAGGACAAGAAGGAGAGACGATCCAAAGATGCAGCTCATGCGGCATGGGAGGAGTCTTCTACTTCAAGTTCCTCAAGCTCCGAGGATGGAGAATGTCATCTTGCCCTCATGGCATCTACTAGTGAAGAAGTAATTGAGGTAAGTGAGGTAAGCAAGGTAAGTGATGAAAATTTACTTGAGTTATCTAAGGAAACTCTCATTGAAATGCTTAATGAATGTCAATCATCTTTTGCTAAATGTAAAGCTAAAAGGAAAAGATTAGGAAAGATAGTTGATGATCTTTATGCCAAGATTGATATTCTTGATAAAAATGAGAAATTACATCTTGATAGCATAGATTCCTTGCAAGGGCAATTTCTTGACCTTGAACTTCAATATAATGGAGTAGAGGTTGAGAATGGTACTTATCTTAAAACTATTGAAAATCTTAAGGTTGAGAACCAAAATTGCCTAGATGAGCTTGATGTTCTAAAAACTGAAAATGTTGAACTTAAGCTTATTGATGATGCTAGGAGAGATGAAGTTTACGCTTATCAAAGGGAAATTGTTGTTCTTAAATCGGAAAATGCTAAATTGCTTGCTCAAACAAATGATTTATCTTCTAGACCTATCTTGCCTAGAAATTAAGTTGCTAACTTAACTCTAGAAAAAGACTCTCTTCTTACTAAAGCCCTCTGCCTTGAGGCCGACCTTTTGCATACTAGAGAAGATCTTGCTAGTTTATCTACTACCGTTATAAATCTTAGTGATGATAATGCTAAATTAAGATCTACTTTGCAAAGGTTTCTTTCGGGTAAGAAATCCCTAAATGATGTTCTAGAACACTCTACCAAACAAGTTGGTACTAGTGGTCTAGGATACAATGAGACTACTCCAAAAGGTAAGAAGAAGAAGGGTAAGAAAAAGAGTGTGGAAACTCCAATTTTCAATGGAGAGTCTTCCGGCTCTAAAAACCCCATGGTATGTATTCATTGCAAATGTGATGATCATTATTCTACCTATTGTCCTTACAAGCCCAAGGGGACCAACCCAAAGATGAAATGGGTCCCCAAGTTAACCCCGGACCCCAAAGTTTGAGTTGGGTTCCGACATCCTCTTTTCTTGCAGGTTAAAAAGAAATGGATTGTTGATAGTGGCTGCTCTAAGCATATGACTGGAGAAATCAGCCATTTCAACAAATTTGTGAAAAAGAAAGGAGGATCGGTAACCTTTGGGGACAACAAAAAGGGTAAGGTTATAGGTGAGGGTGATGTAGGCAATGAATTGTGCATTAAAAATGTATTGCTTGTTGATGGCCTACATCACAATTTAATTAGTGTTAGCCAATTATGTGATAATGGTTATCTTGTGCTATTTACTTCTTTAGAATGCTTGCTTCTAGATTCCCTGTCCTACAATGTTATATATAAGGGAACTAGAAATGGTAATCTCTATGTGATTGTTCTCGATGCTCTTAAGCCCATACTAAATAGATGCTTAGTTGTGGATAAAAACGATCTTTCGCTTTGGCATCGTCGTTTGGGTCATGTGAACTTGCATCAAATGAAGAAACTGAACAAAAAGGACTTGGTTCGAGGACTTCCTAAATTGGATTTTGAAAAGGATGAGGAATGTCAACCTTGTACACAAGGGAAACAAACCAAATCCTCCTTCAAATCCAAAGGAGTCATGAGTACCAAGAGAGTTCTTGAGCTTCTTCATATTGATCTCTTCGGACCAATAAGAACACAAACGCTTCGCGGCTCCAAGTATTGTCTTGTTATTGTCGATGATTTTTCTAGATATACTTGGACTTTCTTTCTCGTTTTTAAAAGCGATACACTTGATGTTTTCTCGAGCTTTTGTAAACGAGTTGAAAACGAAGCTTCTTGCCATGTTGTTTCTATCCGTAGTGATCATGGGGGAGAGTTTGAAAATGATCTTTTTGAACGTTTTTGTGAAAAATCGGGTTATTTGCACAATTTCTCTTCTCCTCGCACACCCCAACAAAATGGAGTTGTTGAGAGGAAGAATAGATCGCTGCAAGAGATGGCTAGGACCATGCTTCTTGAGTATGACACTCCTAAGAAGTTTTGGGCTGAAGCCGTTAGCACCTCATGTTTTTTACAAAACCGAGTTTTCACACATCCGACTTTTAAGAAAACCCCCTATGAACTATGGCGTGGTAGGAAGCCGTCTATTGATTTCTTTCATGTTTTTGGATGTCCTTGTTTTGTTTTAAACACCAAGGATTCTCTCGACAAGTTTGATCCGAAATCTTACAAGGCTTTCTTCCTAGGCTATAGCACTACTAGCAGGGCTTTTAGAGTATTTAACATTGAACTATCTAAAATTGAAGAATCTATAAATGTTAAATTTATTGAAACTAACCCTGTTATTGGCAAGCATATTGGTGATGATGATGTTGCAGATGAAATCATTCCTATCTTAAAAAAGCTCAACATCAAAGACAAAGGTAAGCAGGTTGAAGAAGAAGAAAAAGAAGAAGAAAAGAAGGATCCCACTCCCCGCTTTGCAAAGAATCACCCCAAGGAGTTGATCATTGGCAATCCGTTTGAGAGAGTGAGGACACGAGCTGCTCACAACAAAGAACAAGCAGATAGTGCCTTCATCTCCCAACTGGAGCCAAAGAACATCAAAGAGGCCCTTGGTGATGATGAGTGGATCCTTGCCATGCAAGAAGAGCTTGAGCAATTTGAGAAGAACCGTGTGTGGACCTTAGTGCCAAGACCAAATGATAGAAAGATCATTGGTACCAAATGGGTCTACCGCAACAAGCTTGATGAGCAAGGAAAAGTGGTAAGGAACAAAGCAAGGTTAGTAGCACAAGGTTACAATCAACAAGAAGGTATTGATTTTGATGAAACCTATGCTCCTGTTGCTAGATTAGAATCTATCCGTATGCTACTTGCTTTTGCTAGTTATAAAAATTTCTTGCTTTATCAAATGGATGTTAAAAGTGCGTTTTTAAATGGTACAATCGAGGAGGAAGTATATGTTGCTCAACCTCTAGGCTTTGAAAATGATAAGTTACCCAATCATGTATACTTCTTGCAAAAAGCTCTCTACGGACTCAAACAAGCACCTCGAGCTTGGTATGAGAAACTAAAGAACTTTTTGTTAGATAACGGGTATATCATGGGCAAAGTTGATTGTACTTTATTTCTAAAACACACTTCTACCCATTTTCTCATAATTCAAATATATGTTGATGATATTATATTTGGCGGAACTGACCTTGATCTTTGCAAGGAGTTTAGCTCTCTTATGCAGAGTGAATTTGAAATGAGCATGATGGGTGAGCTGACCTTCTTCCTCGGCTTTCAAATCAAACAAACAAAGGAAGGAAACTTCATCAACCAAGGCAAATACACAACTGAACTACTCAAACGCTTTGGGATGGAGAACATGAAGCCGATGGATACACCCATGTCAAACACCGCAAAACTCGACAAGGATGAAGAAGGTGAAAAGATAGATGAGAAGCTCTATAGAGGTATGATCGGAAGTTTACTTTATTTAACTGCCTCTAGACCTGATATAATGTTTAGTGTTGGGTTGTGTGCTCGCTTTCAATCAAGCCCTAGGAAATCACATCTTATTGCTGTCAAGAGGATTTTGAGGTACTTAGCCAAAACTCCAAATTTTGGACTATGGTACCCTAAGTCAAGGGACTTTACTCTTGTAGCATATAGTGATGCTGACTACGCAGGTTGCTTGATTGATAGAAAGTGCACAAGTGGCACTTGCTTCCTCTTGGGACCATGCTTGGTGTCTTGGTTCTCCAAGAAACAGAGCACAGTGGCATTATCAACTACCGAAGCTGAGTACATTGCAGCCGGAAGTTGTTGTGCCCAGGTCCTATGGATGAAGCAAATGCTCTAAGACTTTAACATTCATTTTGATGCTTCTCCTATTTTCTGTGATAATACTAGTGCAATCAATCTTTCTTATAATCCGATATTGCATAGTAGAGCTAAACACATAGAAGTTCGCCATCATTTTCTCCGTGACCACATTGTCAAAAAGGATATTTATATCACACATGTGGATACGGAAAATCAGTTGGCCGATATCTTCACTAAACCTCTTGCTAGAGAACAATTTAATTTTATTAGATCAAAATTGCTCATAATTTCTCTTGATGATATTGATTTGCTCTCTAATTAGTTGGTTACATCTTATATGTGTTGCTCTTTCTTTACATGCTTTGATTGCTCAAGATGCTTGTTTTTTCTAAAATTTCTCTAGTTTCCGTCTCTTTTTCGGGCTTTTTCTCGCAAATCGGGTTTTAATCGACAAATAGTACCCTATGATGATGGGAATGTGCCTAAATATCCTTAACATACAAACTAGACCAAAAAGAAATTTTGCATTCGGTCATTTGAGGCTAGGGCTAGATTTTCAGTTTTTCCTCTTCAGGGTTTTGGTCGGCCGAGTTTCAAACTCGACCGATCGGTCGGGCTTCAGGGTGCCTGTGCGCTCGATCGGCCGAGTTTCCATTTCCCAAACTCGACCAATCGGCGGCAGACCAGTTTTATATATATAGGAATCGGCCGACTTTCTCCCTCTCAACTAGAGAAAAGTCGACCGAACCCTAGCTAGAGCACCCGCCCCTCTCTAACCCTGGCCCTTTCTCCCCTCGTTCCAGCTGTTTCCACCTCCGATCGACCTTGCTTCTTCGTTCTTGCTACTCTCGGGGCTCCGTCTGCTTAGTTTCTCCACAAGCTCGACTCTCTTTCCTCTATCTCGTCTCCATGAGGTCCCAACGACGGAAGAGAGCTGTCCCTTCCCCTGCTCAGGCGACCCCTCTTGCTCCAAGGTATATTGTGTTCGAAAATCTCTCTTTTGTTGATCAAGCTGCTGTTACTAGATATCAAGAGCTCCTCCCTCGCACTCCTTTTCCTTTTCGAGCTCTCGATCAACCTAACAGCTTTCACCCTGACCTTTATGAAGCTTATCAAATCCTTCGAACTCATCACCTTGATCCGTTTTGCATAGAAGATGCTCGTTTCCACAATTTGAAATATAGTTCCAAAGCTGTCCGTGAGTTCTACGCCAATTTGCGTTGGAACTATGACTCTTTGGTCCCATCCGCGGACACTTCTATTGTGTTGACGTCCATGATTGCCGGTCAACCTTTCCATATCAGTGAGCGTTCTTTCAATCTCTATCTTCATGGAAATGTTGGTACGGCGTCATGGATCGCTGACTATCCTCAATATCTTGATCTTCTTTACCCCGATGACGTGTATAAGGCAATTGAGGTTGACTTGACTGACATCCATAAAATTCTCAAGCGACCCAACTTTCCCTATACAAAAAGGGGTACTCTGCCTTCCTCAGCCCTTTCTGCTCCTCGCCGCGTCTTGGCGTTTATCTTGAGCTGCAATGTCCATCCTAAGAAAAATCAGACGGACATTGCTGAGAATACGGCTGTTATGATGTATCTTTTGCTGAAGCATCAAGGAGTCAAATGGGCACGTTATATCCTCCATCACATGACCTGTTTTGACTCTGGAAAGAACACAAAGGGCACTCATCTTCCCTATCCTGCCCTCATTTGTGGTATTTTCCAACATGCCACTGGTAAATCCCTTTTTGCCGATCTTCTCTACCGACCTGATCGCAAAGGTGTTTATATCAGTGAGACCACTCTCCTGAAGAGTGTTCCTACCCCTGGTGCATCATCTTCCTCTCAGGCACCTCCACCTTCCTCTCAGGCACCTCCACCATCCTCAGCTGCACCTCCACCATCCTCAGCTGCACCTCCACCATCCTCAGCTGCACCTCCTCCACCTGAGCCTTCCTTTCAGCCTCCTCCTCAGGCTGCCTTTGCTGACTTTCATGTTTCAAATGAGGCCCTTATGGGGTATCTCATGCACCGGCAAGAGTACAACATGCAGGTCCAGCAACACCTTCATCAGGATCTTTGCCATATCATGTCCTCCATGCATATATCTTTCCCTCAGCCTTATCCCGCCTACCAGCCATATCCCGGTGGTGACTACGCTTCTTATGCGTTTAGTCAGTTTTACCCTGCTCCACCCTTTTCTGCTTCCGCTGAGCCCTCTGCAGGTGGACACCTTTCCCCGGTTCTGGCGCTTCCAGGTGGTCGTCTGTCTGAGATTCTGGCCCAGTATACCTCTTCTGCTCCTCCCCTTGAGGTTGCCTATGAGTTACATGCTCTAGGCATGTCTTGGTCCGAGCAGAGTGCTAGGTGGCCCGGGCGAGCTTCTGGTCCTCCAGATGAGGATATGCCTGACCAGGAGGATGCTGAGACTGATGAAGACAATGAGGCTACTGCGACTGATGCTGATGACGAGGATGATGGCAACGATGCTGATCATGCTGACGGGGCTACACAGGATGCTGCTCCTCCTTCTGACGACGGAGACGAGGACTACCGGCCAGATGAGGATATCGATGCTGCTGTTGATGACATAGACATAGAGTAGTTAGCTTTGTGGGCTGATGTATCTAGTTTTAGTCTTAGATGATCATGCTGTATCTCTTTGGACTATGTTTGCACTATATACATTAGGCACATCATCTGAGTTGTACTATTTTTGCTCTATGCTATCCGTGCAGTTTTGTTTTATGGTTTATGGGAACGCTTTGTATGGTATATCTTTTAGTGTTTTCCATATTTTGATAATGCATGCTTTAGTTGTTTATCTTGGTGTTCCTCTGTCTTCTATGGAGTGATTGATTGAGTGTTTTTGTTTTTCTATGGAGAAGACCTTGCTTTTATGCTCTTCTACCCCCCCTGCCTTTTTGAGATGACAAAGGGGGAGAAAAAGCTCAATCATATTGAATTTATTGCTTGTATGGTTCTTCTCTTGTCTATTAACTGAAATGCATCTAGACTTGCTTAGAATCATATAGTATACATATGTGTTTTGGTTGCTTGCTGTTTAACTAACCATACAGGCATGAGTAAGCATGAATTGAGGGGGAGCACTACAAATTGATCATATTTGCATCCCCTTGCAATTCCCTAAGAAAAGGTATAATTTTCACATTCTTTTCAATATGTTGAGGAATGGTTTGTCATTGTCAAAAAGGGGGAGAATGTTGACCTAGGTGTCGCACATTGCCCATATTTTGATAATGACTTAACCATTCCATTCATATGTATCTAACAAATCTATTTGAGACTGTTTCAGAAATTAGGTACAAGAAAAGAATCACATTCAACTCAAAAGCTACTCATCCAGCACATGCAAAACATGTGACTTTTAACCGTTTTGTGAAATAGCCCTTATTGGCTTAGAACAATTGATGTAATCACTTATACTCATGTTTTGCATTGTAACTAAGATGGATAAAATTATTGGGACTCAAAAATCCATCATTTGTACAGTTTTACGAAAATTCCAAAATACCCATAACAGGGATTTTGTCGGCCGAATTCCAAACTCGGCCGATCCATTTATTCTGGAATTTTTGTTGCAAATCGGCCGAGTTCCAAACTCAGCCGATTCCTGTTCGGTCGAGTTTCTAAGCTAGGAAACTCGGCCGATCCACTGATCGGTCCAAGATGAAAGTCGACCGATCGGCCGAGTTTCTCCAAGGGAACTCGGCCGACAGTCTAACTTTCAGCCTTGTCTTTTAGTGGTTCGGCCGAGTTGCCTTTATTGAAACTCGGCCGATCAGACTGTACTGGAATGCAGAAAAAGCAATTCCAACCGTTGGAGGAGTAGGTGGGACTCAAAATAGATCCGTTGCAAGTTGTAAAACGGCTAGTTTGTGCCCCTTATCTCTCCCAACCTCAAAGGGACACCCTCAACTATAAATAGGACCTCTTGGACTTCATTCCAAGGTTGCTCATTCACATATGCTTGGTCCTAGCCTTAGTTGAGTGGTTTCTAATCCTTTGAGCCCCTTTCTCTCTCTACCTTCAAAGCAAAATCGTGAGTATGAATGAGTTAGGATCCCATGTATGAGAGCTATCATTTGTAATGTTGTAAAGCTCTCCTTTCTACTTCTCCCATCTCCATTCCCTATGAAGATTGCTTGAAGATTCTTCTCCGAGTGAAAGAGAAGAAGGTTGCTGTTCTTCCCCGAGTGAAGGAGAAGAAGGCTAGCTGCTCCAGGCCTCCGAGTGAAGGAGGAAGGTGCTAAAGCTCTCCAAGAGAAGGAGAGGTGCAAGGCAAAGCTCAAGCAAGATGGGTAATTCCTGCAAGGCCGAAGACTAGAGCAAGAGTGGGTAAGTCCTTTGAAGAAGGCTGAAGACTACTTGCTTGGTGGGTAAGTCCTTGGTGAGGTAGAAGATCTTGGCTTGATATATAAGTCCTTGGATGGTTGGTTGTTGTAGCTTGTAATCTTATTGTGTGATATATATAAGAGAACCAAGTTACAAATCCTAGAGCCTAACCAACTCTAGGTAGTGGACTGACATTGGCTCCTAAGTTTAGGACATGGAACCACTCTAAACCACCTGTCCAAGTGCATGCTATTCCTTGTCTCTTATCCTTGCTTTGTATGCTAGTTTAGGACATCAAATTGCTGTTTTGGTTTACATTCTGCACTTAATATAATTTGGTGGTCTAATCACTTTTGTGAAGTTTGTGAAGCTCTATTCAACCCCCCCTTCTAGAGCCCATTGATCCAACAGTACTCTCACTTGGAACACACTGATGCAAAACCCGATCATGCACCCAGTTTGGCAGTCTAGCCTCAACTGGGCCAATGGAGTATTGAGGTAGCCAATATCGGGTGGCATATTGTCAGGCTTGTTGGTCAGTCTCCAATGAGGTTCTGAGGATAGCTTTAGATCTTCTATTAGTCACAGCTCTCAGATTGTATGTAATGCCAAAGATTTCCTCAAAGCCAAAGAGTTCTTTGGTTTTATGCTTACTGTCATTGGCCAGAGTTTTTTTTTTGTCATTGGCCAGAATTTGCAAGTGGTAGTGGTGAGGCCTTTAAAATGCAATGTACCTGGCAATGCGGTTACTGAACTTAAGCATGCATGTCTTCGAGGTACAACCATGTTGGAGGATTGCACACTCTTAAAAAGGCTATTCCTAATCAGTGCACTTCTGTGTCACACTGCCGAAGGAGTTCGCAATACCTTATTTGAACTTATAAAAGTTTGGGAAAATATTGTACACTCCTTTTCTTTTATTGAGGGGTTAATGATGGATCTTAGTGCGCTGCAGCTATTGCACTCCATTAGTCTTTACTGTTTTCCTTTTTAAACCCAATCTCTGATGCTCGTTTTATGTTAAATTTAAGCATGTAGCAATTTAAGCTAACTCCTGATTATCAGGTCAAACTAAATGTCCTTGAAGCGTAACATCAAGGAAGAAGAGTTTGATACCCTAGGAAATGAATGTTTTCCTTTTCAAAACCATTCTATGTTGTTCGTTTTATGTTGATTTTGAGCATGTCTGTATATGTAGCATATAAGCTAACTCCTGATTTTCAGGTCAAACTAAATATGTCAGGGAAGCGCACCATCAAGGAAGAAGAGTTTGATACCCTAGGAAATGAATGCTCTTTTGAAGAGTTTGACGTATCCAGTATATCTGGCTCAGACGAGGAAGATGACAAAGTCAAATCAAGCATAAATGTGGTGAATAAACGGAAAATTTATGTTAAACTTAGTTCTGGTGATACAATCAGTCTATGGAGCTCTTTAGTAGTGAATGATTCTGAAGCTCTTTCATTTGAAAAGTCTTCAAGTCCCATTGACCATGGAAAACACATTCGAGGTGTGACTGTAGATGAATGTACTAAGAGATTGAAGTGTTTGACTCAAGAGCCTCGAGATAAAACTCACTTGAGGATTGTTCTTCTTGCTCGTGGTGGACATTTTGCTGGCTGCGTCTTCGATGGGAATTCTTTACTGGCTCACAAGACATTTCATAGGTTAGTTATACTGGATACAGTTTTATTTTAATTCAATTGGATGAAGATATTGGTGCAATGGGCTAAACTGGTTCTGCCAAAGATTCTATCTGACATCTTAATACAATTATGACTCAACACAAAGTTGAATGAAAAAGAAACATCAATGTAGTCGACTTCAACATGGTTAGGATTGAGGCTTATATGATGACGATGACGATGATGATAAGTTGTAAACTTCTATCTAATGTATATGTTTTGGTGTAATAATCTTCCTTGATATTGATAAGCTGGTAAAATTGAAACTAATTATTCTGCAGCTTATTTAAGAATTGGTGTGATTCTTATTGACATCAGTTAATGATTTCTGGAAAAGAAACCTGGTTTTGTTAATTGAGTACCTTTTCATTGATTCTGGAAGTTTGTATTCTGCTCTCAGCAACAAGCTTAACAGACAATCGTAGAAGGTGAAACTTGCACTTTTCTACTTAACATTTTTGACACCAGCCAGACACGTCTGTTGCTTTTTAGGTATGTTGTTAGGGCAAAATCTGGTAAAAGACAGTCTGCAAAAGATGGTACTGGTAAGGTGGCACACTCTGCCGGTTCTTCTCTCAGGCGTCATAATGAAGCTGCACTTAAGAAGGTAGAATTTAACTCTTTTCATATACAACTCGTGAAATCTGTTTTTTTTCCAATGAGCTACAATTCATCTTTTGCATTATTTAAAGACTTCTTCTACTACACACTAATAGTTGTGGGCAGGGGCCATATTTTGCTTAAACTAGATATTGTTACCTATCATGTATTCATCAGTTGTAAAGCACATTCTTTTCTCTCCAGGAAATTCAAGAATTGATTGTCAACTGGAAATCGTATTTTAAAGCTGCATCTTGCATTTTTGTTCATGCCCCTTCAAATAACAGTGAAGTGATTTTTGGTGAAAATGATATTCTGACTCGGCAGATGCAGACCGTTAAAAGTATCCCTTTAACGGTTCGAAGACCCATCCTAAAGGAAGCAACTAGAGTTTATAATATATTAACTAGTATTTCATATATTATTGTTGAGGAAAATAGTCAGCCCAGCCAGAAGACAGCTGATGATACAGTAAACAACCAAGAGTTCAAAGGGATATCAGATGCCAAAGTGAAACATGCTTCCGGTGGTTCTTTGGTTGACTTGGAACATGCTGTTGTGTCTGTAACAGATATCAATGAAATGATGGATTCATCTGATAACTTGAATGTAACACCCTTGCACCAGGCTGCACAATCTGGTGATGTTTCACGGACACTGGAGCTTCTTGAAGAAGGTTTGGACCCTAGTATAAAAGATTCAAGAGGGAGAACCCCGTATATGTTAGCAAAAGACAAGGAAGTTAGGAACGCATTTCGTCGATTTATGGCTTCAAACCCCGATAAATGGGACTGGCATGCTGCTAATGTTCCCAGTCCGCTTACTAAAGAAATGGAGGAATCGCAAGCAGCTAAACAGGTGGATAATTGTTTTTTGTCTTTATTTTTTTGAAATCTGTTTTGCATCAGCATACAAATAGATTTTAGATGCTATACATTCTAAGATGAACAACTTTTTGTTAACTATAAATGATTTTATATATGTTTCCATCACATCCACATCTACCAAAGAAGTCCGAGGTCTACATTTGTTGTGTATAAAATTTAATAAACATTCATAGTCATATAATCGACTTTGGCTGGAATTGTCTCATACTTCAACTTAAATGGAAATGCTCTCCAATTGTTTATTCTTCTTCTTTACTAGATAGCAGCATCAGCGCATCACCCTTTAGCCCTTGTTTTGCATGCAACATTTAAAGTGAGAAAATGAAAGTGTTGGGGTGGGCTACATGAATCCTTCTTATCCATCTCACTCTGTTCTCTAAGAATGGGTGTGGTTTGGTCGTCATGTCTAGTCTCCAGACCCTAAAACACAACCAGAGTACAAATAGTGGTTTGAAAACTCCAGACTGGACTTGTCTACCCGTAGGGTTCAGACCAATCATAACTTGACCACATAATTATGGTCAAGTTTGGTTATATTGGGTCTAAACCAGTATTATTTAGTATCTACTACTATCACACATAAATGAAGGTCAAGTGTGGGCACTTTACATGACTAAAGAGCCTACAATTGTCCACTATTGAATGAATATGAGGAAGTAGGGGCTATGTCACTTAAGGAAGGCAGGGTTCAACATCTAGGTAGACCTGTGAATGGATATCCGGAATCTGCAGATTCCATCCGAGTTTGAAATTGAAAAAAATCCGATATTCGCCGGATTTTAATCGGAATTCTGATATCAAATTTTGGATCTGAAATTGATCCGATTTTTTTGGACCGAATATTGCTGTCTGGTCCCAAAAAAATCCAAATTCAACAAAAATATACACATGTTATTAAGAATATATTATTCAGACATAATATTTATATTTCATACATATATTTTAATTAACATTAAATGTATGATTTTTGGTTCAAACCGGATATTTAGTCAAATTCGGAGATTATCTGTTTGAATCAGATTCGGACATTATCCTACAATATTTGTCGGATATCGGATTTTTTTTTTTTTTTTTTGATTTAGATATCATATATAGCAGTATCATCTCCGTACTCGATCCATTTACAGGTCTAATCCAGGTCTTCTTTGATCGGCCAATGAGGTGATTGGACGATGTTTCTATTGCTTCATCACACAATTTGTTGTAATTTTATTTGCAATTTGTTACTATTACCTTATAAGAATACATATAACTAGTTTATTTGGTGTTTGTATTATTAATAAAACAATATATTCTCTGTATAGATATAGTTATAATAGCATATATCTGCATCTTTTATTATAAGTAATTTATATAATCAGTCAAGTTTGGTCTGACTAGATATCTGGTCACCTGGACTGTGACTAAACCATGTAAAACCGATCTGAAGAAATTCCAGATCAAACTTGATCACACTACATGTTCAAACCAGACTAGACTAAGAGGGTTTGTTGGTTAAATTTGGTGGTGAAGTCTGCTTTTTGCCCAACCCTAATATTCTCATTGAGTAATAGATCCAGATCCACTCTTAATAGTCTCTTTCAAGTTAATTTTAGCCTTATTCTTTTCTTTGAATTTTGTTTGAATCAATTATATCACTTCAAAATTCAAACTAGTGTAGTTTTTGGTCTATGTTTCATATGTCCAAATTATCGGAGGTAACCCTCTCATAGTTTGTCATCAATACTTGTTATTTCCCCTTTATTTCTTATACAACCATTTCTAATGCAGTTTTCCTAATCTTCTGATGCACACTTGTATTTCTATGTACAAAAATACGTACTCTATACACAATCCCAAGAGGAAGAACTCCCCTTGTAGGTAAACCGAGAATTAGTACAACAGAACTACTGCAGACCAGGTAGTTTACCCCCAACCCCACAAAGGACTAGTGTTAGGGCTTTAACTGCTTATGCACATATAAGCTAACCCCGAATCCTGTAGAACTTGTCATGATTGCAGATTCTAGAACACCATACTCTTTTACCCGTGGAACTTAGCCTCGAATTACAATGGGTCCGCTAATAATTTTTATTATACACGTGCCTACTATTTTGGCATACCCACTATACAATGTTTACAAGCCATAAACATGTGTTTGCATGCGTGTATAATTGTACATTTGTATGTATCATTTATGTTGTGTTTTCTTAGGCTGTTCTAGTGCTTGATATTATGTGAATGAATATGATTTCCACCATAGTTGTTAAGGCGCCCACCTAGGTCAATATGTGCCCAATGGGACTCTGCCTAGGCTGCTGCCTACCTAAAATAGAAACTGGGTGCCTAGGCGAGCGAGTAGGCCCACTTTGATTGCTTGGACATTTTTTTTAGATTTTTTAAATTTTGTCTAATGCCATTTTGACATCTATTGGACACATGTAAGTGCTTTTCATGCCTTTTGAGCTACTACCTTGCTCTTATATGACTTTTTGGGTTGTGGAACTTTAAATACACACATAACATACCTTATATATGTAATATGCATCATATAGTATACATATAAATACGCATAAAATAAAAAAGCTCAACCAAGCTAGGTCATCGTCTACCTACCTTCACTACTATGATTGCTTAGTCACCCAAAAACCTTCAAAACAAGAGTTTTGTGTTGTTTCTTCACTCAATGTATTAGTTCTAATGGAATTTTACACACTACCAACTATATATATTGGCATGTCCGAGTTTCATGTATTGGTTAATAAGTTGACCACATCAACACAAAAGCTGTTGAAGTTTCATCCAGTTTAGATAATTATACAAATATATTAATCTATGGACAATCAACCATTTTGTATGTCACACCCATAGGAATGGAAAATTTTCATGGAAATGTACACTATTTCTTCTAAATCTCAATCCAAGAGTAGAATTATATTCAGAGACTTGTCATTCATTGACAAGCTCAACCCTAAGATGTTTGAGCGAATGTAGTATACATTGAATGCTCATTTGCTGTCACTCATCTTCCCTAGCCTGTCACCATCCTAGATGACTCACAACAACAAACATAAGACTAGGTGTGATATCGAATAAGGATGAGGTAAATGCTAATTGATGGAAATAAACATTCATTTGAAATAAAATTAAAAATGTTATGAGATGTGCACGATCGTTTCTCTATTTAAAGCACAGTAGGTAGATTGAGAGAACTATCTATGCTCGTGGAATCTCTAGACTGAGTAGAAATTGTAGGAGAGTTGACACTTGTGTTGCTTGCTACTTGCTTAACAATATTTACCTTCTTACAATGTGTGTAGACCTGCTTAATTGAAGGTCTCTCTGATTGGGGAAAGTTAAGAGGACAAGGACGATGAGGGTACCTCTTGGACAAAAGGCACCTCTTGAACAAAAGACACCTCTTGAACAAACATAAAGATCTCAATGAACACGGGAAGCGAGAGAGATTTCTTAAGCATTTTGAGTATCTTTAAACAACAAAATATCCTCAAAGAAAGTGAAATCAATGGATACAAATAATTTGTGTTCAACGACTACGAGGTTATAGCATAAGTACCCTTTTCCTAGAGTACCCAAGAAAAACACATTTGGTATCCTTTTGACTCAATTTTAACACGACCGATACAAACATTGTGGAAAAAGCATACACACATAAAGACCTTAGGGAGATAATATGTTGATTGGTTTAGGCAAATGACTTCTAAGTGAATACAATTTATTAAGGTGGAAGATGGCATGTGATTTATAAGATAAATGGCCGTGAGTTCATAGGAAAAATAGAGATTTGACAGTCCCGACAATGTATAAGCTCTTTTTTTTTGACTACCCTATTTGTTGAGGGTATGTGGACATGTGGATTTGGTGGATTACATCTTTGGTGGATTGAAAATGAGTGAGAGCATGGGTAAAATGCTCTTTAGCATTGTTCCAATAAAAATTCGAATTAACCGAGAAAACTAGGGTTCTATTTCATATTAAAAACTTTGTATAATTGATAAAAATAGAACGACCTTTCATCAAATTTAGCCTTGCTACCAGAGAAAAAATCACCAATGAAGGAATGAAAATACTTATAAACTAGTTTGAAGGAACACAACAAGGTCCCCAAATATCAGAATGAATAATATGAAAACTTGACTTAGCATCCATGTGATCCCTTTATCTAAATATGGATAGATGATGCTTGCTTAGTAGACATGACTCACATTCTATAAGACTTGAAAATTAAGGATTCAGAATCCCGAGTTTATCCAAAGACACATCCAAGCCAACTGTGAATGTGAAGAGGAGTGGCTATCACAGACGCTGTTAAGGCTTGGCCAAGGTACTATAGATCTGCCAGTTCAAACCTGTTGTCAATCACATTCTGTTTTTAGAGATCCTATATAACACAATCATTAGGGTTAAATTGTTACCAAGGCTTGAAAAGAGCATGTTGATTTGCTTATTGAGACCATATTGAAAGGAGATTTGTATCAATAAATGATGATGGCAATGTTAAATTGGGTAGTCATTGTAGACCCACCAACTATGGTAACTTGCAGTAATGTTGATCTCTTAGTGGATAAACTGGATGAGGTTGGGTGCCTGTAATGGGATATGTTATACCAGAGTCGAGACCAGTGTAAAATCCGGTTGGACCTTCTGGTCCGACTGGCCCTACCTGTTCGATGATTGTATAAACCCAGTAATACTGGTCCAACTAGTTAGATGGCCGATCCAACCGGTCAGAAATGACCGGATCATCGGTTAACCAATTGCACCGGTTTGACTAACAAAAACTTCTATCTCAGACAATGAGTGGGTGACTATGATTTCCTCACCGGTTTGACTAACAAAAACTTCTATCTCAGACAATGAGTGGGTGGCTATGATTTCCTTCTCACCTCTTAACATGTGACTCATTTTTGGACATAGACGAACAAAAACCCACACCCATGATTTACCCAGCCCCAATATTCATGAGAACTTCTGCTCCACCTGATGTAAAGAGGTCTACTTTTGTGTAGGATCACATTGTGTTAACGAACATTGCATTTGGAAGTATTGTTTTGTATGAAACATTAGTATTTTTGTGATGTATAATGTTATGACTTTATTGTGGCCTCCAAGCATTCTACTTGTACCTTCATTGTAGTTGAACTAGTTCATATTTTACCTATATTGTCTATATTTTTAGCATATTAATATGATTTTTATACATTGTTGATGCCACCGGTTGAACCGATTTGACCACAGGTTGAAATGGTTAACCGGGGGAACCAGTAGCCTCACCGGTTCGATGACCGGTCCGGTCTTGATAACATTAGTTTAGACCCAAGAAGATGAACTTTTGATGATGATTGAGAGATGCATACAATAGAATCACCAGGACATTGAGTGAAAGAAGTAATTGAGATGACACATGATGTTGCTTGTTAGGTTGAGATGCTATTTGAACTGGAGTAATCAACTATACTCTTCATCTGTCACTTGTACATGGAGGTGATGTCTTCCAAAACTTCTTTATAGATGCTACATTGGTAGTGGAAAACTTGGGTGGAAACTCATGAATCTCATAAGCAAGTTTCCTTGTAATGTCCTCCCATAATGAGTACATTCTAGTTGGCGTCGTTAATTAGTAGTCCTTGTCCTTGTGTAGGGACTAGTGTAATCATTCATATCTGAGACCATCACTGATTTATCAATGGTAGTATCCATAGATTGCTCCGGAATTGCACGCGTGACTCATTGGTATTTATTACCAAGAGAAGGAAGTTTGAATTTAGAGAAAATTAGATTACTTATGTTTTCATACTCATGTTGGAGGCCAATGAGGAATTTGATGATTGTCATATGATCTTATGTCTGTAGTGCTCCTTGATATATATAGATAAAGGAAGTAATGTATGTATATTAATGTATGTATACCATCAGTGATGTAAGTGAATTTACCAACGTATTGAGTGTGAAATTTTTCTTCTTGTTGTAGATTGTAAATTTTCATAGTCATGTCATACATGCAAACTTATAAAGTGCATGAGACATATCTATGCGTTTTTGTCTCTATGATGTGAAGTTTAAGCCTCGAGGCGTCGAGGCATAAGCCTCAGAAAACCACAAGGTGGGTGTCTGCACACATATTTACATATATAAATAAATGAGCAACAAAAAACAAATTAAATATGTCTGGGCTAGTAATTCTTTTCGGCCTGAATACGGACCAAGCTCAATCACATTAAAAAACAACTTAACCTTTAGAGTTTAGACCCGCTCATGAGTCATGGCACCCCAAGTCACGTTGACTTCTCTACCTCCATGTACACTGCACCCCCAATCCACTCCTTGGTAGGACAATGACCTTCTCGGGCCATAGGAGGTGTAGCCTCAACCAGAATGAGGAGCAACATGTCATCGTCAGTGCATTGAGGAACATCAGTAGCAATATCAGGAGTTGTCGTTGTTGCATGCAACAACAAGAGGAGCAACTCATACTGTCATGCCACCACCGTTGCCAATTCCAACACAAGGTACGTCTCCCCCTATCCATCCTCTCCTCTCCTCCCCTCTCTATCACAACGCCTCTTCATCCCTCCTCTGTTGTATAGAAGCTTATGCCTGAGGACACCTAAACACCTTTTGAAGTCCATAAAATTTTGAGGCACACACCTTGGGGCGCACAAGAGATTGCCTTGAGGCACAATTTTTAGTACCATGCATACATGCGTGAAATGTTTGATAAATAGATCAGGTGAAGGTTATCCCAGAAGTCTTTGCATTTCTTAAAGTGACTTTTTATATTAGCCACACAAGCCTCCTTAAAATTCCGTATTATAGGTACTAGATTCACATTTGTTTGCTCCCATTGTTCTAGAGTTTCTCCGGTATGAAGACCTCTGTGAGATGTTTACACTTTCCTTGCCCCTTGACGGTGACTCCACTGAGTGAAGTTCTTTCTGTTGAGTTTCCAGTTGGTAATGACATGACTTGATCATGAACTAGGACAGATGGCTACCGAGTGGGGATCATTGTTTCTTTCTTCTTTTGATGTAATGTAGGAAGAAAAGTAACTGACACACATGTAGGATATAAACACCACGTGATTGTGAGATGCGCCTATACGAAGCAATGTAATTGAGTCGAGCACAATAAATAGAAGGAGAGGAAGACCTAAATTAACATGGGATGAGCTTATAAAGAGAGATTTTGAATCTCTACATCTCAACCAGAATATGGCCCACGATAGAGCTGAATGGAAAGGAAGGATCCATGTAGCCGACCCCAACATAGTTGGGACTAAGGCTTAGATGATGATGATGATGATGTGATTGTGAGGAACTGTTCAAGGACTCGTGTGCTGAAGTTACACATTTAAAACACTAGACATTGTGTCTAGATATTTACATGTTGTTTCTGGATCTGTAAGAAAAATCAACAGATTTATTAGCCACGTCATGTGTATGGACGAAGCATGACGTGTAAGATATCTAGACATCATATAGAACCATGGATATGGACTTGTCAAACATTTGATCCACACGTCATGTATAGATGGAGCACAATGTGTCTAAGTTGCCCGTCATATAATATATATTTGTGCAAAACCATGGATGTGTACTTGTCAGACTTCTGAGGCGCATGACATGCCTGAACAAAAAATGGCATGTTTAGAGGAAACACGTAAAGAAGATTTACATGCTATGTAGAAATCAGGGGCAACAATCTCCGCTATGAATGAGTCCCTCACTCACGTGAAAGGCTGCCCATTTTGTAACTCCCTTTCTGGATGAAAAGTACCACCCAAGCGACAATACACAACGCTTGGGATCGTTACACTGTGCAATACGTCACATGGGCTATCTTGACCAGTGGATCCAACCAACTGCAACATGTAGGAGGGGGAATTTCACCCTATCTAAAATGACAAATTTGGAGGTAAGGGTGGACCTTGGAGGGTAACACCGTTTGGGTTGGACAACGTCCCCTTGTCAATGTGGATAGAGGTATTGGTGATGATGGGGATTAGCACCGTCTCGGTTGGACAACGTATCCTTGCCTATGTGGATAGAGTTTTTGGTCATGATGGGGATTAACACTGGTGCGTGGTGATTGGTGAAGATGGTGATGGTGATGGTGAGTGTTGGGATGACAAAGGTGAGTAATCGTGTAAATGATGGAGATGGTCGTTTGGATGATGAAGATGACTTCCACCATGGATATGTCAGAGACGATCATTGAGAAGATGAAGATGACTTCCACCATAAATAAAAAATCTCTGCTTGGACAAATGACTTTCTAAATCTCTCGGGAAGGCTTACTCTTCTAAACAGTGTCATCACTCCTATCACCACACACTACCTGAGTTGTATACCCCATCCATCCAAAACTAAATTACTCCTTGACAAATTGCGAAGGAAATTCCTCTGGAACAACTATTATCCCTCCATAAAATCCGGAAAGAACTACCATCTTGTAAATTGGGACACTATTGCTGCCCCTTTAGACCAAGGTGGCTGGGGTATACTAAACATTGAAACCCATGCTTTCTGCCTCATAACGAAAATTATCAATAGTCTGGTTAAAAATAAGACAAAAATCTGGACGAGCCTCATCAACTGCAAATACTATCAAAAATCCCCTCCTTGGCACAAAGTACCAAAAAAATCAGCCTCACCCCTTTGGAAATACATAAACAAAAACATAAAAAAAACCCAACTCATCAACACTCCTCCACGCTCTCACCTAAAAATCTCCTTCTGGAACGATCCTTGGTTTGAAAAAAATTCTGTTCTAAACCTACACACAAATTGGAACATCCCAAACAATCTCCTCAAGATCAACATTGTCAAGGCCCTTAGACTTCTAACCAGCAACAGGACAAACACTCTCAAAAGATGCATTCTCATGCATCTCAAACCAGACGACCTCTGTGCTTTAAAGCAGACACTTGAATATAATTCCTCAAACAATATCACTTGGCGATGGGGAAACTCTTACTCTGTTAAAAAAACTTACACTCACCTATCTTACAGAGGTCTATCCCCCCCTACTACAAAAATATGAAAACAAAAATGGCAACAAAAACATAAAACCTTTCTTTGGTTGCTCCTTCACAACAAGCTGCTTACTAGACAAAACCTTTCCAAGAGGGGCTTCATTGGTCCTTCCAGATGCCCTCTATGCAAATTGGACACAAACTCGGTAGAACACGTTTTCTTTAAGTGTAACTTCTCACTAAACATCTTCTCACACTTCACACGATATTACCAGTTAGATCTCCAATCAACAACCTTTCCCATGCAGATTACACCAAACAGACACTACAACTCCTTCATGGAAAATGATATTTTCATCATTAGCTGGAACCTTTGGCTTGAGAGAAACAACAGAATCTTCAACAACACTCCAAAACTGAGGCAAAATATCATCTCACAAATAGATGCAGACCTTCACTTGCTCACCATGTGTAGGTAAACATGTTCTAGAAAGAAAGGAGGACTCTGAAGAAGGTGAATCTGAAGCCCGTTTTCTATGTGACCTGAAGGCTATGGTGGACAATGAAACGGGTGTTAGTTTGCTGCAACAACATCAGTGATATTTTTCTGTCCAGTAGCTGCATTTTCTCTGGAAAATATCTGGATTAGTGTTACAAGAGGCTTGTTAAGGGGTGCCTCCCCCTTAAACTTTTAGCATCACTTTCATCTCCCAGCAGAACATTACTTACGTATTTCAACCTGTATGACTCGTCAAAGCAGGTGTTTTCTTGCTTTGCTTCAAATATATGCTATGACCTTTATCAAAAAAATAGAGATGGTGTCGTGGAAGTAAACCATCATGAGCAAATGATGTAGAAATGTCGAAGACATCAATGGCGGTGACGGATTCAGTATTTGGGAGTGTGCCATTGCTTGATTCCTCTTCTAAGGTGAGGGTTAGGACCGCTTTGCTCTGATAACATGTTAACACAGATTATGGGTGCAAAGGAACTTGTATTTACAATGAACAACACAAACTGATTTATATGAACTTGGGTGGCAGCTAATAACCAAATAACATAGTATGAGACTAAACCCATACATACAAAACATAAGAGATAAGTATTTATGTATACAACCGTAATTATTCTATATATGTTTTTGATAGGAAAATAGAAAGACTTTATCATCATCATCATCATCTTCATCATCATCTTTATCATTATGAACATCTTCTAAGCCTCAATCCCAACCATGTGCAGTTGACCTACATGGATCCTTCTCCAATCAACTCTATAATAGGTCATATTCCGATCTGGATGTAAATATTCACAGACCTCTTCGTATAAGCTCTTCTCAAGTTAACTTAAGCATGCCCCTTCTTTTATTTGTGCTAGACTAAATAGCATGCTTCAAATAGGCACGTTTGTTAGTATGCATTGCATATGTTGATACCATATCAGGTGACCCTCACACAACTTGTCCTTATTATGACACTTTGATCATGATATAGCCATTTTTCAAGTGATCTTTCCATGTTTACCACAATTTACTTAGCATATACATCTCAACCACATTTATCTTGTGGAGACCTTTTTCTTCACCGCCATTCACTCTTCTATAGCATTAGCTGATGTATTTGTTCTATAAAGCTTACTTTTTAATTTGAGAGGGATCTTTCAGAGACATACTATTCTTGTTGCACTCCATTTCTACCATCCTATTGTGATCTTGTGACAAACATCATTTTGAACGTTGCTATTCATTTGATAATCGTATCTAGGCTACAAAGCCGATCACATCTTGATATATTCACTCCTTCCAAATAAATCTAGGCTGATTGAAATTGCAATGCATGTACTCTGAAGCGGGAAGGGAGTAACCAACCTTATCTTAGCTCTTAAGCACAAAATGACTAATTTAGTGGGCACTTTTTGAAAAAGCGAGTGTGCAGTAAATAATGTAAATATATACATTTTAATGAGACAATGTACAAAATTATCAAAAATTCATTTTCCCCTAAAAAATTATTTCCTTTGAAATTTTTGTTCAAAACCAGACAATCACTTAGTAATACGATTAGCATTTATTAGAATAGGGTGTTGATTAACATTTATTAGAATAGGGTAGGTAACTGTAAATAGTTGTAGTTATAATAGTTTCTGGACTTCCAGTATAAAAGTACATAATGTTGACTTACTTTTAACTATTAAACAATATTAGTTAATGAATAATGAACAAAACACCTTGTAAAACGTTAAGCGGTAAGTGTGCGGACAACACCTTGTAACTGGTTAAGCGGTAAGCGGGCGATTAAGCGGGTGATTTTTGAAAAAAAGGGTTTTAATTTCCTATATAATTTTATACAAAATTACACATATATGTATACATATAATATACGTTTTGGAACTTTTATACATATCTAAACACCCTGCACAACAATATTAAACACCCAAATGCTTCATAACACAAACTATAAAACAATGATTATAGCTAATCTAGTAAACAATAGACTTGTCACAGATAAAACATCATATACAACTATAAAACAATAAGCATATATATAAACACATAAATATATGATAGAATAACAATTTTGCATCATATTACAGCAGACTTATCATAGACATCTTACTAACTTATTGCTACATTTACATATCAGCAATTAATCATACATTACAGCAGTGCATTTAATCAAAGTATGTGTTCTAAAATCTAAATTAGATAATAGTTGCATATAATTTACTTGGATATACAACAGCACCATATTACTACGGCTTACATACAAAGTATGCAATCTAGATTAGAACTAAGGCTTATCATAAAACATTTAATGTATATAAATTTAATATATTATAGTCATTTATACTTGGGAGTTTAAAATTTACTTAATGTTGCTGACTTGCAGCAGTAAAAAAAAACGGACAAAAAACGAAAAAAAGGCAAAAAGCAGGAAAAAACGGCCGATTAATTGCAAAACGATCCACCGGCGATTTGGGTCAATTTTAAACGGACAGGGTGCTGGGCCGATTAATCGGCTGCTCAGACCGTTTTTCAATTCACTGCCTATAGCACATTGTAGCAGTCAACCGACAATTTCTCGGACACATGTATACTGTATTTTATATGATGTAATATATAATTATCCAAATTAAATGTAATAATACTCATATATATTCTAGTTTGCATAATGTACAAGGTACTTTATATATTTTTATTATGCACATGGTACTCCTATGATACCTTTACGTGGTACCTTAACAATACTATGAACTCTTATATGGTAGAAGCAACATATGTTCTATAGGATATTATCAATCAGCTATGAAGTAATACCTTTATAGTATATGGTGAGTGGTAGAAACGTATACACACCAGGAGGATAGTCACAAATTCGGTATTCGGCAATCATTCGGCTAGGCTGAAAAGTTCGACATTCGGGAATTATACGGGAAATTCGGATAAAAATCGGTAAGAATTCAGTAAAAGTTTGGTCAACTATTCAGGAAAAAATTAGATATATATATATATATATATATATATATATCACATGATACACATATTGATCCAATGACAACGTCCCAACTCCCAATAACCAAGTCAAATAACATGTTCTCAATCTCAAAAAGGAATATAAGATATTACATGAACACAACTATGATGATATGAGTCATGAATATGATAAAAGTAATTGGCCACATGATCATTTAGGAACTGGCCACAAAAATAACGGAGGGACTAGATGTCACCAAAATATTTAGAATGCAAGGTCTCGTCATCTAAATCTAAATCAAGGTTATTTGAATCATCATTTGTCTCTAAATCATCACCCAAACCTGCTTCAATATCATCTTCTAGTTTTTCATCTTCAACATCTCCATGTGCATCCTCAATGTTACCCACAAATGCATCAATTTTGTCAAGATCAATGGACTTGGTATTTGCAACTTCCTTTGCCTTGGATGTTTTCATCAAATGTATGTTCATCCTTACAAATACCAAAATTTTCAACCTTTTTGGATCAAGCATGCTCCTCTTTTTTGTATGTGCTGCATCAAAGGCACTCCAATTCCTTTCACATGCGGATGCACTGCAAGGTTGACTTAGTATACGAATAGCCACTTTTTGCAAAATCTTAAGCTCGCCTCCATACATGTCCCACCACATCCCTGTGAATTCAAAATATCATACATTAATATAGTAGAAACATATAGTACTAAATTTGAACAAAGAATTGAGACTTACTAGGATGTGTATCCTGCAAAGCTGCGATGACTAGAGAATCAAATATCTCATGATTCATAGCATGATAGTCACATAGTTCTTGGGTTACTAGAACAATATCATCTACATCAGTGACCAATCTTTGAACCACCTTTGAGACCCCCCTTCTTACCTCAACATCCATCCTCACTCTCTTTTCATAATGCAGTTTTGGGTTGAGATAACCAGCAACAACATGAACATTATTATCCATGTTGTTTGCCCACCTTTCATCAATAATCTTCCAGAAAGGAGAATATTGAACCTGAGTTGTACGGGCGCTCGCCCAGGCGGCGCCTAGGCGGCCCAGGCGTTCCCCTAGGGTCCCAATCCCAGGCGCCTAGCCTAGTTAGGCCTCTAGGCGGCCTGGGCGGACGCTTGGGCGGCGCCTAGGCACGCCTAGGCTGCTGATGAGTTTTTTTTTATTTACATTTTTTATCAAGTTATTTACTGATTTGTGTTTATTTATGTACTGATTTTGTTATTATTTAATCATCTACTTATTTAACTTTATTTATCAACTGATTTAACTTTATTTATCAACTGATCTGTATTTATTCATCTATTATTTGTATTTATTTATGTACTGATTCAGGAATTAATAAATCATCTACTGATTTATATTAGTTTATCAACTGATTTGTATTATTCATGTGCTTATTTGTATTTTTTTGTCTACTGTTTTATATAGTTTTCTACTCATTTGAATTTTTTTATGTACTGCTTTTGAAATTACATAATCATCTACTGATGTATCTTTATTTATCAACAAATTTGTATTTACTTATCTGCTTAACATTATGTATTCATCTACTTATTTGTATTTATTTATCTACTATTTTTTATTTAGTTATCTACTAATTTGTGTTTATTTATGTACATATTCTGATATTATTTAATAATCTACTCATTTAACTTTATTTATCAACTGATTTAATTATATTTATCAACTGATTTGTATTTATTGTATTTATTCATCTACTATTTGTATTTATTTATGTACTGATTTAGGAATGAATTAATCATCTACTGATTTATATTAGTTTATCAACTGATTTGTATTTATTCATCTACTTATTTGTATTTATTCATCTACTAAATTTATCCGTATACTGTTTTTATTTAGTTATCTACTCATTTGAATTTATTTGTGTACCGCTTTTGAAATTATATGATCATCTAGTGATGTAACTTTATTTATCAACTGATTTGTATTTATTTATCCACTTAATTGTATTTATTCATCTAGTTATTTGTATTTATTTATCTACAGTTTTTATTTAGTTATCTACCGATTTGTGTTTATTTATGTACTGATTCTGATATTATTTAATCATCTACTCATTTAACTTTATTTATCATTTTTACATGTATCCATTACATTAATATATATATAAGAAAACGCCTGGAAACGCTTGGGCCTCCGCCTGGGCGCCTAGGCGACCTGGGCGTCCCCAGGCAATACCAGGTCGCCTAGCCGCCTATACAACCATGTATTGAACATGATCCTCACCAAATATATCTTTTATTGCTTCTTTTACTCTGTCCATGGCCTCGTAGATATATACATTGGTAGACCCATCACCATCTACCATCCTAAGAACCTTCATAAGAGGCTCCATGAATTGAATAAAAAACAACAACATTCCAAAAGTCATTGCCTTGAATGATTTCCTGTACATCAATACCATCCTCATATTTTGATTGAGGTAATAAAACCCTCCAATCTAAAGATGCCACCATAAAGCGCAAGCCTTGTTCCATATTCAACACAGATTGTAAGCATAGAAAATGAGTGGCGAACCGTGCGATACCAAGTTTCTTTAGCTCTCTTCCCTCAATATGCTTCCCTCATCAAAACAAGAACGTGTTGATACTTATACATGAACTTCACAATTCTCCTAGCATTCTCCATGATAGGGTTGACAATATCCAACTTATGAAAGTCCTAAAAAATCAAATTAATACAATGTGATGCACAACTGACTTTGAATATTGTCGGGTACTTCATTTCCAACAATGTTGCTGCATCGAGAAAGTTAAGAGCATTGTCAGAAACAAACTGGGCAACATTAGAGGGGCCTATTTCTTCAATTGCAGAGGAGACAAAATCACATATATATTGTGCATCCTTTTTCTGCCTAACAATGCAAATTGATTTCAAGAACATGACACCCTTTGGAGAAGCAGCCATGAGATTTATATGTGAACGACTTCTAGCATCCATCCATCAGGCATCAAAGTGCAACCAGAAAATGACCAACTTTCCTTGATGGACTTGATATACTCATCAACATCACCTCTCAGTTCCTCCAATGACCTAGTCCTTGCTGTTTCACTATTAGGTGGCACATACCCAACACCACACCTAGCAATAGCTGCACATGCCTCCTTAAATTCAAGAGTCCTCAATAAATTGAAAGCGAGATTATTGGCAACAACACACTTCACTATAGCTTTATCCGCCCATTTCCTTTCCTTCTTCGTCAGATCATGCAACGTTTGTTGCTTTTGGATGTCACCCTGTAATCTGTCCATATCAATGTAACTCGTATTGCTTTGTGTGGCAAGGCCAATAGTTGATGTGTTTGAGCTAGAAGAAGAGCTTGTTGTCCAAAACCCGGAGAGCTTTTGCTTCTTGACCTTGTTTTGGATCTCATCAATAGATCTTAAAGCATAATCTCGCACATGATCAGGAACTGAAGCACAAGGATTAATATCTTTCCCAGTTATTTTCCGCAGATATCAAATTCCTGTGATCCCAACATGAAATTCTAATTGGCAATATTTACATTTTACTTTTTTTTGGTGACCAAGAGAACCCACCCCAGGCGAGCCCGACATGGTAAACTCTCGAGGCATGAGAGGGCGTGGTCCGATCACCCCCCTCCCGCGCCTAATCAGCGTGGATTGCCGTTCCCCAAGTGCCTTCGGTGAGGTTCGAACCCGGGTCCTTCATTGAGACTTACCGAGCTCTTACCACCCGGGCTACTATGGCCGAACTTTACATTTTACTTTAGACCCTACTTGTTTAGTATGTTCCCATAACGGACAACTAATGCACTAGTAATTATTAAAGAGTTACACCACCAACATTTAAGTTGTAATATGTTATTAACAACTCATATACAAAGTAAGGGAACATATTTGAGGACAAATGTGGGGTCGTTTGCTATGTAAAACCTCACTATTCATTATTTATATCTAAAGCTATGTTTTGTTTATATTTAACTAAGATATGAATTAGGGTTAAACAATCATGTAAGTTATTCTAGGATTTTACAACATTATCAAGTCACCCGACACATTGTGAGATGCATTAGGTATTAAGAGCTTCAAATTGGTGAGTTGAACCAATTATGGTCAAATTAAATGAATTAGGGTTTTAAATTAGATTTATTTTGAAAATGAAATTCTTTGGGTTGTTCAAGCCTCCTTATCAGAAGATTGCATATATTGTGGATCTTCCAGGCATGAAACCAAACTAGTTGTCCGTTATATGCGTTATAGATCTTAGCCTCTGCTCCATAATCCTCTCCCAAAGCTTCATAGTATGACTCATCAACTTGAATCCTTGTAAGGAAATATAAAGGTATACTTAGCAAAAAGTATAAGTACACTCCCACCCTCCTTACAGATCACTTCCCTTATAATTATGTATATATAAAATATTTATACACAGATCATTTGTTCTATAATACTTTTCAGGCATGAAACCAAACTGGTTGCATGTTATAGATCTTACCCGTTGCTTTCTAACCCTCTCCCAACGCTTCGTGGTATGACTCATCAACTTGGATCCTTATAAGGAAATATAAATGATTACTTAGCAAAGGTATATGCGCAACCACCCTCTCTCACTGATTGATTCCCTTATCATCGTCATCATCGTTTAAGCCTCAATCCCAAACATGTTGGGGTCAGCTACATGGATCCTTCTTTTCCAATCAGCTCTGTTATGAGTCATACACTGACCAAGATGTAAAGATTCAAAATCTCTCTTAATAAGCTCTTCCCAAGTTAATTTAGGCCTGCCTCTACTTTTGATTCGACTCAATAACTTTGTCTTAAATAGGTGCATTTGTCGATATGTGCTTCACAAATCCATACCATCTTAGACGACCTTCACACAGCTTGTCCTCAATGCTCACCACCCCCACTTTGAACCTGATATAGTCAATTCCTCAAACGATCTTATCTTCCGACACATCCATCTCAGCATACACATTTCGACAACATTTTTGTTCAGACCTTGTTTCTTCACTGCTCAACGTTCACCCACATAATGTATGGTTGGCAGTATAACTATTCTATAAAACTTGCTTTATTAACTGAGAGTGATCTTCTTATCAAGTACTACAGTTGCTCTCCACTTCAACCATCCTACTGTGTGCGACAAACATCATCTTGAACCTCACCCTTCCTTTCAATCATAGAACCCAATTAACACATCTTATCACATATTGGTACGTCCATTCTATTTAACTTGAACCCACCATTCACAATTCTAGATTGGATTAAATTGTAATGCATATATTCAGTTTTGTTTGTACTGAACATAAATTGATTAGATTCCAATGTATTTCTTCAAAGTTCAACTGTATCATTCAACATTTATTTTCTTTCAGCACAATATCATCAACACATAACATGCACCAAGGGATATCATCTGTAACATGCTCTGTCAACTCGTCATAACAAGCACAATACATACGGGCTGAGAGTCGATGCTTGATGTACCCAATGGTGATAGGAAAAGTTTGTTTTTCCTCCAGGAGTCCTAAACACTTGCCGTTGAGCTATCATACATGTCTTTAATTAGGTCAATGTATTTGATTGTCACACTCTTTTCCATAACACTTCCCATGGTACTCGATCATGGGCTTTTTCCAGATCAATGAACACCATATTAAGATCTCTTTTGTTTTCCTTTTTTATCAATAAAAATAACATATGTTGTTGATCTCATCGGCATAACACCAAGCTGGTTGTCTGATATCTGCGTTATACTTATCGATCTTAGTCAGTGTTTTAAAAAGCGTGCTAGGCGGCCGCTTGAGCGGCACAAGGTCTATGCCGATTAAAATGTACTTCAAGCGGCTGTTGAGCGGATTTAAGTTAATCGGCCGTTTTTTTCCTGCTTTGGCCGCTTTTCCCCCTGCTTTTTTCCTGCTATTTTCCGCTTTTTCCCATGTCCAATATTTTATACAGTAACATTAATGTCAGTCATGTAGTTGATATTTATATGAGTGTATACTTATATGTTTATATTAAACAAATATGAATATATAGTTAGCTGCTGATTTAATGTGTTCTTAGCTACTGATTTAATATTCATTATATGTTAAATGAATATGAATATATAGTTAGCTGCTGATTTAATAAGTTCTTAGCTACTGATTTAATATAGCTAGTTAGCTATTTTATATTAACAGTCTGACATTGATCAAGTGATTTTCTGTAGATGGCTGAATTTATTAACTCTTCATTGTTGTTACTTAGTATTAATTTTAAAGGTATACATTGGTTTAATTATGTAAAAATTCACAAATCATAATGTTATTTATGTATATTATGTGTATAAACTGTAAAAAATATTAGAAAAATTAAGTATCCACTTTTTAAAAAAGCACCCGCTTAATCGGCCGCCTGGCGATTAATCAGCTACAAGGTCTTGTCTGCTCGCTTCCTGCTTCACACTTTTTAAAACATTGATCTCAGTCTTTGCTCAATAATCCTCTCCCAAAGCTTCATAGTGTGACTCATCAACTTGATACTCCGTAGTTTGTGCAGCTCTGGACATCTCCTCTGTTCTTTTAGATTGGGCCTATAGTACTATTTCTCCATTCATCCAAAATCTTTGTCTTCATAATCTTGTTTGATTCCCTTATCATAATGCATATACATAATATTTACACAGCTTGTTTCCAATATAATCCTAATGTTTCATATAATTATTATTGTTTATTCTGAAATTCAAGAAAGACTTCTAAAAGAATATCCTTTTTAGTATTTATACATAAAGACATCGACTTTTTACCTCGAACTGCCTTTTTGACTGCTTAGTAATATGTAGCAAACCATATACTATACAAACCAAACAATGTAATATGTTGGTATGATTCAGTTCTATACATTATTTCGTATGTACTATGTATGGTTTTGGTAGTCTTTGCCCAATCTTTAGTCTATTATAGGACATTGGTAAATGCATTCCATTTGGTGCTGTTTCCAGTGTACTAGGTGACTGTTGGATGGCTTCCTTATATCACCCAAGCTTAATGTATGGCATCATAATTCTTTTGTAATTGTCTTTTTGACCTACCGTTTGTTTAACCTTCTAGATTGAGTTTCTTATAAATCTTGGCACTTCAATGGTGCAGGACAAGATAGTGTATTCCAAACTCTATCATGGACATGGTTCACCGGATACTAAGTTAATTGTTTATCTACTAGAGCTTAGATCCATAGCTATCTCTTCATCTTTTGAACTTTACGTATGTTTTCCTTAGTAGAGTTGGTGTCTTGTCTTTTTTTCTTCTCTAGCAAAGGATGCACTCCATATAAAACCTTGCATTTTCCTTGTTGAGGAACTGCTTTGCATTTTTCTCATTAAGGGGTAAACCTCTTAAATTACTTGAGTTATTTGCTCTCGAGTTGAGTTTAGCTTAGCTTAGTTCGTTGATAGTAAGTCTTCATTTGTAATTTTAGGATTACGTGATGCATCAGAGTTTAATCTCTAATGTCATTAACTCCAATTTTCAGATAATTTGAAGGTAATGCTTAATAAATTAATTTTCCTTATGGCAAAAAGGTTAGTGCTACCTTGATAGTTGCTGAGTTAGTGGCTTATTTCAATCTTGTGTTTATACTTGGGCAATAGGCAGAAAAAGATGCAAAGAGGAAAGCCAAAGCCAAGGAGTTGAAGAAACTCAAAAAGGCAAAAGAAAAGGCTCAGGTACATAGTCTACTCTGCAGTTATTTCTAATCACACCTCATTTTTCGCATTTCTATTCAGTTACTGTTGTGGACTTGTGCTCAGGTACGTAGTATCGTAAATTTCACCTACTGTTGCTGTCTTGACTTGTTAATAGTCTCGATGTTAGATAGACCCCCGAGTAGTTTACTCACCTCTGATTCTCTGTATCAGTTTTGCCTTCCTACGGTTGCAGTTTGTTTTAGATTATTTGTCGTATTAGCTTCAGACTAGTGGACCCCATATCCAGCCATCATAGAGGCCGTGAAGTTATTTGTACCTTTCAGTAATAACACTGTGGAGAATGACTTTTTTATATTTAATTAAGGAGAAAGCTACAGTTGTATATATGTTGAGGAAGCATGAAAAATTTCATCTTGTTTCATTGCAATGTGATTTGTTCCAATTAGAGAAGCTGTGGGTAAACTGGTTTATTTGAGGTTTTACTTTCTGTACAGATAGAAAACACAACGCTATATGTATTTATAAATTAATAGACACCTGGACCTGGTATATAGATATGTTAATATTATAATGTATAAGCTAAAATGCCGCCAATGGACTATCTACGTCTGTATATATTGTTCCGACTGTTTTGCACAGTTTAATGTAAAACATATTTCTTATGACGTCTGATTGCAGACTCAAGCAACTCAGGCAACCACAACAAGCACAGCTGTTCCTGCCTCAAATAAGGCTCCAGTGACTGCAAGTGGCTCTGCTGCTGTCAGAGGGCGGCAAGGGCCTCCCGTTAGGCCTGTTGTTCTTTCCGAGGTTGGGTTTACTGCAACTTTTGGTACCTGTTGAGATCAGAATGAATTTTAGTTGCATTTTGGGTCGTCTCCTTTATGTTTGCTTTCTGTTGTCGATCAGAATGACCCACCCAACATAATAACTTTCTGGCATACACCTGCTGCTATGTAAAGAATTTATTCACGACGCTGTATATTTTACACTAACCAGAAGCCTAATTATTTTAGCTTTTGGGTACCAGGAGGAACGGAAGAGAGAGCTAGTCATGGAAAGGGAGAAGAGAGCCGCAGCAGCGGAGAGGCGGATCACAGCCATGAAAGCCCTCAGCATCAAAGAAACTGACCAGCAACTGCAACCTGGCAAACCAGAAACAAAGGCACTCGCAGCAGGTAGCACAAGCAGCGGCGCCAGCGAAAGTGGGTGCAGTTGCTGCGGCACGTCCCTGGCTGGTAAAGTACCGTTCCACAGGTACCATTACAAGTACTGCAGCACGACGTGCATGTTTGTCCACAAAGAGGCGCTGGAGGACGAGTGAGGTCAGATCGTGAAGAAAATAACAGCAGGCTTGCAGTCCCATTTTTGGTTGTGAGCTTTTATGATCAACGTGGGGATGTAAAGGAGGGTGGCAGCTAAGCCAGGGAATGTCATTCGGATTTCGGTCAGCACTGTGTCGGCTGATGCCAAGGTTTACCCTTTCGGCGTACCCATAATGCGGGGTCCTAACTTGTGAGGCGTGCTAGGAACGGAAGAATGCTGGTGGGGCCTTTGAGTCTGTCCAATCTCCGACCAGTATTGCCGGTCCTCATTTATTGCCATAAAACAAGATGGAACAGTAGCTGATCTAAAGACATGGATTGTAGCAGCATACGGGTTTAACAGTCTTGAAGAGGGTAGAGTTGTGTTTTTTTTTTTTTCCTCTTTGGAGATTGAGGCGCCTAGTTAAGCAATTTGTATTAATAGTCAAAACAGGAGGAAAGTCTATACAAAATAATATTTAAAGAGAGTTCCATTCAATCCAACTTACAGGGTGGCACTAAACCAAGCTAGATTATTCTAGGCCACTTTCCATGTTCCAGCTAACTGATGTGAATATAGTGCTTGTCAGAAATGCTCTAGCGGCAGCCAAGGCAGTTCAGCTTGGTGGTTGCGAGCAGATCGTCGGCGGCATTAGTGTCCTGATGAACTTGCTGTCGGTTTGACGATATTGTGGTACCCTAAAATCATGTTGCCGTTAATTTTCATGCGTGTAGTATTCATACTATTCATTTGGCATGCAATAATTCACGGTGACTGATTGACTGTTAATGCAAAAGAGACGAGGACGAAGACCAACGAAATTGTGGATTATTAATTTGAAGGTTCTCACAATGATCTTTCGGTATTATTGAGACCGACGCTTGATTATTGAGGAACCAGGCGGGCCCTGATGCCGGTGTACCCATTTAACACGCGGCTAATGTTGGACGGTAACCGTATAGCCGCAGGTATGCAGCACTAGTCGGCCACACCGTCCCGTGCCAATTGTTCTGTCGGCAATTACTGGAATTCGCCCTCGTAACGTATGTGAAGGTGCATCCGAGGTGGGTCCGACCATTTGAGATCCTGGAGCACGTTTAGGGTGTTCCACTTCTCCACCTTATTAGTCTCCGATTAGTTTGTCTAACTAGTTCGGAAAACTTATGAACTGAAGTTCTTTAATTAGTTTTTCATAATTGGTTTACAACTTGAGTTTTATGACTTTCGGTGAGTTACAAATTTACATACAAAACACAGTTCCTGAGTTCTCTTAAAAAGAGCGGAAAATGAGTTCCGGGACAACTAATAATATTTCTTACACAATTATATTCTTCATTCGTCATAAGCGACACATATAAAATATTTAAGATTAAAAATATTAGCAGTGTGAATATAACTTGTTTGTATGTATTTTACACCATAACCACCATTATCAGTGCGATTTACACAATAAAAAATACAAACATAATGAAAAAAAACACACCACATGATGTGAAAAAATATGATTTATCTAATATATTTTTATTCTTCATGTTAAACAATGTGATGTGAAAAATGTTAATTAACTATAACCATGCACAAATAATATAGTAAAAATTCTCTACAAAAATAGGATAAAAATTAATATTCTACATTGTGTTAAATGATAATGAATAAAAATTTATATTTACAAGCACATGAAATACGAAAATTATTAGAATACTTTGTACTTACAAAGTGAAATGAAAATATTGTGATGTGATTTTAAGCATACTATTTTTATTAAGATTATAATTGCACCATAATAAAATATTTTTTAAAGAAGAAACATCTACATCATAACTACTTATTGAGGTTATTATGATTTAAGAATATTATGATTTTCACGGATATAATTATTTTTTTATGTCTTTGTCATCCTTATTTATATTGCACAGTAAAAATTAACAATATTTTTATTGATTTCCATATTTACAGTTTCAACAAACCAATTATATGGAAGTGAATGGAACTCAAATTTCAGAAACTGAACTAGACTTCGCAGAAAATGAGTTCCATGAAACTTATGACTTACACCAAACCAATGAGAACCTTAACGTGAGCGGGCTATTAAGTGACAAATAATTCATCCTTTAACCTTAACCTTTATGCAAAATGACACTCCCTCTAGCTCTAAAATCAAAAGTGTTAGTAAAGTGCAATCTAGCTTGGAATGTAGGGTCGATGTTGTTTCTCAGTATACATCACAATAGCCGGTACTCTTGGGGCATGTTGGGTTTCACGGATGTGGCAGTATTAGGTTGTATTTATTTTTCCAGCAGTAGAAATATTAGGTTTGTTTTCTTGGAGACGGAAAAAAATCCTGCACTTTCGAGCATTCTGTGAATGCTGGATAAATGTTTCCTTTCCAAATTGGCTGGACGCCGTCATCCAGCTGCTACCTCTCGTTGAGAGCAAAAACTACCAGTCGCGTGGATCCCTTCGGGTTGTTTACTGTCCACCTGAGATACCTAAACCAAACATAAACTACTCTTCTTCAGGATTTTTTATATCCCATGCAATCTTGATACCGAATTGACTAACTATAGGATTTACCTTAATCCAACTAATATGGAGGACGATTTGCAAAAACAAAGATGCGTCTCTTTTGATAGAATATCGCACGCAAGCCAAAGAAACAGGGAGGAAGATTCATCCTTTGACCTCAACCTTTAAGCAAAATGACATCCTCTCTAGCTCTTAAAATCAAAAGTGCAATCCAGCTTGGAATTTAGGGTCAAGGTTATTTCGTAATAAACATCACAAGAATCTGTACTCTTGGTAGAGAACTTTGCCACCTGCTTGCACTCCAGCTTGGAATTTAGGGTCAAGGTTATTTCGTAATAAACATCACAAGAATCTGTACTCTTGGTAGAGAACTTTACCACCTGCTTGCGGACTAATATGGAGGAGTATTTGAAAAAAAAACAAAGACGTGTCTCTTCAGATGAAATATCGCACGCAAGCCAAAGAAACAGGAGGAAGATTCATCCTTTGACCTCAACCTTTAAGCAAAATGACACTCGTTCTAGCTCTTAAAATCAAAAGTACAATCCAGCTTGGAATTTAGGGTCAAGATTATTTTGCAATAAACATCACAAGAATATGCACTCTTGGTGGAAAGCTCTACCATCTGCTTGCTGACTAATATGGAGGACTGTTTGCAGGTCCAGCCTTGCCCTCAAGTTCTCTCAATTGGTTTGTCACTATATTAATGATCCATAAGCTGTCCGATACATGCACTAACCTCTGCACCCTTGACGGCATTTGTTAATTGATGAAATATGGGCATGGTCTTTGTTTTTATGCCATAGGATATATCGGTCAGGAACTCTTTTTGTCTCTTAAAATGGGAATGGCAATGATGCCACATCGCTCATGAAGCTTTTGTTTATAACATCTGCATAGGCTTGTGTGTCCCTCTTGTGTAGTCGCTTTACCTATAGCAGGTGGTGGTTGTGCAATTCACTCCCAACTTCAGAGCTTCCTAGATGGGCATGTGCACAAAACATGCCCATGAAGATCAAACAACCCACACATCCATGAAGGTTAGACATCCACCCAAGACACACATGCAATTCTAGACCCTAATTTTAAGGCCCATTAACATCTCTATTCATGTCCTCCTAGAAAGACACTTCCTCAAACAAAAAAAAATCCACCGATTGGATAGTTACCCAATAACTCAGTCTAGCCTCTTTTAGTTCCATTTATATCAAACCAAGCCTTAATGAGACAAGAAATCCAACTTAAGCATTGTTCAGACAAGAGAATAAACCCAAGCCTTGTTGAGACAAGCAATTAAATTGAAGCATTGTAAGGTCGAGCACCCAATTTGAAGTCTTATTGTAATAAGCACCTCTACACGTCCTATCAACATAAGTAGCCATCAAATGTTTGGAAAGATTTGGATCAATCAATGAGTCCAATTTCATACACAATTAATTATCATTTATTGACATAAATTGACTGACCAAAAATGATTTTAATCTAGTGTTAAGACTTCTCTCCTCATCATGGGTGGATTCACAAACCACACCCCAAACATTGTCTTGAGAGGGACAATCTGTTGACACCATATTTTTTATCTGCCCAAAATTGAGAATGTTGTGCTCTTTGGATCAATTTCCAAATACAAGGGTCCGTTTTCCAAAATGTTAATTAGCAATCAAATATCAGTGAATCAAGTCACGATATCTAAACATGTTTAAATTAGAACATATTTAGCAATGAACTATGGGTGTAGCCTTATATACCTAAATACACATGTAATGCACTAAATGGTTCTTTGGGTTGAGATAAAGCAATAGAAACTTACAAAGTCTGTGGGTTGCATCACCAGAGATGTCAAGACATGAAAAAATGATTCTATTCAAGGACCAGTAAACCCAACGCTCCACGAGATTTCTGATAATCATCCAATAATTGTTCAAATAATGGTCCTTCCCTCTCAATAATTAAGGTCACACTTGTACAATTCAAATATTTATTAATATAATGGGAAAAAACTAATGCAAAATGGATTCCTAATGAATAAATATTTGTAACATAATACCTTGCTTGGACATCACCATCAGCAGACCGTAGGAACCCTTTAAGGGGTGGAGTATAGTTAGTTTGATGATGTTGGGTGGTTAGATTTTGAGGATGAAATCCTCTTTAGGGGGATGGAGCCCTGTGACATCTTGAAATCTATCTATACTATCTTTTGAAACCCTAACCCCATACTTAGGAGGTTGTTGTGCTTGAAAACTTAGTGGGGTCCAAACACGTTATAGTTATAGCCTAACCGTGCTTGTTTATATAGTAATGAACATATAATGATCATCTGAGGAATACTTTATATGTTCAAACCCTAATGAATACCTAATGCACATAATATGAGTAACTCATATATTAATCCTAATGGATATGCATGGTGTTGCCCATTTCATAAACCAATAAATTGTAATGAAATGACAAGTAAGATGATTGTAACCTAATCTTGGACTTAATTCATGCTAAGTAAAATATAGTGATCATATTAACCTAAACCCTAAGTTGTAATCATCTAACCTTAACATATACATCCTTAATGCCTTTCATGATACATTAATGACATTAGGTGTCATAATCAGTTAACATACTTTGATACACATAAATGATATATATAATCATCTAATCACATATTAATCAAGTCATCAATATGAAATGCATGGTATGTTACCTTCTTACCTAATACACACACGATTATTCACTTAATGTGAATCAATTCGTAATATGCCTCATCTTGATCATTAAAATACATGGAATGGCTTCAATATGAATATCAAGTGATTCGATTCACATAAATGTGCAAATCAATAATATAAATAAATATGAGAATATGATTAATGATGACATTAATGTGAGAAATAAAGATAATGTGGTAATGAGATAATGTTTAATATAAATATATGTAATTGATGTGACATAATTTGGATTGAAGGAAGATTTAATGACAAATTGAATATTTCATGCAAAATAATTTGTTATAACTTAATGTGGTAGTATAAGGATGATGAAGTCGAAGTTCAAAATATTAAGGATAATGATCAAGTATATTGAGGGAATTGAGTAACCCATAATTTTGCTAAATTATTAGTAAGATAAATGATATATATATATATATATATATATATACAATGTTTCATGGATGATAATGAAATATAAATTTCTTGGTAATAAAGTGATTATGACATGCCATAATTAAAATAATGGTGATAATGTGATATCATAATGAATATAATGTTAATGAGCCAAAAATGTAAATAATGTTAAATCTCCAAAAAAGAATATCTAAATAATGGAACCTAGGTGATCCTTGAGAACTTGACCTATGTTGAGATGCTTGTGGAGTATATGTTGATGAGTTGTTTGACAGAAGTTAAGGTTGGAGAAATAACCTGAAGTTTTCTGATGAGACGTTGCACACTCACCCTTCTCTTCTTGCTTGTGATTTCGGGGATGAAATCCACTTTGAGGGGTGGAGTGTTGTAACATACTGAATTCTAGAATTTTGTCTTTTGACCCTCTTTCCCATCTTTCCCTTTCATTTCTATCCTTTATGTCATTTATGTTTAATTAGTGGAATTTATAGTGGTTTAGTGAACATTTATTCACTAATTGTACCAATATAAGGGTTTATGCACAAACATCGCAGTGAAAGCTTAATTACCATAATTAAGTACTCTAAACCTTATATAACTTTTTGATATGATTTGAAAACATAAAATGAGCCTAAGTTTCAAATTTGGTTCTATTTGGATGTTGTTTGTGCAAGTTATGCAATTTTAGGTACATTCTGGACTTTTATGCAATTTACCCAATTGGGAGGTATTCTTTGCAAATTATCAGCTGAATTTTAGTCATTAGATATTCGCTTACCATTAAAGAGATTTTAAACTATTGGAGAACCTAGTTTAACCTTAGTTTGATGGTATTCCTTTCCAAGGGCATTATAGGGATTACCCTCTTTATAAATGTGCTTATCTTTAAAAGCTATCAACCAATGAGGTTATTTCTTTCTTGAAAAACGGTGGGGATGGCCTTGAAATATCTGTGGGCTCTTAGGACCGAGTTTTGATATCCAAGAAGAGTCCATGAGCTCTCCTCTTGCATGGCCATCAAGCCCTAGGCTGAAGACACATGGAAAGTCCCTTAAGACACCTCATGCTTCACCTCTTTCTATATATAGCCATGTATACCCCTTCCCAACTCACAATTCGAAAACTCTTGCTCCCCTTTTCTTTCCTCTAGCTTAGATAATAGTTACTTCTATATTTGGCCACAAAGTTTCTGTCCCAAGGTAATAGAGGGAGCCTACCTTGGTGAAGAAGGCTCCTTGGGCTTCCAAATTGCTCTATTAGGGTTTCTAAAGCTCCTCCTTGGTAATTTCGACCAAAACTAGTAAGTTCCTCCCTTGCTTCCCTATTTTCACACTGTTAGTCTTCCTTACACCTTCTTATAGGTCGGAACCATGACCATACATGGTAAAACTCCACCTAAAACCCTAAAACATCTCATCTCCATGCTCTTTTGCTAGGGTTTGCACCTCTAAAGTGGAGAAGGTGATCTTTGCTCAAGAAAGGAGCTTGGCTTGGAGCAAACATACCTTCTAATCTCGGAATCCTTTCTGTTTGAACCTTATTACCTTCCTAGAGGCAAGTTTTGTTAACCCCCTTCTCATATATTGCTTAGTACATGCTTAAAACCCATGCTTCTATGTTGATAATCCATGATTTCCATCTCTTTTTACCATGTTCTTCTAAGGATTTAGTTTCTTGCTATTTTATCTTCTCTAGAATCTCTAGTTTGGTTATCTAAGAAACTTCAAACCTGATCTTGGGTAAAATGGTGTTTTCTCCCTCTCCCTCTCTCTTTAATTATCTCGATCGGTTTGATGATGTGGCAATTTTCTATTGGTCAGTATTGAAAAATTCATATCTTCTAAACCGCTTATCCAAATTTGACAAATAAATATGTTTTAGAATTGGAAAATTAATATCTATATAATAAAAATATTTTCAAGGTCTAATTTCATGGTTTGATGAAGGGTGATTTTTGTAAAACGAATTTAATGCATAAAATCCAATAAAATTACATCTTAATCATCATAACTCCAAAATTAACATAAAAATATGTTTTCTTGATCAGGAGAACCTAATAAGTTCATTGGTGATATTTTCAAAACATAAATCCGAATTTTGCTAAAAATTTCTAAAATTAGGGTTTCTATATATTAATGTGCACTATGTACTCTAATACATGTTAATACATTGAAAATAGGCAAAGTGGAAATTGGACTCAATTAAAGTGGTGAAAGTTAGTAATTGATATCAGTAAGAGAGGTATGTGCATTCCTTACACCCTATGTTGGGATAATTGTAACCCAACCCTATATTTCCCTAATGAGGCTTAAATGAACCCTAAATATTCTATTCTTGAATCTTAATCTTGTTCATGCCTCAAATTAGATTATAATTTCTTCTTATTTGGGTCTTATACCCCACTGCCATGCTTATTGAATATTATGACTACTCTTGCCATGACTACTTTTCTAGCATGTGGATTTATGTTCTATTTAATTTAAAGTAGAGGTACTTATGTACAACCACCCACAGAGGGCATGCATTTAATCGCCCTGGGGAATATTTTTATTCTCCTCTATATAATTGTGTAGGTGACTGGGAATGTCTTATTCTCTCCTCACCTAAGGTTAGAGGTCCGGTAGGTGCCTCAACCCTACTTAGTTAGGTAGGCATAATTATCTTACATGCAAATCCTTTTTGATATAATTGTTAATGGCAATCTTCTTTGATATATAACCTCATACTCTTGTTATCTTCATCTTATGATGAACCCTAGCCTATTCTTATTTGCTTTACTTATCTTGATATCCTAGATTAGTTTTGTGACACATACTTTTCTTTCCTTTCCCTTTTTGCTGGGTGCCTTCCCAACCACCCAGGTGTTGAGCAAGGTGATGGATAAGACAAGGAAGATCTTAGCTTTTGGCTTGGACTCTGTTGATGGAGATGTTGCTTGGATACAAGATTGTAGTAGTCTAGACTTCCCTCTATCTAGACCTGATTGTGTATCTTGATGTAAACCCTAATGGGAGAAGTTGATGTATTTTTGTAAACCTTTTATGAAATTGAATATAGTGAGTTGTTTTTTTTTATTCCGCTGCTTTCTAATGGTGTTTTGTTTACCATATTTTAGTAAAGGGGTGATTTCACCTCCTTACAAAAGTATTTTCAAGTTGGAGCTCATCTTTTTCTACATGCAAGTTATCATAATATGAACAAGCCTTTTTTATGCTTAGTGAGCTTCAGAGATGCCCACGTAGCATGAAGATTTCAATTAGAGATTCTTTTGATAAAGAAATAAAATATACCTCATTTAAATCTTCCATTGAACTTGACATGAGGGCACAGTCACATCTTCCATCTTCATATCCACTAGATATTTTACTAGTGCTTTCATTTGTGTCAATGGAGCCTTTGTGACCTCTTTCTCTCTTGTCCTTTTTCTTCATTTTCTGTTGTTCCTTCCTCTTATTCTCTTTTAAGGAGTATCTTCCCTCTTGATAGTTTCCCATATTCTACTACTTGTAAAAGTATAGTTTGGAGAAGATCTTGTTGTGATTCCAATTGTTGGATCTACAATGGGATATAGAGGGGGCGAATAGAGATAAAACCACTTAAACAAAAGTCATTAGACCTTCAAGGTATTTCCCAACAAAATATTTCAAGTATCAAACTTGAGTGCAACCAAACATGCATAGAAAGGGAGAGATAGATTGAAAAAACACCAAATAACATAAGTATTTATAGTGATTCCAACCTCCAAAATAGAAGATGTACATCCACTACCTATAGGGGTCAATCTCTAATATTTTCAACCATGTCTCACTCCTTATATTTCCCTATAAGTGTTACAACATAAGACTACCACTTTTTAGGTCAAGAGATAACTAGCCTTCCCTTTAAGTACAAGGGATCCAACAACCTTATAGAGGACTTACCTATGCATGACCAAGAGTCTTCAACCTTACCAAGGACTTACCTACTCTTACAACAAGTGTTTGGCCTTCTCCAAAGAGTTAATCACTCATGCAATGAATCTTTATCCTTCAAGGTCGTACCCACTCTTGTCTTTGATCTCCTGCCTTTGAATTCACCTTCACTAAGGAGATGCTTTTCCCTAAGGGCCTCCTTCCCTTCTTCTTCACCTCTATAAGCTAAGAGAGAGAATATTTATCTTCATGGTAGCGAATAGAGATTGGGTAGCAGAGCAATGAGATACTCACAAGATATACATGTAGGAATATCTATATTACATATATACTACTCACTTTAATGGATGTAGCAAACGAAGCTCATGAGAGTGGATGGAGGCTCTTGGAGGCAAATATCTCTCAACTATAGTATAGGGACCTTCATAGTGCTTGGATAACCATAGGATGAATCCCAAAGAGACCTATTTATACTCGACGATGCATCCTATTCATTAGAACAATTGAGTATGAAACTATGTTTGAAACCTCCAAACAACCCTAGAGATGCTTGATCCAAACCCTAGAGCAACATGCATACAAGATCCATACAAGATTCACCCCCAAGGAGCTCTCTGTTCATAAAAAGATGAGTTAGGCTATTTCTAGAAGCAAGAACAAGAGGGAAAAAGAAAATAGTTCCATGTTTTGAGACCTTGTGGAGGGTTAGTCGTCTTCATGAATGACAATGGACTAGTACCATGTGATGTTGTGATAAGTAATATGTTTCATACGTTTTATATTTTCTGGAGTTGTTATGTATCACTGGTTTTATAGGAACAATATAGTGTTTTGTATGTAACTTGGTTGATGTAGTTTGAAAACACTCATCTGACTTAATGAATCAAGTGAAACCCTAGTCATGTAGTGCCTTGAACCGTAGAACTATTCCAATATCATGCTTTGTTGGATAGTAAAATGAGTATCCCAGAAGGGGAACTCAAAGTCGTATACTATTGAGTATATGCGGGGTGCAAGGAGGGTATATCCTTGTCTATCTGATCCCAAGTTTTTAGAGAGTGTTTGAGTCCATGCCTTGGATGTATGCATATATGATTGAGGACGGATATGGTTGTACCTCTAATTTTAGGGTTGAAAACCCTGGTTTCTAGTAGTGGTTTGTATACCCTGGGCGGACTAGGATGATTGTAGTTTGACTATTACGTCACCATGGCAGGATTGCACTGACCGTGGGGAAGATATCTTAGGATTAAGGCTCTCCTATATCTTGTATAGAGCTGATTGTGACTTTGCAACGGTCAATTGGTAATTTGAGTGGTACGCCTCAAACTACATAGGGCGTAACAAAATATGTAATTCAGTTGTGTAGCATGTTTGTTAGGGTTACCTGATGACTCACATTTGATGATAACCATTTATTTGTATCTTTTAATAATTAGATAATATATAATGCGGTAATAGAAATCAACGATACTCATGATGTTAGCTCTGTTTGATCCTTTGAAAATTATGTTAATCTTTCAATTCTATAATATTATCTGCTTATCTATTTAATTACATAATGTGTTGTAAGCAATAGATGTTGTTGGGGGTTATATCTCTCAATTGGACATGGGTCTCACCTCACGGGTCACCACATCTTCTTAGGTGATCGTCAACCACTCCGTCAGACCTGTGGTAGAGAGGAGGAGCAATTTGGAGATCCATAGAGGACGAAGGTTGGCTGAGTGTTTATATGTCCTAGAGTTGTTTCTGTACTCTCAGGTCCGGGTAGGGAAGTTCTGTGGATGATGTATATTGACTCAAGTTTTTGGTAGTATACGGATGCTTGCACGTAATGTAATTATGTGGATGATATTGTTTTTATATAGGTTATGGTTGAGGCCATGGAATAGTTGTAAAGACACTTGATATAATATATGCTTTTATACAAGATGTTGGACCTCTATGTAAATGTTTTTAGGCATGTTTAAGAAGTTCATTTTGGTTTTAATTATGCACCTTCTAGTAACATGATTAATTAGTGATCAATCATGTTTTTAAGTGTGAGTAATCTCATTTAGCATGGCGGGTTGCCACATTTGGTGGTATCAAAGCTTAGGGTTTGTTGAGTCTACATGGACTATAGGAATTAAGACTGAGATGATAACTAAGTGATGAACTTGAAATGAGCATAATGCATACTACCTAAATTAGTATATGGGTGCCCTGGTCAGGTATTCAAGTATAGAGGGAAGGGTAAGTGTGTAACTCTTGATTATTTTCCTTGTGATTACTCTGACCAAGTAGTTAGTTGGAAATAATCCAAACAACATAATAAATAAGAAATCATGATGAAAATAATGAGATAAAGGTTGATGCGATATGCATAATTTGGATTAATTCTGAAAGTTTGAAGAAGGTCCACATATTAAAGTGTTACATGAATGATGAAAATGTAGTAGTCTAGTATTCCCACTTGAGAAAGATAGAAATCATATCTTAACTCATAAAAAACCTCAGACTTTGGTAGTTAAAGAAAAAGATATGACACCATGAATCTTAACTTCGAAGAGGATAAGGTGAAGCATGCAATCTACCTCTTAGAAGGGTGGTGTTGGCCATTGGTGGGCCATAGAGGAGGAGAAGATACCAAGAGTTGTAGTAATCTCAGAGGAGTCGCTACTTCCCTCAAATGTATCTGGATGAGAAGATAGACTAGTTTGAAAGGCGTGCTAGGGATCATTGTCTATCAATGATGATTTTCTTGGTGTTCCACCCCCATAAAGAGATCAATTTTGATATCAATCTAGTTCCTGAAACACAAACCATAGCTCAGGAACCTTTTAGGATGGCAACATATGAGATGAATGAGTTGAAGAAGCAGTTGCAGGAGATATTGGAGAAAGGTTTTATATAACCAAGCACTTCCCTTGGGGTGCTTTAGTGTTGTTTGTGAAGAAGAATGATGGTTCTATGAGGCTTTGCGTGGATTACCAGTAGTTGAATAAGGTCACAGTAAAGAACACGTACCCATTTCTGAGGATAGATGATTTGTTTGGTCTGTTGAGAGATGCTACAATGTTTACCAAGATAGATATGAGGTCGAGATAACACCAATTGAGGATCAAGGTGGATGACATACCTAAGACTGCTTTTGGGACAAGAAATGGTCATTATGAGTTTGTGGTTATGCCGTTTGGGCTAACCAAATGCACTGAAAATGTTTGTGGATTTGATGAATAGAGTGTTCAGATCGTATCTTGATCAGTTTGTAGTGGTGTTCATTGATGATATCTTTATATACTCTAGAGATAGTCAGTGACATGAGAAACATCTTCGCCAAGCGTTAGAGTTGCCGAGGCAGCATCGACTATATGCCAATTTTAGTAATTATGAGCTTAGTTGACTGAGACTTCTTTTCTTGGTCATGTCATCTCGGGAAAGGGTGTTTGTGTATACCCTAAGAAGGTGGAGTCAATGTTGCAATGTGAGATGACCAAGACGCCGTCTGAGGTACAAAGCTTCCTAGGTCTATTTGGTTACTATAGGAGGTTCATTAAGAACTTCCATGCAGGTGTCTTACCTTTCACCAACCTAACCAGGAAGGGTGTCCCTTTTGTTTGGGATGACAAGTGTCAACATTCCTTTTAGTTGTTAAAGAAGAAGTTGATGAGTGCTCCAGTGTTAGTGCTGCTAGAGCAGGGGAAAGGCTACACCATTTTCTATGATGCTTCAAAGAATGGATTGGGATGCGTGCTGATGTAGGATAGAAATTTGATTTTTTTTTGATTTGTGACAACTTAAGAAACATGATAAGAACTATCTGACTCATGACCTAGAGTTATCCATTATAGTTCTTGCCCTAAAGATTTGGAGGCACTATCTATGTAACATACTGAATTCTAGAATTTTGTCTTTTGACCCTATTTCCCATCTTTTCCTTTCATTTCTATCCTGATTGGCCTTTCTATTTAATTAGTGGAATTTATAGTGGTTTAGTGAACATTTATTCACTAATTGTACCAATACAAGGGTTTATGCACAAATACCTCAGTGAAAGCTTAATAACCATAATTAAGTGCTATAAACCTTAATATAACTTTTTTATATGATTTAAAAACATAAAATGAGGTGAAGTTTCAAATTTAGTTCGATTTGGATGTTGTTTGTGCAAGTTATGCAATTTTAGGTACATTATGGACTTTTATGCAATTTACCCAATTGGGAGGTTTTCTTTGCAAATTATCAACTGAATTTTAATCTTTAGATATTCCCTTACCATTAAAGATATTTTAAACCATTGGAGAACCTAGTTTCACCTTGGTTTGATGGTATTTCGTTCCAAGGGCATTATAGGGATTACCCTCTTTATAAAGGTGCTTATCTTTAAAAGCTATCAACCAATGAGGTTATTTCTTTCTTGAAAAATGGTGGGGATGTCCTTGAAAGATCTATGGTCTCTTAGGACCGAGTTTTGATATCCAAGAAGATTCCATGATCTGTCCTCTTGCATGGCCATCAAGCCCTAGACTAAAGACACATGGAAAGTCCCTTAAGACACCTCATGCTTCACATCTTTCTATATATGGCCATGTATACCCCTTCCCAACTCACAATTCAAAAACTCTTACTCTAATTTTATTTCCTCTAGCTTATATAATAGTTCCTTATGTATTTCTCCACGAAGTTTCTGTCCCAAGGTAATAGAGGGAGCCTACCTTGGTGAAGAAGGCTCCTAGGGCTACCAAATTGCTTTATTAGGGTTTCTAAAGCTCCTCCTTGGTAATTTCAACCAAAACTAGTAAGTTTCCTCCCTTCCTTCCCTATTTTCATACTGTTAGTCTTCCTTACACCTTCTTCTAGGTCGTAACCATGATCATATATGGTAAAACTCCACCTAAAACCCTAAAACATCTCATCTCCATGCTCTTTTGCTAGGGTTTGCACCTCTAAAGTGGAGAAGGTGATCTTTGCTCAAGAAAGGAGCTTAGCTTGGAGCAACCATACCTTATAATCTCGGGGTCATTTCTGTTTGGACCTTATTACATTCCTCGAGGCAAGTTTCGTTAACCCCCTTCTCATATATTGCTTAGTACATGCTTAAAACCCATGCTTCTATGTTGATAATGGATGATTTCCATCTCTTTTTACCATGTTCTTCTAAGGATTTGGTTTCGTGCTATTTTATCTTCTCTAAAATCTCTAGTTTGGTTATCTAAGAAACTTCAAACTTGATATTGGGTCAAATGGTGTTTTCTCCCTCTCTCTCGCTTTAATTATCTCGACCGGTTTGATGATGTGGCAATTTCCTATTGGTCAATATTGCAAAATTTATATCTTCTAAACCGCTTATCCAAATTTGACAAATAAATATGTTTTGGAATTGGAAAATTAATATCTATATAATAAAATATTTTCAAGGTATTATTTCATGGTTTGACGAAGGGTGATTTTTGTAAAATAGATTTAATGCATAAAATCCATAAAAATTACATCTTAATCATCATAACTCCAAAATTAACATAAAAATATGTTTTCTTGATCAGGAAAACCTAATAAGTTCATTGGTGATATTTTAAAAAGCTAAATTCGAATTTTTCTAAAAAGTTATAAAATTAGGGTTTCTATATATTAATGTGCACTATGTACTCTAATAAATGTTAATACATTGAAAATAGGCAAAGTGGAACTTGGACTCAATTAAAGTGGTGAAAGTTAGTAATTGATATCAGTAAGAGAGGTATGTGCATTTACACCTTAAGTTGGGAATAATTGTTCCTTAACCTATTTTTCCTATAATAAGGATTTATTAAACCCTATTTCATATACTCTTGAATCTTTTGCTATACTTGCCTCATAAATCAATTTTGGAACATTATTCTTGGGTCTTGGTACCCCACTGCCATGGTTATTGATTCATATGATTATTCTTTCCATGACTACTTTTTTAGCATGTGAATTTATGTTCTATTGAATTTAAAGTAGCGGTAATTATGTACAACCACCCACAGAGGGCATGTAAATAATCACCCTGGGGAATGTCTTATTCTCCCCATAATATTGTAGGTGACTGGGAATGTATTATTCTCCCCTCACCTAAGGTTAGAGGTCCGGTAGGTGCCTCAACCCTACTTAGTTAGGTAGGCATAATTATCTTACATGAAAATCCTTTTTGATATAATTGTTAATGGCAAGTTTCTTTTGAATATAGCCTCATACTCTTGTTATATTCATATTATGATGATCCCTAGCATGTTCTTATTTTCTTTACTTATCTTTTATCCTAGACTAGTTTTATGACACATACTTTTCTTCCCTTTTCCTTTTTGCTGGGTGCCTTCCCAACCACCCAGGTGTTGAGCAAGGTGATGGACAAGACAAGGAAGATCTTAGCTTTTGGCTTGGACTTAGTTGATGGAGATGTTGCTTGGAGACAAGATTGTAGTAGTCTAGACTTCCCTCTATCTAGATCCTTTTGTTATAACTTATTGTAAACCCTAATGGAGGATTTTGATGTATTTTTGTAAACCTTCTATGAAATTGAATATAGTCAGTTATTTTTTTTATTCAACTGCTTTCTAATGGTCTTTTGTATACCAATGTTTAATAAATTTGGAAAATTTATGCCCATTCCATCATACCTATGAGAGTGTTTGGAATGGATGTCAATTCTTAAAATTTTTAGTAAATGGGTGATTTCACTCACTTACAACATGGTATCAGAGCCCATGGTAGTCGAAATCTGACTATTTCAGTTTTTTCTCCCTAATTAGAATCCCTGCCTTACATAGTTCCTTTAGGTGACATGGTTGCCCTACAATTGATCTATAAATGATGAAAGGTTGATTTAGGACCATATAGTTCCACATTAGTATCATGATGAATAAAACCCTAAAATACTCATAACTAAAATATGCATAACTTAATGTTGTTTATGTTTGCCTTTAGGTAACTATTAGGGCATGAAGTTGAAGCAAAGGTGTCTAGAAAGGACCAGGTTCTGGGGGCTGGCAATATTTTCCTCTGCGCTACTTACTTGGTTTACGAGGACTCCCAGATCCATATGATACCGACCTGTCCTAAGTTGAAACGGATTGTCCGAAATAGTTTGCTTTTAGGCAATAGTGACCTTAGACATCTATGATGTATATCTTTATGAACCGTAAGTTTTAGGTGTATGATGACTTGTTTGAGGATGGATACCAAGATAGTCTCCTTATGTCCCTTGGGGTCACATGTTTGGATAGTTTATCCCTAGAACCTAGACTTTGGAGTTTGGGGTTAAGTGAGCTATCAGAGTGTACAGTGGAAGTGTGATGGATCTTGTACATGGTTTAGTTAGACTCATCCTTTAACCCTAGTGTAGTTTGGCTTGATAGGTCGAATTATTTAAGGGGTGGAGTATAGTTAGTTTGATTATGTTGGGTGGTTAGATTTCGAGGATGAAATCCTCTTTAGGGGTATGGAGCCCTATGACATCTTGAAATCTATCTACACTATCTTTAGAAACCCTATCCCCATACCTAGGAGGTTGTTTTGCTTGAAACCTTAGTGGGCTCCAAACAAGTTATAGTTATAGCCTTACATTCTTGTTTATATATTAATGAACATATAATGACCATCTGAAGAATAATTTATATGTTCAAACCCTAATGAATACCTAATGCACATAATATGAGTAACTCACATATTAATTCTAACAGATATGCATGGTGTTGCTCATGTCATAAACCAATAAACCCTAATGAAATGACAAGTAAGATAACTGTAACCTAATCTTGGACTTAATACATGTTAAGTAAAATATAGTGATCATATTAACCTGAACCCTAAGTTGTAATCATCTAACCTTAATAAATACATCCTTAATGCCTTTCATGATACATTAATGACATTAGGTGCCATAATCAGTTAACATACTTTGATACACATAAATGATATATATAATCATCTAATCACATATTAATCAAGTCATCAATATGAAATGCATGGTATGCTACCTTGTTATCTAATACACACATGATTAGTCACTTAATGTAAATCAAATTGTAATATGCCTCACCTTGATCATTAAAATATTCAATATGAATATAAAGTGATTTGATTCACATAAATGTGAAAATCAATAATATAAATAAATATGAGAAAATGATTAATGGTGACATTAATGTGAGCAATAATGATAATGTGGTAATGAGATAACGTTTAATATAAATATATGTAATTGATGTGACACAATTTGGATTGAATGAAGACTTAATGACAAATTGAATATTTCATGATAAATAATTCATTATAAATTAATGTGGTGATAGTATAAGGATAATGAAGTCGAAGCTCAAAATATTAAGGATAATGATCAAGTATATTGAGAGAATTGAGTAACCCATAATTTTGCTAAAATTCTTAGTAAAATAAATGAGAAATATATATATATATATATATATATATATATATATATATATATATATATATACGATGTTTCATGGATGACAATGAAATATAACTTCCTTGGTAATAAAGTGATTATGACATGACATAATTAAAATAATGGTGATAATGTGATATCATAATGAATATAATGTTAATGAGCCAAAAATGTAAATAATGTTAAATCTCCCAAAAAGAATATCTAAATAATGGAACCTAGGTGATCCTTGAGAACCTAACCTATGTCAAGATGCTTGTGGAGTATATGTTGATGAGTTTTTAGGTAGAAGTTAAGGTTGGAGAAATAACTTGAAGTTTTGTGATGAGATATTGCACACTCACCCTTCCCTTCTTGCTTGTGATTTCGGGGATGAAATCCTCTTTAAGGGGTGGTGTGTTGTAACATATCGAATTTTGGAATTTTGTATTTTGTCCCTCTTTCCCATCTTTTCCATTCATTTCTATCCTTATTGGCCTTTCTATTTAATTAGTGGAATTTATAGTGGTTTAGTGAACATTTATTCACTAATTGTACCAATACAAGGGTTTATGCACAAATATCTCAGTGAAAGCTTAATTACCATAATTAAGTGCTCTAAACCTTAATATAATTTTTTTATATGATTTTAAAACATAAAATGAGGCTAAGTTTCAAATTTGGTTCGATTTGGATGTTGTTTGTGCAAGTTATGCAATTTTAGGTACATTCTGGACTTTTATGCAATTTACCCAATGGGAGGTTTTCTTTGCAAATTATCAACTAAATTTTAATCCTTAGATATTCCCTTATCATTAATGAGATTTTAAACCATTGGAGAACCTAGTTTCACCTTGGTTTGATGGTATTTCTTTCCAAGGGCATTATAGGGATTACCCTCTTTATAAAGGTACTTGTCTTTAAAAGCTATCAACCAATGAGGTTATTTCTTTCTTGAAAAATGGTGGGGATGGCCTTGAAAGATCTGTGGGCTCTTAGGACCGAGTTTTGATATCCAAGAAGAGTCCATGAGCTGTCCTCTTGCATGGCCATCAAGCCCTAGGCTAAAGACACATGGAAAGTCCCTTAAGACACCTCATGCTTCACATCTTTCTATATATAGCCATGTATACCCCTTCCCAACTCACAATTTGAAAAATCTTACTCTCCTTTTCTTTCCTATATCTTAGATAATAGTTCCTTATGTATTTGACCATGAAGTTACTGTCCCAAGGTAATAGAGGGAGCCTACCTTGGTGAAGAAGGCTCCTAGGGCTTCCAAATTGTTCTATTAGGGTTTCTAAAGCTCCTCCTTGGTAATTTCAACCAAAACTAGTAAGTTTCCTCCCTTCCTTCCCTATTTTCATACTGTTAGTCTTCCTTACACCTTATTCTATGTCATAACCATGATCATACATGGTAAAACTCCACCTAAAACCCTAAAACATCTCATCTCCATGCTCTTTTGCTAGGGTTTGCACCTCTAAAATGGAGAAGGTGATCTTTGCTCAAGAAAGGAGCTTATCTTGGAGCAACCATACCCTATAATCTCGGGATCATTTCTATTTGGACCTTCTTACATTCCTAGAGGCAAGTTTTGTTAACCCCTTCTCATATATTACTTAGTACATGCTTAAAACCCATGCTTTATGTTGATAATCGATGATTTCCATCTCTTTTACCATGTTCTTCTAAGGATTTGATTTCTTGCTATTTTATCTTCTCTAGAATCTCTAGTTTGGTTATCTAAGAAACTTCAAACCTGATATTGGGTCAAATGGTGTTTTCTCCCTCTCCCTCTCTCTTTAATTATCTCGATCAGTTTGATGATGTGGCAATTTCCTATTGGTCAGTATTGTAAAATTCATATCTTCTAAACCACTTATCCAAATTTGACAAATAAATATGTTTTGGAATTGGAAAATTAATCTCTATCTAATAAAAATATTTTCAAGGTCTGATTTCATGGTTTGACGAAGGGTGATTTTCATAAAACGAATTTAATGCATAAAATCTATAAAAATTACATCTTAATCATCATAACTCCAAAATTAACATAAAAATATGTTTTCTTGATCAGGAAAACCTAATATGTTCATTGGTGATATTTTCAAAAGATAAATACGAATTTTTCTAAAAAGTTCTAAAATTAGGGTTTCTATATATTAATGTGCACTATGTACTCTAATACATGTTAATACATTGAAAATAGGCAAAGTGGAACTTGGACTCAATTAAAGTGGTGAAAGTTAGTAATTGATATCAGTAAGAGAGGTATGTGCATTTAAATCTTAAGTTGGGAATAATTTCTCCTTAACCTATTTTTCTATAATGATGATTTATTAAATCCTATTTCATATACTCTTGAATCTTTTGCTATACTTGCCTCATAAATCAGTTTTGGAACATTATTCTTGGGTCTTGGTACCCCACTACCATGGTTATTGACTACTTTTCTAGCATGTGGATTTATGTTCTATTTAATTTAAAGTAGCGGTACTTATGTACAACCACCCACAGAGGGCATGTAAATAATCGCCCTAGGGAATGTCTTATTCTCCCCATAATATTATAGGTGAATGGGAATGTCTTATTCTCCCCTCACCTAAGGTTAGAGGTCTGATAGGTGCCTCAACCCTACTTAGTTAGGTAGGCATAATTATCTTACATGCAAATCCTTTTTGATATAATTGTTAATGGCAAGTTTCTTTTGAATAGCCTCATACTCTTATTATATTTATCTTATGATGATCCCTAGCATGTTCTTAGTTTCTTTACTTATCTTGTTATCCTAGACTAGTTTTATGACATATACTTTTCTTCCCTTTCCCTTTTTGCTGGGTGCCTTCCCAACCACCCGGCTGTTGAGCAAGGTGATGAACAAGACAAGGAAGATCTTAGCTTTTGGCTTGGACTCAGTTGATGGAGATGTTTCTTTGAGACAAGATTGTTGTTGTGACGTCCCTAGATTTTGATTTCTCCAAACCCTATTAGGAATGAAAGGTCCGAATCCGAGAACATCATCCAATCATATCAGAAAGCGATGCGGAAGCATTATACGCATACATGAACATACAACCATAACATTCTCAACATTCAACATGTAATTGTAAATCTTTGTGTAATAATTCATGTTGTATAAGTATACATGTTGAATGTTGAGAAATGTTATGGTTGTATGTTCATGTATGCGTATTATGCTTCCGCATCGCTTTCTGATATGATTGGATGATGTTTTCAGATTCTGACATCTCATTCCCAATAGGGTTTGGAGAAGCCAAAATTCGGAGATGTCACAGTTGGTATCAGAGCATGAACAATAGCTACACCTAACAATTGCTCACCATGAAACATAAAACATAATTTCACCTTTCACTTTAAACCTTGGAAACTTAATTTTGACTCAGATCTGACTATAATTTCGAAATGTTATGTATTTTCCAATTGATGCATATTTATATGCTTCAAAACTCATATTAATTATAGAAAATATTGTAAGCATCAGAAAATTATGAAAATTGGACCAGACCTCTAAAATGACACCCTAGTCAGTAGAAAAATATCAAACACAAGTTTAGATCAGTTTGAACCAAGGTTTGGCCTAAACCCTAATTTTGGACCTAAAATACCAAGAATATGGTGTACCTATATTAATGTTGATTAATTTCTTTAAATCAGGTGCTGACCAGTTTATCTAGATGACCATGGATGTATAAGAAATCTCTGAACTCAGGTGCGTGGGTTTTATTTAAGTATATGACTATGGTTTTCTTAGTTGCAATCATGATATGTATGTATGCTCTCTTCTATTTGCAAATATTGGATGTAGTAGCACTATATAGTACTCGATGTTTTATCACTGGTAAACATAAATGATAAGTAGATGCTTTGTAGTTATTTAAGGTGCTCATTATCCCCCTTACGAGGGAATGGATTAATGTTGGCTAGTACACCTCCCTAGAGCACACGGTGTACGGGGAGTTTCCCTTGAGTACTTGGTACACGGGGATGGGACCAATATTTATGTTTTGGTACTAATCCACCTTGATAATGCAATTCATCTAGGAAAATGGCTTAAATTGGCGTATTTCGCTTAATAAAGAAGTGTTTTCTATGATTTTCTTTCCTTCTGCAAATCTTTTACAAAATTATGAAAGCCATAAATATATGTATCTTTTTGCCCATGTACACAACACCTTGTGTGTTGATTCGTTGTTTCACGTATGTTTTAGGTTCAGAGATAGCGTGGGATAAAAGATGTGAAGTAAGCACTGTTCAGGTTGTACCTATTGTGTAGATCCTAGTTTAGCATACATGTTCTTAGACTGTAGAATCTTCATTCAATATGTAATTGTAAATCTTTGTGTAATAATTCATGTTGTATAAGTATACATGTTGAATGTTGAGAAATGTTATGGTTGTATGTTCATGTATGCGTATTATGCTTCCGCATCACTTTCTGATATGATTGGATGATGTTTTCAGATTCTGACATCTCATTCCCAATAGGGTTTGGAGAAGCCAAAATTCGGAGACATCACAGTTGTAGTCTCACTAGTACAGGAATGGTCTGTAGCGTCGATTTTTTTAAGCCTGTAGCGTCACTTTATAACCGACTCCTAAGTGGCCGTCGCTATAGAATTTGCTCTATAACGTCGGTTTATTTGACCAAACAAAACTGACCTTACAGAGTAAACACCGATGCAAAAGGTTGTAAAAAATCTGACCCAGGCGAGAAAAAAGGAGCATGTAAGGTCAGTTATTTCAAAAAAACTGACCCTGTAACTCTCTCGGTTGAGAAAATTGTCGACCGAAAATATTTTTGGTCGACAATTTTCTCGATCGAGAGAGTTTATAGGGTCAATTTTTTTGGAATAATCGATGCTTAAAATTGAATAAACATTTCAGTGTACCCCTCGGTCGAGAAAATTGTTGATCGAAAATATTTCGCTCGACAATTTTTTCGACCGAGATAGTTTACAGGGTCTATTTTTTTTGGAATAACCGACGCTAAAAATTGAATAAACATTTCAGTGTACCCCTCGATCGAGAAAATTGTCGACCGAGGGGTACAGTGAAATGTTTATTCAATCTTTAGGGTCGGTTATTCCAAAAAAAACCGACCATGTAAACTCTCTCGGCCGATAAAATTATCGACCGAAAATATTTCGGTCGAAAATATTGTCGACCGAGAGGTACACTGAAATGTTTATTCTATCTTTAGGGTCAGTTTTTATAAATAACCGACGCTAGAAGTTACGATTTTTTTAAAATTTTTGCAGAAAATGAAATAGAACAGAGGAACAAGAAGATTCATATATTCTGGGAGAGGGGAGCATTGATGCTCAACCGTCACCATTCAAAACTTCACATTCATGACAAAATGATTCATAATCACATCATAATTTACAAAATGATAGATTGCAAGTCTGAGATGATATTAATCAGATACAAAAGTAAATATGAAAGAGTACTCAAACCACATACATAAATAGAGCTGACATATTTAATCCAATGCTATATTGACTTTATTTAGAAAAGAATCTGACCACTCTTCTCGGAATTCATTTAAGTCCACAAGTGTGTAAGGCTGAGTTGTAAATATCTGTAACAGAAAATGCACATGCTAATATTTTATAAAATGACTACAATCACTTGTAAATTTATGATGTTATTCTTTATTACTTGATTTATAGTTTGAATGTCATGTGATGCTTGTTTGATAATAGCTTGCATATATTTCATTACATAGTAGCCGCAAGCCCAGTCATTATTTTGCATAGGACACTACAAATAACGTATTATACTTAATGTTAGTAAACTACTATAAACAACAGTTGAGATAAGACTATAAGAGTTGACATATTAGAATTGAAAATTAATACATATAAGACTAAGCAGTTGCCAAAGTAGCTACCTTGACATTTTTCAAAGTTAATGTCTTTAATTTTGTGGGTATTTGTCCTCCAGCATCACAAAAAGCCTTTATACCCCTATCAATTAAATGATAGTTGGTAAAATAGAAATTCTAAATAGAAATATCATGTTGAAGCATTGACTAAATTTATGCTTACTCCATAGCTGACAATTTCAGTTTGTGACTCCTTGTTGTTTTACCCATTGGGTCAAGATAATAAAGAGTCATCAATTTAGGAGAAATCACCACTAATTCCCAATGTCTAGCTCTGAGTAAGAATAAAACAAACATTAAAATAAATAATTTTATTCATTATTAAAATTATATTGAATAATAATACTTACTAGATGTTAAAAGGAATTAGGATAATTTCCTTCCCCTCACTAGCAAAATATTTGAATGCAGTAGAGAAGTACTCATTCACATCCTCAAAATTTGTCTCCACTTGACTAGTGATTGAAGGAACTAAGAATCCAACATTCCTTATATCAAGGTTTGTGATCTCAGTATATAAATGGTTGTAAAACATTTGTAATTATTTCCATATATAGAACTAAGCTAAAAATGTGTATTGGAATTATATATATATATTGATAGATCCTTACCTTATCCATACTTCTATTATCGAAGTATTTATCCAATCATACCGGAACAACTCTACAATATCATCAAGAAAAATAAAATTCTCAAAGTCCCTCCCAGCTGCATCTTCTGTTAAATTGACCAACATATGTGATCCCGAGCTTTGGTTGGCTAAGTATCGACACAAACATTTACATTTGCTTCCCAATTCGTCGAATGTAGCTTCATGAATGAAAGATGGCTTGGGCATAGGAGGACGACTAGTAGAATTTTTACTTTTTGGTTTACAAACATGTTAATTAAATTACATACTTATATTACACGAGTTCATATATGCAGTCAAATATGAAAAATATGGTAGAAATAAGCTATACCTTGTCATTGATAACCAAGTGTCTAGTCCAACCCACCATAGCACCCTCAACTTCTTCAAATGTACGATATTCAGGATTAGGTATGGATAGTGGTTTGTCCCCCATTCCGTCATATGCAAGATTGATGGACACACGACAAATGTCATTAGTAATTTGTTGGCAATGCAATGTACCACCAAGGTTGTACACCTTGCCCGCTGCCACAACATTATATCCTGGAACCTCCACTGCAAGTTTACAGTTCATACCAACCTAGATTGAAATAATATAAGTTATATAAGAAGTAGTAGAACATATACCTGTTACAACTATATATATTATCATATATATATATATATCATACTAATAACACAACATATAGAACAAAAACTTACTGCAGATTGTTGTGGTGGGTCATCGGGAGTGCTCCCATGACCTTCTATAACTGGAGCATGGGCTTGTACCTCATCACTTGAGAGACACACAGTATGAATAGGTTGAGAAGGTTGAGTAGGCTGAAATGAAGACATTATTTCTTTTACTTTTTGCGCTACTAATGCTTCAACCTCCTCTTGTGTAAGACCTCCTGCACGACCTCTTTTAGATTGCGAAGGGCCAAAATAAGACTTGAATCCTATGCCAGCTCCTAATCCCCTAACACAGCCAGGATGCTCCTTCGTACCAAGAGCAACTGATAGTTCATCCATGTGGCTAGTTAGGATGAACTTTCCTTCCTTCATTTGCTCGTGGAGATCAATCTATTCATAGTTAATAAAAATATTAAATCACAATATCAATATTGACAACATCACATACTTATTTTTCATACAAAACCAAGGAGGACGATTGTATATAACAATCATAACAGGCCACATGCTATGTTGGCTGCTTAATGTACCATAGGGATTCATTCCATCTGTACAGAGTCCAAGTCTTAAGTTTCTTGGTTCTTTACCAAATTGAGGGTATAATAAATCAATTTTCTTCCATTGTGGTGAATCAGATGCATGTCATAGGACGCCATCATCATTGGCCTTTAACTCCCCATGCCAAGACAAATTTTGTGCATCTTCTGTATTAGCAAATAAGCGTTGAAATCGTGGTATTATTGGTAGATACCACATCACCTTGGAAGGAGAGCCATTTTTAGCCTTAGCTGAATTTGTGGTCTTATACCTTGACGCACCACATTTTAGATAATTTATCAAATTACTATAGTCCTTCTGAAATAACACACAATCATTTGGACATGCATGCATCTTCTTAGCCTCCATTCCCATTGGGCACATTATTTTCTTTGCTTGATATGTTGAAATTGGAAGCTCGTTGCCTTCAAGAAGAATTTCCTTTAACAAAGACAACAGTGAAGTGAAACTCTTATCGCTCCACCGGTTTTGAGCTTTAAGAGTATATAATCCCATCACAACACTCAACCTCGTGAACTTAGTACAACCCTTATATAATGGTTTTTCAGCATCATGGACAATGTTTGCAAATAAAGAAGGTGGATCAATGCCATTGTCCCGACAACTACGTAGCATATCATCAACCATATCATCCTGAATCTGGTCATCTTGAATCGGTTCATCATTAACATTATCATCATTATCTATATCTTCTATGCCACAACTATTAGTATCGACATTTTCTGATCCATAATTAAATTTCTCTCCATGCCAATACCATTCATTATAACCTTGTATGATCCCATTGCATATGACATGATTCTTAATTTCCTCACCAGTATCAACTTTCAAATTGTTACAACAATTTCTACATGGACAATATAGCCTATATGTAGGTAGTTTCCTATGTTCCTCAGCAAATCTGATAAATTCATCAAGACCTTTGGCAAACTCTAGACTGCAACAGTTCTTGATAGACATCCAACTTTGATCCATTTTCTATATCACATTAAAATTAATTATAAAACTAACCATTTAATATTGATACTATAATCTGTAACTTTTTATTGATAGAAAGTTAATTACTTATATACTAAAGTGTACCACCTATCCCATTTTTCAATATTTAATCTCACCAGTAACTGTATAATGTATGTTTAGTTTTGAAGAAAATTTTAGCAGCATTTCCCCTAAGTTCTCCAAGTACACCGATGTAAATGGAAAATAACCACTCACATATGTACCTAGAGAACAAATGAGGAAATCCTACTGAAATTTTCTACAAAACTAAACATACATTATACAGTTACATCCTAAGTGAGATTAAATATCCAAAAACAGTCCCAAACCGGGGACTATCCAAAGTTTACTCCTAATGAGTAAATTTTGAACAGGTTTCTAAGTTAATATATAAATGCATAATTTTCATATTTATATATTAAGTTAAACATCATGCATCAACCCTAAAGTTTCAATCTAGGAATACACATGTCTAATCTCGTATTAATTTTTAGAATTTATATAATGATTACATATGAAAAAATATATGTTTTTATTATTGGTTGGGTTATCAAATCATATAAAATAGAAAAACAATATAATTGTAAAGTTAAAGGAGCGCAGGTCCACTCCACTCTCGATCGACGAATTCTTGACCGAGAGTGAACCTGGACGCTGTGCACAGGTGGACTCTCGGTCGACAATATTGTCGACCGAGAGTGGACCTGGACGCTACCGTGGCGGCGGGAATGAACTCGGGAATGAGGGAAGCGGCGACCTTACTTGGAAATGGCGGCGACCTTCATGGAGGACGTGACGACTTTCACGGAGAGGCGGAGACCTTCGTGGAAGTGTGGAGAGGCGGCGACGACAAGCTCTTTTTGCGAAGAGGAGGCAAGGGCTTTGGCGGCACAGAGAGGTGGCAAGGGCTTCACAGACACCACAATCCTCTTTGAAAATGACGACGAGCTTCTTGGCAAAGGCTTTGGCGGCGCGACAACAATGAAAAGTGATGACGCGGGAGAGAAGAAGAGAAGGTATCGGCGACAGAATGACACAAGGAGAGAAAGAAGAAAAGGTATCGGCGATCCAGTTTAATTGTAAGATCCCTAACCTTGCTTAAAGTGTTGATAAGCTTAATTATAATAATTGAGTATTTAAAACCTTAATAAAACCATATGAGGTTCTTTTCCATCATGTGACAAGATTAATTTTCAAGTTTGGTCCAATTTGGACAATGTTTGTGTAAGTTATGTAATTTTGTGCACATTTGGGGCTTTTGTACAATTTACCCATATATGATGTTTTCGTTGCAATTTTTTACATGCTTTGTGTTCCTTAGATGTTTTCTTATCATTATTGAGCTTGTTGGACCATGGGGATCCTAGTTATACCTTCGTTTGGTGGTGTTACTCTTCTAGGTTTGAGCTAGGGTTTACCCTTCATGGATGAGCTAGCTTTAGAGGCCATCAACCGATGGTCCCCCTATTTGAGTGATATATGATGGTCATCACTAGGTGGTGACAACTGATGATCATCTCTAGAGGTAGTAGGTAGATGGTTTTCTTTCTGGGAATCTCTTGGACCGATGGTTCACTTAAAGGAGGTGATCAAACGATGGTTCTCTACCTAGTAAGCTAGGGTTACTAGAATCGATGGCTACCATGCATGGAAATCGACGGTTGACCTGGAGAGCCACCAACCAATGTCTAACAAGGTCTCCACAATCGATGGATCTTCTTCTTGCATGGCCATGACATCTATAGGCCATGGACACATGGCAAAGCTACTAGGACACATCAAGCTTCTCTTCTCCCTTATCCATAAGCTTTATATACCTCTCCTTTAGCACCCAAATGAAATATTTGTATCTCTATCTCTACTTTACTTTCTAGATTTATGGCTTCCCCTTCTTGGTGGTGGATAGGGTGCCCAAGGTTGAAGAATATATTCGACCTTCTTGTTGGAGCATCTAGGGTTCGGATCTGCCCTTATCTAGGGTTTGTGGAGCTTCCTTTGGGTGTTCTTGACCAAATCTAGTAAGTTTCTCCTTCTCCCCTTCGTTTCTCTTGCTGTATTACTTCCTCCTACCTTCTTCTAGGATGGAAACATGGTTTGTCATGGTATAAATTGATCTAAAGCTCCAAGAACATGTCTTTCTTGCTCTCTTGACTTAGGGTTTTCTTCCCTTGTGGAGAAAGAACCAGTTGGCCGAGTTCAGGGCTAAGACTAGGGTTTTCTACCTTTTGAGCTTGAGTTTTCCTTCTGTTTGTAACTTGGTCTTATTTATAGAGGCTAGTTTTATAACCCACCTCACGTTTATTTCTTACTACTAGCTTGCTTGTTCATGTTCTTGCTCTAAAATGAAGAACTAAGCATATAGAAGATATCTCTCCCTAGAGTTTCCATTTTAATGTTGTTCCTTGATTAGTTTCTAACTCTAGATGAACCTGAAACCATAAGAACAACCTCCTGAGGTAGAGGAAGACTTGGTTCTTTCTTATAGGTCAAATTATGGTGCTTAGTACCCATCAAACAATGGCTTACACTTAGGGTTTTAGGTTGTTTGCAAACCTTACACATGAACTGATGGTTGTTTCCTTACTAGATCTGATGGAGTTGTCTTTTAGTGCAATTTTATTGACCACCTATGGTCACCCTTAGTTCAGTTTTGGGCTCTTTTAGAAGCTCAATATTCGATGGTTTAGTGCTCTAAAGTTGGCATCAATCGATGGTGATAGTAGTTCAACACCCGATTGTGTCAACCGATGGTAGTGTAGATCCCATCAACCAATGGTGACACAAAGTTCACAACTGATGGTGGTCTTAGACACCACAACAGATGGTGGTCCAGTATACCACAACCAATGGTGAGACTAGGTCTCATGTGTTGATTATTTTAAGCCCTAAATTGATGGTTTTCTTGGTTTTATGATTTAAGAGATTGACCTATACATCAACCGATGGTTTTCAATGAAGAACTTGGGCCAATGATTAGGATTCGATGCTTCAACATCCACTGGTTTTGGGTGAAGCCTATAGTGTAATTTTTTGGTTCTAATGATGAGAATTTTATGGTTCAATGCCCTTAAACTTGTAGTCTTACCTTTTCCCTCATATAAATATAACTGATAATCACCATAATAAGTGGATGTGTAACCCTAATTGAACATATATTGTTACACCTAGACTTAATGTAACTAAGTGATGGTGGTTGATTGTAATCATCCCTCTTGAATGATTAACGCTACAATGAAATAATCTCTTATTATTGTTGAAACCTTAATATGGTTCTATCTAAACATCATAGTTCCTTGCTATGTTTAAACTTTTAGGTCACATGTGTGTTGATGATCTGTTGAGCCTTATTCTAAGATGTAGAAAGATAATGATGATCTTATAAGGAATGAGGTCATGATCTTAATGACCTTTGGGCATGCTTGAGTCCTATTGGATGTGTAATCCTTTTCATGATATAATAAGGGTTGGAACCCTAAAACTTTGAGATAAGCATTTTATACCTTGTAATGGTATGATGACAAGTGTGATCCCATGAATGGTAATGAATAGTAGCATGTGGTAATATGATTAAGAAATATACCTCAAACATTTTATATCTTCTGGAGTTGTTATATATCATTGTTTGCTAGAGATAACTTGGGGTTTGTATGTCCACTTGAATGATACAACCTTAATTCACCCAATTGGCATAATTAATCAAGTGAAACCCTAATCATGTAGTGCCCTGTATTGTACAACCATCTCTAGTGTCAGAACTTGTTGAATGGTGAAATGAGTATTCCCAAGGGAAACTCAGAGCGCATACTATTGAGTATGCAAGGAGCTTATCACCCTGGCCCCAAGTGTTTAGGGAGGATGGCTGCGGTCATACCTAGCCCTCTTTTTTAGAATGTCTCCGGTCATGTCTCGATGATTATATATGTAATGTGATTGGAGGACAACTGTGGTTGTACCTCAGTGGTAGGGTTTTGCTTTGCATACCCTAGTGGCTAGTGCTGTGACCTGTACCAAGGACAGACTAAGTGTTTTCAGCTTCAACTATATGTCATCGTTGGCAATTTGACTGATATGTCACTACAGTGCAGACTCATACTAATTGTGTGGAAAAGATCTTGGAGTAACTCTTCTTAGATCTTGTATGGAACTATTTGCGACCAAACGGTGGTTAGTTAGACTTTGGGTGGTACAAGTCAAACTCCCCGGGGCATAATAAAAGATGTAATACAACTGTGTAGTATATCCACTGGGGTTAAATACGATTCATAATGGATGCTAACCCTTACCATGTTATCCTATATTGCTAAATGTTATATAATGCAATAAGAGAGATCATTTGTGAGTAAATGATAAGTTTTACTTTCCCTCTTATGTATCTTGTTGGACCTACATGCTGCTATGCTTAACTATTTACTTACTTAACTGCTTAACTTCCTTAGTATGCTAGAGTTCTTCAAACTTCTCAATTGATTATTAAATACTCAATCTGTCCAATTTATTTACTGTTAAATAATCTATTATAATCAATAACCATTGTGGAGAGTTATATCTCTAGCTGGGACATGGGTCTCACCTCGTGGGTCACCACATCATTTTAGGTGGTCTCCGGGAAACGTGGTCGAGATCATGCATGTAAGGACCCTGACCCACATTTTGGGCTAACCCTATTTGTTTTTACTTAAACATGTTGCTTAGTTCCTTACTCTAATCATCTAAGATGTAATTAGGGCATGTTGGAGGTTTGTGCTCCTTGTTTGAGCCTTGTTGCTTGATGTTTGTGCATTGTGGTGAGGTTTTGGTACAAACTTGCAATTTACCCAGAGTAGGGGTTGATATGCAAGTTTTCCACCTCTAGAGTGTTTCTTCTCTCTCTTAGCATCATCTAGAGGAGAGAGAAAGTGTTGGACACCTTGTGTTGTCCTTGGTTGAGTAGTGAAATCCTTGTTGATGTTTTAGCCACATGTTTGAGGTGTGCTTTGCTCTTTGGAGTGTTGTCTCAGGCTTGAGAGCCTTGGTGAGACCCTGTATCAGTTTGAGGTTTCCTTGAGAAGGCTTGGTATTGGTTGATGGTGTCTTGATGGACATCCTATCAGTTTATGGCACCTTGAGGATCACAATATCAGTTTGTAGTGACTCTAGGAGGAGTGCCATATTGGTTTGTGACCGAGGGCTTCATCCCTATCAGTTTGTGAAGGAGGTGGATGGGTGTGCCGACCTTGACCTAGGAAGGTGACCAAGTTGGTGAGACTTAGGTCCTATCACCTTGTTGTAGGGTGTGGTATGTGTCCCTTCTTCTTGGAAAAGTGTCTTCTAGGTTTTCTTGGACAAGTGTCTTCTAGGTTCCTAAGGTGGTGACACCTTCCCCTTGCTCTCTCTCTCTCTCTCTTCGGCCATGTATGTATATATATATATATCTCCTGCTTCTCATGCAAGAGAACCCTTTTAGCAATCCTTGCTTGCTCTCCTTGGTGGCCGATCTTGAGATTGAAGAGCACTCTCCCTTGGATTTTGGTGGGAGAGCCAAGAGCTTGTGGTGCTCTCCTTCATCTTCTTCCTTGGTAAGCCATGGTTTTCTAGATTTACTTCTCTTCTTCTTTCTTCTTCTCATCCATGGACCTTGGTACATTCTTTTCTTCTCTTTTGCTCTCCCTTAAACTCAGTTCTATCTTCTTGGAGGCGTTGTGGAGATCGAGCTAGGAGGATCTTCTTATACCTTGAGCTTGGGAAGCTTGGAGCTTGACCTTGGAGCTTAAAGCTTGGTGGTTGTTCTTGAGGCGGGTTATATAACTCTAACCCTACTTTGTTATTATCACCTTTCTACTTGTTATCTTACTAGTTTCTCTTAGCTTGTCTTTTCTTGCATGCTAGTAGTCTTTCTTGGTAGCTTTACATCCTATTTTTGAGAATAGAACTTTGTTAAGTTGCTATCATGAGACACACCTTTCTCTGCCTTGGTAGTATCTTCATCTTGAGGTAGAACATGACTAAACTAATATGAGTTGCTCTTTACAAACTGATATGGTATGCTAACGGATATGCTTGCAACCATACATGCCTTCTCTAGACTCATATGCCTCTTATGATGTGGCTTGTTATGATCTAGTGATGCCTTGGGAGGAAGAGTGGTGAGTTTCTATGCTTCTAGTTGGGTGTGGAAGTCGGCATGGGTAACCATAATCCAATACATGTGTAATCCAGAATGCCTTGTAAATCGATACACCTTAGCCCGACACACCTTGTTTGGAGGTGAGAAGCACCTTCCTTGAGGCTCAACCAATACAATCAACCCTAGTGGCCTACATCCTGTGAAGATCTATGTGGACGATACACAATGGGGTACATAGGCCGATACCCTAGTGAGAGGGTAGGCCGATACCCTAGTTGAGTGGGTGAGGCCGATACCCTAAGGGATGGTGAGGCTGATACCCTAGTTGAGTGGGTGAGGCCAATACCCTAAGGGATGGTGAGGCTGATACCCTAGTTGAGTGGGTAGGCTGATACCTTATGAGATGATATAACCGATACACTTTTCCATGTATCTCTAGACCGATATCCTTTGTTGTGCCTTGGTTGTCACTCTCTCTTTTAGGTGGTAAGACCAATACAAGTGATGATAAACTGATACAAGTGATGATGAACCAATACTCATCCTTGAGATAGTAAACAGATACCCTATCTAGAGTGGTTTCCCGATACCTAAGCTAAACTAATACCCTACCTTAGTGTAGTGGCCGATACCCTACCTTAGTGTAGTGGCCGATAACGTAACCCTAATCGACATCTTGTGGTGTAGTGATGCACCTTGTTGATGTTGGGGTTACATGGTGTGATGCAATACTCTATGGTGATGATGTGATATCCTATGGAGTAGTTGTACATATGACATGAAGGTTATGTATCTAAACCACATAACAAGTTTTATGATATTAATGAGAAACATGCTTCTATGAATTATAACACATCTCATAATGATGAAGGAAGTGATAGTCTAAAGATGGTTGATGATCAAACCTTGTAAACTCTAATTAGGTAAAGTGAAACCCTAATTGTTATGATGTAAAGTGTGTGATGTGAAGTGTATGATGTAACGACAGTCACCAAACTGACAAACAAATCGTTACTAATTAAGCGGAATAAACATAAACAACGGATTAACAAAAATCATTAAAATTTAAAACCATTTTGCAAGGAGATCCTTATACAGAAAACTTTTACTGAAAGATCCAAAACTCATACATATCATGATTTACATTGTACAACATTGTTTCATCTCATCTCGAGGACAACATATAACAGTTTCTCTATCAAAATAACATACTAGAGCAACATAAAACCTCGAGGCATTCAAGCCAAAATCTCATATTATTCATGAAACCAGTACAAACCAACTCCAAGGACCTAAGAGTATAGAGATGACACATAGGACTTCTATCGACAAGACCTGACAGACAGTACACTCAACCTGAGTTGTCCCTGCTGTCCCTACTGCTGTTGTTCTTTCTCTACAGTACGGTCTCAATCCCCCTCGTGCACGTCCACCTAAAAAAATTGTGGATCCCACGGGGTGAGACAATTGTCCCAACGAGAGATATAACTCTCTGCCAACAATGTTATTATCATAGTTAAATAGTATTAAACTGAGTAGAAGATAAGCAGTTTAGAACAATCTCATATTTTAAAGAATTGCAACTATCTATGATATAGTAGTAGATCATCTAGTCTCTTTATAAGGAATAGGAAGAACATGCATATCATTTACCCATCATACTATATCAACATCTCAAGCTTATCCTGTAATACTCATTATCATGGTATGTCATCCATGAATCATTCTCATTTCTATCTGTTGGCCTCAACCAATCTGCTAACCAGATATTGAATTGTGCCAGTCATGTGAGTATACATCATCATATTCTGTCCAAGCATTAGACTATGCCAATCTTGTGCAACCATTCCAGGCATTGAAGTATGCCAATCCTATACAACCATTCTAGGCATTGGACTATGCCAATCCTGTGCAACCATTCTAGGCATTGGGTTATGACCAATCCTATGCCATTATTCTAGGCATTGGGTTATTACCAATCCTGTGCAATTATTCCAGGTATTGGGTTATGACCAATCTTGTGACATTATTCCAGGCATTGGGTTATTACCAATCCTGTGCAATTATTCTAGGTATTGGGTTATGACCAATCCTGTGACATTATTCCAGGCATTGGGTTATTACCGATCCTGTGCAATTATTCCAGGTATTGGGTTATGACCAATCCTGTGACATTATTCCAAGCATTGGGTTATTACCAATCATGTGCAATTATTCCAGGTATTGGGTTATGACCAATCCTGTGACATTATTCCAGGCATTGGGTTATTACCAATCCTGTGCAATTATTCCAGGTATTGGGTTATGACCAATTCTGTAACATTATTCCAGGCATTGGGTTATTACCAATCCTGTGCAATTATTCCAGGTATTGGGTTATGACCAATCCTGTACAATTATTCCAGGTATTGGGTTATGACCAATCCTGTGACATTATTCCAGGCATTGGGTTATTACCAATCCTTTGCAATTATTCCAGGTATTGGGTTATGACCAATCCTGTGCAATTATTCCAGGTATTGGGTTATTACCAATCCTGTGACATTTTTCCAGGCATTGGGTTATCCCAATCCTGTGAAACTATTCCAGGCATTGGACTATGCCAATCCTGTGCATCTCATCACTGAATACCACATCACCTTTACTAGGCATTATACCTTGGCGAGGCCATCATACTTATTCACATCCTTTATATAATGCAAGTATTCCTTTTATCTCCTTTAAGCATATTCAAAACACTATAGCCCTTATTTGGCTATAAACATAAAGCATGTATGATTAAGATTTCATTATTATTATTGTATCCATTTATTATTATTATTATTATGTTACTAAGTATCCATTTCCTAGTTTAATTGAACATTATCATTTCTTACATGACACTTTTATAAACATCTTGTCACCTCTCACTAGGAAACAACTAACCACATGGATCACAAGTCCCATTAAACATCTTGTTACCTCTCACTAGGCAACAACTAACCACATGGATCACAAGGCGCATTAAACATCTTGTCACCTCTCACTAGGCAACAACTAACCGCATGGCTCACAAGGCCCATTAAACATCTTGTCACCTCTCACTAGGCAACAACTATTCACATGGCTCACAAGGCCATTAAACATCTTGTCACCTCTCACTAGGCAACAACTATTCACATGGCTCACAAGGCCATTAAACATCTTGTCATCTCTCACTAGGTAGGGTTTCCCTTTATAGCCGAATAAGGTTTCAAGTTCATATTATTAATTCAAACCCTAATTCATTACTCCACACATCTAGGAGCATACAATAATATCATAAGTATTCAATCATACTTATTTATTCTCATCATTTATCATTAAATGATGGTCAACACAAAGTATGAGTTTCTCTCTCATCCTCTCTAGGATATTAATTACATCATACTTTATTATCTTGGCTTAACCCTTTCTCAAGGTATGTTATACTACACTTATCAAAGTGCATTCCATCTCAATGTAACAATTGACATGACACACATCATGTGTTACTCATCCAAGTATATTGGATTCAAGGTGCATCAAGGTGTAACAACCTTAAAGTGCTGGATGTGATATTTACCATGCCTTGGTGTATCACTTCCCTCATCACTTTTAACTTACTTAAGTTCATCACCTTATCTTGTATTAGGGTATTTACCATCCTAATACTTTATCCACTATCCCATCATATTAATCCTGTAAAGTATTGTCCATAAGTCACACACTTGAATTACCCAACTATCATCAATGATATGGGCTCATCTCAGATCAAGGCATTGTTAATATAAGGTTGTCCATTATCAACCACTCTAGGTGTTTCACCTATCAAGGTATTAGCCACACCATTACTTGGTGTTACACTCATCACTCCTAAGAGTGTCTTTCCCTCAGCTTACAAGGTGTTTTGGGTTAGAGGTGTGCATATGTTCACCATATCGGGTTGTAGGTGTATAGGCACCACCATATCGGGCTAGAAGTATATACACACCATTCATATTGGGCTAGAGGTGTTTATATGTGTTACCCATGTCGTGCATGAGGTATTAAACCATCACCATGTCAGGCTAGTCATCAAATTGGGTTGTGTATCGGGCTACCATATTGCGCAATAGCATTTGCTATTCTTTACTCATATCGGGTTACCCAAATTAGAGTTTCATGTCAACTTATAAGTATTCATTTTACCTTGTATCATGCATTGAGTTTATACTTGACTCCCTATCGTGCAAGAGGTGTATACTACACCCCCATATCATGCAACAAGGTATACAATCATATCTATATCATTTTAGTGAAGTAGGTGCATCGTCATATCGGGTTAGAGGTGCTTGCTTGTATGATTGCACCCGATATCACTTTTATAAGGTGATACCATCATCTTAAAGCTCTAGGCCTTTATTATAACTGTTATAGTTAATCTAAACAGGTCTAAGAAACAACTAGAACTCATAATCGCATCAATTATTTCAGGAAGTTTCAGAATTAAAAGTAATTCATTAAGTATAGCAATTTAGGTGATGAATAATAACATGGATGAGTTCAAGTTATATAACCCGCCTTAAGAACAACTTCAAAGCTCGAAGCTCCAAAGCTCCACGTTCGTAAGATTGAAGATGACTTTATCAAAAGTCCAAGGCTCGTTCACAATTCCTTCATATACAAGGAATCACCATGGATAAGCAATTGGTGAAGAAGAAAAGAAAGGTAGATCATAACCCTAGTTCCATGCTTCAATTCAAGCTTGAAGACAACTATGGCTCACCTTAGAGTTAAGATTTGAGCTCCTTATTGCTCCTTAACACCTTTTCATGATACACTAGTGTCCTTGCACGATATGCCACCCCTATTGCATGATATGGCACTCACTTGCACGATATGCCACTCAACTCTTCACTCTACGGCCGATATCACTCTATATGGCCAATATCACCTACTTGGGCGATACCCAAGGGCCCATGCACGATACCACAGAACTCCTACATGATACAAGGAGTCTATGCACGATACCATAATGTAGGAGGGTGGTAAGGGTCGAAAAATTCCACTAAGGGGTGAAACTAGGGGTATATATACTTGTTGCTCATGAAGGAAGGTGAAAATGAGGTGTCATCATTTTGAACTAGTAGGTGCCACGTGTCCATGCATGGGTTTCACGTGTACATGCATGCATAATCATTTAACTTGACATGCAAAACAGTTGAGAGTGATCTAGGGATAAGGATTCGTCCATTACTTATCTCTTTGAATAAGATATATCAACAAAATCACCACTTTATTCACAACTCATCACACTTTTGCTAAGGAAGTTGTAACCCGACACACCTCACCTAATTGAGGTGCTTTGCACGATATAGACTTTGAAAAGAATACATAAAACGATATGGGACACCTCTTTGAGTTCCTTGGTCGATAGGCACTCATATATAAGCTTTTCAACTTGATACAACTCAAGTTAAGCTTTCATATTCAACCCTTTTCTTGGTCATTTCATCACCAAGATTACCATCATTCATAATAGAATCAAACATGGTGTATCATTCGTTATCTCTCCTCTAAATGATAAATAGAGGAAGTAGGAACACTTTAGAGGTGGTAATTTTCATATCAACCCCACATTTTGGGTAAATTACAATTTGTACCAAAATTGGTGCGCAAGGTACCAACATTGTTCAAACACATTCAAACTTGGAATTTAGGATTTCCACATGCCACCACCTTGAATAATTCTCTCTATTATGATGCTAAAACATATAAGTCACGTTCAACATGTGACATTTTGCAATATAACCCCTCAACTTGGGTAAATTGCACTTTGGTCCAAACCAAAGGAACATTGCTCAAACAACATTCAATCGAGACCAAACTTGAAACATGAGTGTCACATGATAACAAAGCACCTTAGAGGATTATATTAAAGTTATAAGCAACTTTATTAGCCAAAACAAATAGGGTTACCTCATAACCCAGGTCAGGGTCGTTCCGAGTTATAAACCCCTAACAAGGATTTCGTCCCCGAAATCCCAGGTAAAGGGAGACATATATTATTCATTCATCATATCATAAAGTCTCCACATAACATCTTAATGTTATGGAGATACCATAGAACTTTGATCAACACAAAGTTATTTCATATAGGGTTATCATGGAATCTGTCATACAGGACACATACTCCACTGTCCTTTTCATTATTGACTGCAGAGTCAACTCTGTGTCAGGTAAAATTTTTCTTAGTCAGAGAATCATTATTCATACCTTATTTAACTCAGGTGTCAAACCTCACTGGTTTGTCACCTTTTCAACTTACATCTTTATGTAATAAGATCCTTGATCTTGGGAGTTTTCTATACCCCTCACTTAGTTTGTCATAAGGAGAGGATACTTATTAAGAAGAACCATATCAGAGGTATCTCTAGATGTTATGTATAAGCTGCCTTAACAAATCTAGATAGAGATATTCTAAGAAATTATTTTTAGCTTGATCAACTTTTCCCAAAACAAATCTACAATTTTTCCTTCAACTCATACATCTTTGTTGATGTCATGTTTATGCGGGGCATAAACCCCTAACAAATGGTATTCATACTACATTATGTAACTGGACAAATTTCAGAGTTGGCCCTTCTAGGTAACCAAACATTACTTCTTATCAGGAGTCATGTTCTCATTTTCTCATATCATTGAAAGTTCTTGGATACTAGGATTCTTTACCTTGGTATCCATTATATGTGCCAAAAACACATCACATCATCTTCATGATTACTAGATCTGGGTATTCAAACCCTTAGTCCATCATTGAGCATTGTTACCTCTCATCAGGTAACTATTACCTCTAGGTCTGAGGACCAGGGTATACATTATACTAAACATCTTCTTTCATTTAAAAGTTGATATGTGATTATCTCAGATTCACCCATATATCAATTAGGATGTGGTAGAAATATCCATGCCACATCTTCTACCTCATTAATCTCTTTAGATTGTCTCAAAATGACTACTTGATTAGAGTAATAAAAAAGATAACAATCTAAGAGTGTCATACTTACCTTGTCTTCAATAGATGAATACCTGGCCAGGGTATTCAAGAATTGAAATTAGGTAGTATGCATTTGTTTTATATTATGTTTCATACTTTTAACGTCTCTTTAAATTTACTACTTAGTATCTCAGATTTTCTCTGGGTGTTTCTCTTACATCTCTTCCTTTTCTACATGAAGAGAGAAATTTCGAAACATATAAGAGAATATTAATCTGAATATAGGTTCTTATCCTTCTTATCTCTTCCTGATGTCCTCATAGGACTAATTACAGGAAGCTCAACAACAACTACCTTCTTATGATTATTAGATAAAATCAAGAGAAGACATATCAGATGTCACCCCTCACAGTCATTCACCACTTTAGGTTGACTCAAACATAGAGTCTAGCTGTTTCATGTTGTTTCTTTTGCCTTTTTACACTATTAGGTTGTAACTTTTGTAAGCCCTGCTGAGTCTACCTCAGTTGTTGGGTCATTTACTCCCTTATTTTTGAATAAAAGGGTTTAGTATGCTTAACATGTCCATGTCTTATCCTCATACCATAGTCTTATCAGTCTCATTACCAATGTAGAAGCTAAGTCAGGAGTTCTTACAGGGGAAAAGTTAGGACCTTTGCCTTTACTTAGTGATTACTACCCTGGTGCACTAAGCATTTATTGCACCGGTGGTAGCAAAAACTTTGTCTTTTTAGAACAATTAGGCATATGTCTCTAAAATTATAGAGACCTTACCATAATTCTTAGCTTATTGCCTCCTCTTGGGCATTACCATCACAAATGTACTATCTGTCTAAACTTATGGCAGAGTCTACTTTCTCGCCATATGTTAATCTTTCCCACATTTCCACTGTTCCAACATGACTATGTCATTCATGAACCCTTTCAAAGCCCAAAGTTTCCGTATTAAGGACTGGTAACCTAGGTTGTAATGCTAGTATCCAGTCTACTATATGCATCACTGTTGTCCCAACCTTCCCAACAAGAGCATGAACATATGATTCTCTATCATGATTGGGTCATGATGGGAATTCTCAAGCACTCATTCTTTTCTTGCTTGATCCCTTGCACCCTTTCCTGGTGCAACAACATTGACCTCAACAATGTGTTCCTCGTGTTCTCCAGTCATTTTTAAATTTCACCCTTTCTTCTGCATAAGAAGAAGTCAATATAGGGTATACTGGAGGACACTAACACAAACACAACACCTTAGTCCTATGTCTCTGTAGACTCAGCGAACCTTAAGCTCTGATACTAACATGTAACAACAGTCGCCAAACTGACAAACAAATCATTACTAATTAAGAGGAATAAACATAAACAATGGATTAATAAAAATCATTAAAATTTAAAACCATTTTGTAAGGAGATCCTTATATAGAAAACTTTTACTAAAAGATCCAAAACTCATACATATCATGATTTACATTGTACAACATTGTTTCATCTCATCTCGAGGACAACATATAACAGTTGCTCTATCAAAACACATACTAGAGCAACATAAAACCTCGAGGCATTGAAGCCAAAATCTCATATTATTCATGAAACCAGTACAAACCAACTCCAAGGACCTGAGAGTACAGAGATGACACACAGGATTTCTATCTACAAGACCTGACAAACAGTACACTCAACCTGAGTTTTCACTGCTGTTTCTGCTGTTGTTGTTCTTTCTCTACAGTACGATCTCAATCCCCCTCGTGCACGTCCACCTAAAAAAATGTGGATCTCACAGGGTGAGACAATTGTCCCAACGAGAGATATAACTCTCTGCCAACAATGTTATTATCATAGTTAAATATTATTAAACTGAGCAGAAGATAAGCAGTTTAGAACATTCTCATATTTTAAAGCATTGCAACTATCTATGATAGAGTAGTAGATAATCTATTCTCTTTATAAGGAATAGGAAGAACATGTATATCATTTACCCATCATACTATATCAACATCTCAAGCTTATCCTGTAATACTCATTATCATGGTATGTCATCCATGAATCATTCTCATTTCTATCTGTTGGCCTCAGCCAATCTGCTAACCAAATATTGAATTGTGCTAGTCATGTGTGTATACATCATCATATTCTGTCTAGGCATTGGACTATGTCAATCTTTTGCAACCATTCCAGGCATTGGACTATGCCAATCCTGTACAACCATTCCAGGCATTGGACTATGTCAATCTTTTGCAACCATTCCAGGCATTGGACTATGCCAATCCTGTACAACCATTCCAGGCATTGGACTATGCCAATCCCGTGCAACCATTCCAGGCATTGGGTTATGACCAATCCTATGACATTATTCCAGGCATTGGGTTATTACCAATCCTGTGCAATTATTCCAGGTATTGGGTTATGACCAATCCTGTGACATTATTCCAGGCATTGGGTTATTACCAATCCTGTGCAATTATTCCAGGTATTGGGTTATGACCAATCCTGTGACATTATTCTAGGCATTGGGTTATTACCAATCCTGTGCAATTATTCCATGTATTGGGTTATGACCAATCTTGTGACATTATTCCAGGCATTGGGTTTTTACTAATCCCGTGCAATTATTCTAGGTATTGGGTTATGACCAATCCTGTGACATTATTCCAGGCATTGGGTTATTATCAATCATGTGCAATTATTCCAGGTATTGGGTTATGACCAATCCTGTGACATTATTCCAGGCATTGGGTTATTACCAATCTATTCCAGGTATTGGGTTATGACCAATCCTATGCAATTATTCCAGGTATTGGGTTATGACCAATCTTGTAACATTATTCCAGGCATTGGGTTATTACCAATCCTGTGGAATTATTCCAGGTATTGGGTTATGACCAATCCTGTGCAATTATTCCAGGTATTGGGTTATTACCAATCCTGTGACATTATTCCAGGCATTGGGTTATCCCAATCATGTGAAACTATTCCAGGCATTGGACTATGCTAATCCTGTGCATCTCATCACTGAATACCACATCACCTTTACTAGGCATTATACCTTGGCGAGGCCATCATACTTATTCACATCCTTTATATAATGCTAGTATTCCTTTTATCTCCTTTAAGCATATTCAAAACACTATAGCCCTTATTTGGCTATAAGCATAAAACGTGTATGATTAAGATTTCATTATTATTATTGTATCCATTTATTATTATGATTATGTTACTAAGTTTTCATTTCCCAGTTTAATTGAACATTATCATTTCTTACATGAAACTTTTATAAACATCTTATCACCTCTCACTAGGCAACAACTAACCACATGGCTCACACGACCCATTAAACATCTTGTTACCTCTCACTAGGCAACAACTAACCACATGGCTCACAAGGCCCATTAAACATCTTGTCACCTCTCACTAGGCAACAACTAACCACATGGCTCACAAGGCCCATTAAACATCTTGTCACCTCTCACTAGGCAATAACTATTCACATGGCTCACAAGGCCATTAAACATCTTGTCACCTCTCACTAGGCAACAACTATTCACATGGCTCACAAGACCATTAAACATCTTGTCACCTCTCACTAGGCAACAACTATTAGGGTTAGGGTTTCCCTTTATAGCCAAATAGGGTTTCAAGTTCATATTATTAATTCAAACCCTAATTCATTACTCCATACATCTAGGATCATACAATAATATCATAAGTATTCAATCATACTTATTTATTCTCATCATTTATCATTAAATGATGGTCAACACAAAGTATGAATTTCTCTTTCATCCTCTTTAGAATATTTATTACATCATACTTTATTATCTTGGATTAACCCTTTCTCAAGGTATGTTATCCTACACTTATCAAAGTGCATTCCATCTCAATGTAACAATTGACATGACACACATCATGTGTTACTCATCCAAGTATATTGGATTTAAGGTGCATCAAGGTGTAACAACCTTAAAGTGCTGGATGTGATATTTACCATGCCTTGGTGTATCACTTCCCTCATCACTTTTAACTTACTTAAGTTCATCAACTTATCTTGTATTAGGGTATTTCCCATACTAATACTTTATCCACTATCCCATCATATTAATCTTGTAAAGTATTGTCCATAAGTCACACACTTGAATTACCCAACTATCATCAATGATATGGGCTCATCTCAAATCAAGGCATTGTTAATATAAGGTTGTCCATTATCAACCACTTTAGGTGTTTCACCTATCAAGGTATTAGCCACACCATTACTTGGTCTACACTCATCACTCCTAAGAGTGTCTTGCCCTCATCTTACAAGGTGTCTCGGGTTAGAGGTGTGCATATGTTCACCATATCGGGTTGTAGGTGTATAGACACCACCATATTGGGCTAGAAGTATATACACACCATTCATATCGGGCTAGAGGTGTTTATATGTGTTACCCATGTCGTGCATGAGGTATTAAACCATCACCATGTCAGGATAGTCATCAATTAGGGTTGTGTATCGGGCTACCATATTGCGCAATAGCATTTGCTATTCTTTACTCATTTCGGGTTATCCAAATTAGAGTTTCATGTCAACTTATAAGTATTCATTTAACCTTTTATCATACATGGAGTCTATACTTGACTCCCTATCGTGAAAGAGGTGTATACTACACCCCCATATCATGCAAAAAGGTATACAATCATATCTATATCATTTTAGTGAAGTAGGTGCATCATCATATCGGGTTAGAGGTGCATGCTTGTATGCTTGCACCCGATATCACTTTTATAAGGTGATACCATCATCTTCAAGCTCTAGACCTTTATTCTAACTGTTATAGTTAATGTAAACAGGTCTAAGAAACTACTAGAACTCATAATTTCATCAAATATTTCAGGAAGTTTCGTAATTAAATGTAATTCATTAAGTATAGCAATTTAGGTGATGAATAATAACATGGCTGAGTTATATAATCCACCTTAAGAACAACTTCAAAGCTCCAAGCTCCAAAGCTCTGCGATCCTAAGGTTGAAGATTACTTTATCAAAAGTCCAAGGCTCTTTCACAATTCCTTCATATACAAGGAATCACCATGGATAAGCAATTGGTGAAGAAGAAAAGAAAGGTAGATCATAACCCTAGTTCCATGCTTCAATTCAAGCTTGAAGACAACTATGGCTCACCTTAGAGTTAAGATTTGAGCTCCTTCTTGCTCTTTAACACCTTTTCACGATACAATAGTGTCCTTGCACGATATGCCACCCCTCTTGCACTATATGGCACTCACTTGCATGATATGCCACTCAACGCTTCACTCTATGGCCGATATCACTCTATATGGCCAATATCACCTACTTGGGCGATATGATCTTGCCATGGGCGATACCCAAGGGCCCATGCACGATACCAGATCACTAATGCATGATACTAGGAGTCTATGCACGATACCATAAGGTAGAAGGGTGGTAAGGGTTGAAAAATTCCACTAAGGGGTGAAACTAGGGGTATATATACTTGTTGCTCATGAAGGAAGGTGAAAATGAGGTGTCATCATTTTGAACTAGTAGGTGCCACGTGTACATGCATGCATAATCATTTATATTGACATGAAAAACAGTTGAGAGTGATCTAGGAATAAGGATTCATCCATTACTTATCTCTTTGAATAAGATATATCAACAAAATCACCACTTTATTCACAACTCATCACAACTTTGCTAAGGAAGTTGTAACCCGACACACCTCACCTCCTTGAGGTGCTTTGCACTATATGGAATTTTCCAAGAGTACATAAAACGATATGGGACACCTCTTTGAGTTCCTTGGCCGATAGGCACTCATATATAACCTTTTCAACTTGATACAACTCAAGTTAAACTTTCATATTCAACCCTTTTCTTGGTCATTTCATCACCAAGATTACCATCATTCATAATGGAATCAAACATGGTGTATCATTAATTCTCTCTCCTATAAATGATACATAGAGGAAGTAGGAACACTTTATAGGTGGTAATTTGCATATCAACCCCACATTTTGGGTAAATTACAATTTGTACCAAAATTGGTGCACAAGGTACCAACATTGTTCAAACAAGTCCAAACTTGGAATTTAGGCTTTCCACAAGCCACCACCTTGCATAATTATCTCTATTATGATGCTAAAACATATAAGGCACGTTCAACATGTGACATTTTGCAATATAACCCCTCAACTTGGGTAAATTGCACTTTGGTCCAAAACAAAGGAACATTGCTCAAACAACATTCCATCGGGACCAAACTTGAAACATGAGTGTGTCACATGATAACAAAGCACCTTAGAGAATTATATTAAAGTTATAAGCAACTTTATTAGACAAAACAAATAGGGTTACCTCATAACCCAGGTCAGGGTCATTACATATGATGTAAATGTTTAGCATGAGATGATGATGCTTGCCTTCTTATTATCATCTTCTAACCATGTAGGTGATACTAATTGATGTACATAGCTAGGTATGAGATATGGTGGTTATGTTGTGATGGAAATGTGGTCCTTGTGATGGACATGTGGTCCTTGTGATGGACATTGGTCCTTGAGATGGACATATAAGTGATAATAAGCATAAAGTGATGATGTGATCCAATATGTTCCAGTGATGAGTCATACCCTATTTATGTAGATCTTGTATAGAGGTTATACATTGTAACTTGATTGATGCTTAAATATGTTTAAATTGATTTAATTAATCAAGTAAAATCTAATAGAGTAGTTTCATTATGCCATAGATCAAATCAATGTCAGCATTTGCTGAATGGTGAAACGAGTTTAAACCGGAATGCATATTGTAGAATATGCGGGGTGCAAGTTGGAATATCACCTTGTATCCTAAAAGTAAATGTATCACAAGATTGACTATAAGTCATACCTGGAGTTTTATCATAGGATTGACTGTAAGTCATACCTGGAAATGTATCACATGATTGATTGTAAGTCATACTTGGAAATGTATCACAAGATTGATTGTAAGTCATACCTGGAAGAGCACTACTATAAGATGTAGCTCAATTTCTCTAGCACTGTGACCTGTACCAAGGTGGGCTAAATATGCATAGTTAGACTAAAATGTCCCTGGAAGCAGAAGACTCATGATGTCACTACATGTTTACTCATGCTAACTAAGGAAGGTGAGGTCGTGGATTCTAGATCTTCCATTAGACCTTGTATGGCACTGACTCGACTATATATTCATATAGTGGTCAGTTGGATTTGGATGGTACGATTCAAATCCTCAAGGCTTAATGAATACATAATCAGCTGTGTAGTATAATTTTATAGGAACAAATATGAAAACATTGGTTGAGGCCTTGCTTGACCTTTATACAATGTTGTTGATAGAGAATATACATGTTCTTCAAAATCCTTTTTAATTATTAAGATGTTTCACAATTTAAAAGTAATTGTTATCCCTATTATTTGTACTATTTCTCACTTATCTATGATAATAATAGAGTTGGCAGAGATCTATATCTCTCACTGGGACTGAGTGTCTCACCCCGTTGGTTAACAACCTTTTTAGGTGGACGAGCACGAGGAGGTAGAGATTGTGTAGAGGAGGCTGAGCAATAGCCAATGGAGCATAGCTGATAATGTTGGAAGTGTTGTTTGATGTCTTTTATTGTAGATTCCTAGAGTCATCCCTGTACACTCGGGTCTTTGGGAACGTTTGTAGGTGTTTTGTGAATGTGTTCTCTTTATGTGCCCTTTGTATATCAGATATGGTGGGACCATGTATATATGTTCTGGAATAGTGCTTTTGTTACAGGTTGAAAGCATGCCTTGTGGATGCTTTGAGGCATGAAAGTACTCATGTGTAAAGGTTCTTTCTATATGGCAGTTTTATGCAAAAAAGTTTTAATTTTTAGTGTTTTCTACTAATAAGTTTGTTAATCTCTTTCTTATGGTTTGGTTTTGAGTTATCTCATTTTTTTGTGGCATGAGGCATCACAATTTAGGTTGGTATCAGAGCTTTAGGTCTGTTGAGTCTATATGGACCTAGGATTAAGGTTTTTGTGTGTTCTAGTGTCCTCCAACCTATCTTATTGTCACTTCTACTTATGCATAAGAAAAAGTAAAGCTGAAAGATGTATGGAGAAAATGAAGAACATGCTGTCAAGAGCAGTGTTGCTGCACCGGGTGGTGGTGTAAAGGACCAAACACATGAAGATCAGATGCCTGAACTCCCCCAATTTGACCCTACCATGATAGAAAACCCTACCTTTCAATCACTTTTTGGGAAGTTTATCGCAAAAATGACCCATACGACAGACATGATGCCTACACCTCATCCTAGGGCACATGTTCCCCATGATGAATCTTCAAGTACTGGGAAGACTTTTAAGCGGCTTCGCTGTGTTGGGGCGGTTGAGTATGCGGGGACAACTAACTTGACGAATGCAGATCTGTGGTTGACTGAGATTGAGAAGGCCTTTAAGGTCCTGAGTATCCCTGAAGAGGATAAGGTGAAGCATGCAGTGTACCACCTGAGAGGGAGTACTAGGCATTGGTGGGCCATAGAGGAGGAGAAGATTCATGGTGTGGTGGTTGGTTGGAAAGAGTTTTGACAAGAGTTTGTTAGTCAGTACTTTCCACATACGTATCTGGACAAGAAGATCAGTCAGCTTGAGAGGATTTGACAGGGATCCATGACGATCAATGAATATGAGGCAAGGTTTATGGAGTTGTTGAGGTTCTGTCCTCACATGGCTATGACAGAAGAGGATAGAATTCATCATTTTGAGAAGGGGTTGAATGTTGAGTTGTCTACCCCAGTTGCTGCTTTGGAGAATCGAGAGAGGTTTGCTGTGTTTGTGGAGTTTGTTCGAAGGATAGAACTATATGTGAAGGAGAAGAGGGAGGCAAGTGCCAAGAAGCAATCTGCATAGTTTCAAGAGAAGTCGTCAGGTGTATTCAAGAAGCTGAGGTTTTCTGCATCGCCACCGTCACATAGGTTTGGTATTTTGACAAAGTGGTCACCGAGCAAGGGAAGAGGCCATAGTTTTCCACCCTCAGGAGCCCAGAGTGTTGCATCAACATCAGTGACATGACCATCTATGCCATAGTATGGGAACTCAGCATGCCACAAGTGTGAGCAGATAGGACATCTAAGGCAAGAATGTCTGATGAGATGTGAAAAAGTGACCCAACAACTGAAGCAGAGCCAGCAGGGCTCACAGAGACAATAGAATAGTGGTGTAGGAGGATGAGGACATGGCCAAGCATCACAATCTAGATCATCATCTCAGGGAAGTAGAGAATGGGGGTGACAACAAGAAATGACTAGATTCTATGCCATGAGTCAGTCAAAGGCAGTGGTCAACCCACGAGTGGTGATAGGTCAGATGGAGTTATTTTATTCTGATTTGTCTTCTTCTTGCTTTATATCTGTTTTGGTTGACTCAGGTGCTACACACTCTTTTATCGCACGGGAAGTTCTTAGTAGTTGTTCTTTGCCTGTTAGTCATAGGAAGAGTAGCTTGTTTCTAGAAACCCCATTGGTCGGTTTCACAGTGTTGCAGGATGTGTGTCCTACATGTGTTCTCTCTTTTGCAGGACATGACATTCAAGTGGATCTATACCACTTGACATGCATGGATTCAATGTGATCCTTAGTATGGATACTCTAGAGAAGTATAGAGTGATCTTGGATTGTAGTTCCAAGCAAGCGACATTTGTAGATGGTAGTGAGACGTGGATCTTCCAAGGACATAGAAATATTCTCTCGACGTGTCTCATATCAACTATGGTGGCAAGGAAATTTTTTTGAGACAAGGTTGTGAGGCATTTTTGGCACATGTGGTGGATACCAAAGTGAGGTGTCTTAGTATCCAAGAAGTTTTGGTGGTTAGGGAGTTTGAGGATGTGTTTCTTGAAGAGTTCCTAGGTGTTCCCCCACCCAGTGAGATTGATTTTGAGATCAATATGGTTCCTGGTACGCAACCCATAGCCCAGACACCATATAGGATGGCACTGACAAAGATGGTAGAGTTGAAGAGACAGTTGGAAGAACTACTTGACAAAGGTTTCATCAGGCCGAGTACGTCATCATGGGGTGATCCAACGTTGTTTGTGAAGAAAAAGGATGGATCTATGAGGTTGTGCATAGATTACATGTAGTTGAACAAGGTCACGATAAAGAATAAGTATCCTTTTCTGAGGATAGATGATTTGTTTGATTAGTTGCATGGTGCAAGCATGTTCTCAAAGATAAATCTACGGTCAGGATATCATTAGTTGAGGATCAAGGAGGATGACATACCAAAGTCAACTTTCAAGATGAGGTATGGTCACTATGAGTTCGTGGTTATGCCATTTGGGATGACTAATGCACCAACAACGTTCATGGATTTGATGAACATAGTGTTTCAACCGTTCCTTGATCAATTTATGGTTGTCTTTATATATGCCATCTTGATATATAGTTGGGACAGTCAACAACATGAACAACACCTACGTCAGGCGTTGATAGTGTTGTGATAGCACCAGCTCTATGCTAAGTTCAACAAGTGTGAATTCTGGTTGAGGGAGGTAGATTTCTTGGGGCACATTATATCTGTAGAAGGAGTACGAGTGGACCCTAAGAAGGTAGAGTATGTGATAGAATGGGAGCATCCGAAGACACCGACATAAGTGCACAATTTCCTAAGTTTGGCAGGATACTACAAGAGGTTCATTAAGAACTTCAATGCTATCACCCTACCCCTAACTAAGTTGACAAGGAAGGATGTGTTGTTTGTTTGAGACGACAGATGCCAGTAAGCCTTTCAGGCGTTGAAGGAGAAGTTGATAGGTGCACCCATTTTGGTTTTGCCCAGTCAAGGAAAAGGATACATTGTCTTTTGTGATGCATCTAGGCATGGTTTGGGGTGTGTGTTGATGTAGGACAAGCAAGTGGTTTCTTTTGCTTATCAACAACTTAAGAAACACGAGGAGAGTTATCCAACCCATGAATTGGAGTTAGCTGCAATGGTTCATACTCTGAAGATTTGGAGGTGCTATCTGTATGGGGAAAAGTGTCAAAACTTCACAGATCACAAGAACATGAAGTATATCTTTTCACAGTAGGAGTTGAATATGAGGCAGCGCCGTTGGATGGAATTGATTAAAGATTATGATTGCACGATTGATTATCATCTGAGAAAGGTGAATGTCATGGTAGATGCCTTGAGTAGGAAATATTCATCTATGGATAGAGGACAATTGAATTCTTTGATGTGTCACAATCGAGACATGTTGGTCTCTTTGTGTCATATGAATGTCAAGTTGGAAGTCACTTTGTTAGCCAGTTTGTTGGAAAAACTACAAGTGAAGACTATGCTGAGACAACCGATCAAGGAAGCCCAATAGACAAACACTATGATACAACAGATTAGATCATAGTTCGACATCGAGAAGTGTGATGGTTTCCACGAGACAGAAGATGGGGTAGTATGTTATCATCACAGGATAGTAGTTCCTGATGCGGATAATCTGAGGAAGATGGTGTTGGAAGAAGCTTGTACATCTATGCATGCTATGCACCCAGGTAGTACTAAGATGTACTACAACCTGAAGGATATGTATTGGTGGCCAGGATTGAAGAGATATGTAGTTGAGTTCATTACAAGATGTGATGTGTGTCAGCAAGTCAAAGTTGAGCATTAGAAGCCTATAGTGACATTGCAACCATTGCCTATACCTTAGTGGAAATGGGATCATGTAACTATAGACTTTGTGGTTGGTCTACCTAGGACAGCCAAAGGTTATGATTCCATTTGGATGGTCATTAATAGGTTGACCAAGTCAGCACATTTCCTCCCGGTGAGGAAAATGTTCACAACAGAGAAGCTTGCTCAAGTTTATGTTGATGTGAAAGTGCATTTGCACGGTGTTCTTGCTACTATCATGTTAGTTAGGGGTCCTTAGTTTACAAGTCACTTTTGGGAGCAACTGCATACAACTTTGGGTACGCAGTTGAAGTTCATGACTACTTTCCACCCACAGACAGATGGTTAGTCTGAAAGGACCATTCAGATCTTGGAGGATTTGTTGAGGGCTTGTGTTCTTCAGTTCTTAGGAAGTTGTGATATACACCTCATTCTGATAGAGTTCACCTATAATAACATTAGAGAAGTGTTGACATGGCACCATATGAGGTGTTGTATGGGAGTCATTGTAGGTCTCCGTTGTGTTTTTATGAGATAGGGGAGTATCAACTTCTAGGTCCTGAGCTTGTGCAGTAGACGACGGAGAAGATTAAGGTGATACAACAACAGTTGAAAGTAGCACATGACAGATAGAAGTCGTACGCAGACAATCATCGTAGGCCCTTGGAATTCCAAGTGGGGGACAAAGTATATCTGAAGGTCTCTCCGTGGAAGGGTGTTTTGAGGTTTAGGAAGAAGGGTAAGTTGGCTCCCAGATTTATGAGACTTTACCCAGTTGTGGCACGCATTGGGAAGGTGGCCTATAAGTTGGAGTTTCCATGTGAATTGCACAGGTTGCATCCCATGTTCCATGTCAGTATGCTAAGGAAGTGTCATCCGGATACATAGTCGGTGTTACATCCTGTGGAGGTAGAGCTTGATGAGGATGTGATGTATGTGGAAGGTCTGGTGTTGATCCTTGATCGGAGGGTGAATAAGTTGAAGAGGAAGGACCTTGTGCTTGTGAAGGTTCTTTGGCATCATCTGGTGTTGAGGAAGCCACATGGGAGCTTGAAGAGGAGATGAGGAGTAAGTACCCTTCTCTTTTCTCTTAGGACTTCGGGGGCAAAATCCCTGTTAGGGGTTTATGGCTTGTAAGGACCCTGACCCACGTTTTGGGCTAACCCTATTTGTTTTTGCTTAAACATGTTGCTTAGTTCCTTGCTCTAATCATCTAAGATGTAATTAGGGCATGTTGGAAGTTTGTGCTCCTTTTTTGAGCCTTGTTGCTTGATGTTTGTGCTTTGTGGTGAGGTTTTGATGCAAACTTGCAATTTACCCAGAGTAGGGGTTTATATGCAAGTCTACCACATCTAAAGTGTTTCTTCTCTCTCTTGGCATAATCTAGAGGAGAGAGAAAGTGTTTGGAACCTTATTTTGGCCTCGGTTGAGTAGTTACATCCTTGTTGATGTTTTGGGTAAATGTTTGAGGTGTGCTTTGCTCTTTAGAGTGTTGTCTCAGGCTTGAGAGCCTTGGTGAGACCTTGTATCGATTTGAGGTTGCCTTGAGAAGGCTTGGCATTGGTTCAGGGTGTCTTGGGGGACATCCTATCAGTTTATGGCACCTTGAGGATCACCATATCGGGGTGTGGTGACTCTAGGAGGAGCCCCATATCAACTTGTGACCTAGGGTTTCATCCCTATCGGTTTGTGAAGGAGGTGGATGGGTGTGTCGACCTTGACCTAGGAAGATGACCAAGTTGGCGAGACTTAGGTCCTATCACCTTGTTTCATGGTGTGGCATGTGTCCCTTCTTCTTAGACAAGTGTCTTCTAGGTTTCTAAGGTGGTGACACCTTCCCCTTGCTCTCTCTATCTCTCTCTTTGGCCATGTATATATATATATATCTTCCTTCTCATGCAAGAGAACCCTTTTAGAAATCCTTGCTATCTCTCCTTGGTGACCGGCCTTGAGCTTGAAGAGCACTCTCCCTTGGATCTTTGTGGGCAAGCCAAGAGCTTGTGGTGCTCTCCATCATCTTCTTCCTTGGTAAGCCATGGTTTTCTAGCTTTCCTTCTCTTCTTCTTTCTTCTTCTCGGCCATGGACCTTGGTACCTTCTTTTCTTTTCTTTTGCTCTCCCCTTAACCTCAGTTCTATATTCCTTCTTAGAAGTGTTGTGGAGATTGAGCTAGGAGGATCTTCTTCTACCTTAAGCTTGGGAAGCTTGGAGTGTCACCTTAGAACTTAAAGCTTGGTGGTTCTTCTTGAGGCGGGTTATATAACTCTAACCCTACTTTGTTATTATCACCTTTCTACTTGTTATCATGTGATAACCTCCAATTTTGTGATGTTATCTCAGTAATATTCTTCAGTTTTCCACACTCTTTCTCAGATAAAGTAGATAAAATCTCTAACTATTCTCTTTTATTGCAAACATACTGCTAGATTAACTTTTCTCCCTTTTACTTACAGAAAAAAGACACAAAAAAATCACAAAAGACTCAAGCGGTCCCAAGACCGCATGAAGCCAACCGGTCTCAAGACCGCATGAAGCCAACCGGTCCCAAGACCGCATGTACTCACACGGTCCCAAGACCACATGAAGCCAACCGGTCCCAAGACCGCATGAAGCCAACCGGTCCCAAGACCGCATGAAGCCAACCGGTCTCAAGACCGCATGAAGCCAAATGGTCTCAAGACCGCATGAAGCCAACCGGTCCCAAGACTGCATGAAGCCAACCAGTCTCAAGACCGCATGAAGCCAAACGGTCTCAAGACCGCATGAAGCCAAACAGTCTCAAGACCGCATGAATCCAAACGATCTCTAGACCGCATGAAGTTAAATGGTCTCAAGACCGCATGAAGCCAAACGGTCTCGGGGTCCAAACGGTCTTGGGGTCCAAACGGTTTCAGAGTCCAAACGGTCTTCAAGACCGTTTGGACCCAAAACTATCCAAATCATTTGGACTTCACTTAAGGCCTATAAATATGACCCAAGGGGTCCTCCCAAAGAGGAAGTTTTCAGACGCCCAGAGGCTGCCTCTCCTACTCTAGAGCTATTCCATCCTCCATCCTCTGCACAAAGGTTGCCGGTCTGAGATCCACACTCCATTCCTAAGATGCTTTCTCTCTCATCGCCAAAGAAGGTGGGAAGGGGAGTCCTCATCATCGAGCAACCTATGAAGTATGAAGATCATCCTTCTCTCTCATTCCAAAGGGGTTGACTTTCCTCTCTCCTTCGTGGGGATGAAGTTCTCTGTCTCTCTCTTCTCGCCTCCTTCTTTGTCCTTGATATGAGTGAGTAGTCTCATTTTACTAGGGCGCAGGGAGTAGCCCTACTACCCATGTTTCATATCATGCAATGTAATCCATAGTTTGCAATAGAGATATACTTTCTTCTCAGTTCGACATCAATCGTTTAATGAATGCTTGTTGCTTGATCACCAACCTGTGTTATCTTTTATCTTTTAGTATGAATTGTCTATGTTTGTACTATTAGATTCGAAACTCGATTGTATGTTGGTTTTTTGGTTCATGTATCCACCATGCACCTATTTCGGTATCTAGGAGTGCTTTCCAAGAAGTGAAGTAAACTCACTTACATCATTGCACTTTCATACTATGAAATGGAATCAGTTGACGTATGAAAGTACAACCTTGATAAGTCGAGGAACACACTTTGCGGAGGGAATGTTGTAAAGTAAGTGACCACTCCTACAAGGATGGATGGCGTTACAACATTCCCACGCTCCTCGTAGTTAGTTCTCTGAAAGGAAGCTAAGTCTACAAAGATACTAGCTGATCCAACTCTTATTGCAGGTTATGTTTTTACATTGCATGCCTTGATCCATGCGTAGTGGTGGTGAAAACTGATCACATCCTAGTGATTCCTTATCATTGTTAACAACCTAAGTTTACTTTCTTGCTTTTAATTTACTTGCACTTAGTTTAAAACAACCAAATCAAATCTTTGGACTAAGTATCAACTATTAAGGAGTTAAGTGAAATTCTTACGTTTTCCATCTTGTTGTTGCCAACAAGACCGTTGTCCTGTGGATTCGACCCTTAACTATACTGTGATAAGACTTCCACGTATCTCAGCATACGTGGGTGGAGTTTTAACCTAGTATAAGCAAGGCTAAACCTAAAGACTTATTATCTTTGGGATTTTTAGTGGTGCACGCAATTCCATGCGAGTGGAAGCTCCATCATCATGCTAGTTGCTCTTAGTTTGTCTTTGCTTGCATGCTAGTAGTCTTTCTTGGTAGCTATACATCCTATTTTTTAGAATAGAACTTTGTTAAGTTGCTGTCATAATATGCACCTTTCTTTGCCTTGGTAGTATCTTCATCTTGAGGTAGAAGATGACTAAAATGATATGAGTTTCTCTTTGCAAACCGATATGGTATGCTAATCGATATGCTTGCAACCCGACATGCCTTGTCTAGACCGATATTCCTGTTATGATGTGGCTTGTTATGATCTAGTGATGCCTTGGGAGGAAGAGTGGTGAGTCTCCATGCTTCTAATTGAGTGTGGAAGTCAGAATGGGTAACCCTAATCCGATACATGTGTAATCTGACATGCCTTACAAACTGATTCACCTTAGCTTGACACACCTTATTTGGAGGTGAGAAGCACCTTCCTTGAGGATCAACCAATACAATCAACCCTAGTGGCTGACATACTATGGAGATCTATGTGGCCGATAGACAAGGGGGTACATAGGTCGATACCCTAGTGAGTGGGTAGGATGATACCCTAGTTGAGTGGGTGAGGCCAATACCCTAAGGAATGGTGATACCAATAACCTAGTTGAGTGGGTGAGGCTGATACCCTAAGGGATAGTGAGGTCGATACCCTAGTTGAGTGGGTAGGCTGATACCTTATGAGATGGTATAACCGATACACTTTCCCATGTATCTCTAGACTGATATCCTTTGTTGTGCCTTGGTCGTCACTATCTCTTTTAGGTGGTGAGACCGATACAAGTGATGATAAACCAATACAAGTGATGATGAATCGATACTCACCCTTGAGTTAGTAAACCAATACCCTATATAGAGTGGTTGTCTGATACCTAAGCTAAACTGATACCCTACGTTAGTGTAGTGGCCAATACCCTACCTTAGTGTAGTGGTCGATACCCTAACCCTAATTGGCATCTTGTGGTGTAGTGATGCACCTTGTTGATGCTAGGGTTACATGGTGTGATGTAATACTCTATGATGATGATGTAATATCCTATGGAGTGGTTGTACATATGATGTGAATGTTATGCCTATAAACAACATAACACATATTATGATAATAATGAGAAACATTCTTCTATGTCTTATAACACATCTCATAATGATGAAGGAAGTGATAGTATAAAGATGGTTGATGATCCAACCTTGTAAACCCTAATCGGGTAAAGTGAAACCCTAATTGTTATGATGCAAAGTGTGTGATGTGAAATGTATGATGTAAATGTTGATCATGAGATGATGATTCTTGCCTTCTTATTATCAACTTCTAACCATGCAGGTGATACTGATTGATGTACATCGCCAAGTATGAGCTACGGTGGTTATATTGTGATGGACATGTGGTCCTTGTGATGGACATTGGTCCTTGAGATGGACATATAAGTGATAACATGCATAAGGTGATGATGTGATCCAATATGTTTTGGTGATGAGTCATACCTTGTTAATGTATATCTTGTTTAGAGGTTATACGTTGTAACTTGATTGATGCTTAAAGTTGTTTAAATTGGTCTAATTAATCAAGTAAAATCTAATAGTGTAGTTTCCCTGTGCCATACATCCATTCAATGTCAGCATTTGCTGAATGGTGAAATGAGTTTAACTCAGAACGCATATTGTTGAATATGCAGGGTGCAAGTTGGAATACCACCTTGTATCCTAAAAGTAAATGTATCATAGGATTGACTGTAAGTCATACCTAGAATTTTATCACAGGATTGACTGTAAGTCATACCTAGAAAGGTATCACAGGATTGATTGTAAGTCATACTTGTAAATGTATCACAAGATTGACTACAAGTCATACATGGAAGAGCATTGCTATAAGATGTAGCTCAATTTCTCTAGCGAAGCCTGGATGGATCTTAAATGCATGTTGAGCTAGGGTTTGGAACAAGCATTTCTAGGGTTGTTTGGAGCTTTCAAACCTAGTTTCTTGCCTTATGAATGTAAGATATTCTACTCTAACCTAGTTTTATTTCTGTTCTTTTTCTTCTCTCTTCACCCATGGACATAACCCTAGAGTTATTAACTCATGCATGTGGTTCAAAAACCCCCTTTGTTCTCTCTTTTGGCCAAGATATACCTTTTTCTTGAATAAATGAGCTACCTTGGAGCTTTGGGAAGTGCAAAACTAGGGTTTTATCTTCTCTTCTTCAAGATACCTTGTTGTTTGGACGTTCATCTTCATCTTGAGATGAATTATATAACCTTCAACCTATTTGTTGCCTGATTTTAACTTGTTCTGTATAGATCTTACTCTAGAAACTTAATATTATGAAGAAAGATGATCTTTGTACATTATTTTGCATATATGTGCAATAGTTATGTGTTGTTAAACTATCCTAAGATCTTGTGTAGATTCTTCTTTTGAAATGAGCTATCTCGATCTTTCAAGGTTTGAACTGATGGTTTCATCAAGTATAGAAATGATGGTTTTGCTTAGTATAAAAGTTGATGGTGTTTGAACTGATGGTTTGTATAAGCATATGAACTAATGACTTGGTATCTGAATTGATGATTTCACTAACTAAAGAACTAATAGTTTTTACTTGGAGAATGAAATGATGGTTTTTACTTAGTGTAAGGAACTAGTTTACCTAAATGTAGGAATTGATGGTTTTACCTAGTCCATAAACCACTGGCTTTCCTTATTCTATGAAGTGATGATTTCACTAAGTCAAACAAATGATTGTTTTACATTGTACTTGAACCGATGTCTATACTTGGTGTCTGAACCAATGGATTTACTTAGTGTAGAAATTGATGGTTCTACTTAGTGAATGGAACAATGGTTTTATTTAGTGTCTAAATGGATGGATATGCTAAGTACATGAACCGATGACTTTTGCTGACCATGAAATGATAGGTATATTGAGGATGAAATCATTTTATTTCTAAATCCCTAAATGATGTAATGGTTCACCTTTGTGTGCTGTTTTGGTGATTCAAATCCAATCAACACCTTGAATCCTTCCTATAATGGTTGACTAATGAGGTTTTAGTACTTCTATCTTCTTATGATGTTGAAACTATGAATGGATACATTCTAATGATAAAGGTAACTCTATTATTTTACTCTTGGAAATTTCATTAATCTTATGATTTATGAACCCTTATGTTAAGTCTGAATGAAACAAGTGTGTTGGTGACATGTTGAACCCTCTGTAAAGCATTGAAAGATATTGATGTTCTTACGAGAAGCATTGTTGCATGTTCCTTATGACCTTTGGGAATATTTTGATCCCTAGTGGAGGTCTAGTCCTCTTCATGAATGAAATGGACTAGTACCCTGTGATGTTGTGATAAGTAATATGTTTCATACTTTATGGGTGTGTTTGGTATGCTGGATGTAATAGAAGGAAGTATTGTATCCCCAGCGGAAACATTTTCCAGTGTTTGGTACAGTCATTGGATTGGATACATCATATCCGATAGGGATTCATATCCGATATGTGTTGGATGATTAAAAGGGTAACCACCCCTGGGATTCCAAAACCCACCACCTAGGGTGCGATTTTGCCATTTGCATATCCATTTTAGTAGACCCTCACGGGTTGCCGCTGCGTCTGAAAATGGTGTCAAAGATTTCAAGGAGATTCTCCCTCATCTAAATATTTATCATTCTAGTGAGTACATTAGACCATATCAGTTGTCAACGTTGTAGTGATGTCCATCTTTGATCATGGTTCCAACATCCTTCTCAATGACACATGGAAGATGACAACACCCATCGTAGGTGTGGCACAAAAACTAGCATAATCAAACTGCAACAAGTGTAGCTAGGTAGACATTGACCTGGTGCTTTGGTGGTGTGGAATTGTGAAGAATTGAGCATAACCAAGCATTTTCATTCCTTAATCTTTCATTGTAAAACTATGTACAAAACTTCTAATCTTTGATCTACATCATGAAGTCCTTTTTATGCATTTAGCCAAATGTAGGAATGAATATTGATTCCTTTCCGATTGGCATCCCTTCATACCATATCCCTTGCTACATCTTGTCCTTTCTGTTACCTTGCAACCAAACACAACCTTTATATGTTCTGAAGTTGTTATGTACCACTAGTTTATAGGAACAATATAGTGGTTTGTATGTATCTTGGTTGATATAGTCTGAAAACATACAACTAGCTTTATAAATCAAGTGAAACCCTAATCATGTAGTACCCTGAACTGTAGAACTATTCTAGCATCATGATTTGTTGGATAGTAAAATGAGTATCTCGGAAGGGGAACTCGGAGTCGTATACTATCGAGTATATGTAGGTGAAAGGAGGGTATATCCTTGCCATCGTGATCCCAAGGTTTTGGAGAGCGGTCGAGGCCATATCTCAAATGTATATGTATATGATTGAGGACGATTGCGGTCGCACCTCAAATTTTAGGGTTGATTGTAGTTTGACTATTATTTCATTACGGAAGACTCATACTGACTAAGGGGAAGAGATCTTAGGATTTTATCTCTCCTAGTTCTTGTACGGAGCTGATTGCGACTTCACAATGGTCAGTTGGTAGTTTGAGTGGTATGCCTCAAACTACCCATGGTGTAATAAAATATGTAATTCAAATGCGTAGCATATCTATTAGGGTTACTTGGGGACTCACATTAGATGTAATCTTTCTTTGTCTCTATTAATAACTAGATGATATATAATGTGGTAAGAGAAATCAACTATAGTCATGATGTTTATCTTTGTCTGATCCTTTGACAATTATGTTAATATTTCAATTCTATAATATAATCTGCTTATCTATTTAATTACATATTGTGTTGTAAGAAAAATACGTTATTGAGGGTTATACCTCTTTTTGGGACATGGGTCTCACCTCGTGGGTCACCACATCTTTTTTTGTGATCGTTAATAATGCCATCAGACCCCTGGTAGTGAGGAGGAGCAGTTTGGAGATCCATAGATGGAGAAGGTTGGCTGTTTGTTTAATATGTCCTAGAGTCTTCCATGTACTCTCAGGTCTGGACGGGGAAGTTTTGTAGACGACGTACATCGAATTGAGTTTTTGGTAGTATATGGATGCTTGTACATTATGTACATATGTGGATAATATATTTTGTATACGGGTTGTGGCTGAGGCGACAGAACAATAGTAAAGATACCTAGTACGGTATATGCTTTTATACAAGATGTTGGACCTCTATGTAAATGTTCTTAGAGATGTTGATGAAGTTCATTTTGGTTTTAATTACGCACCTTTTAGTAACATGATTTAGTATTGATCGATCGTGTTTTTGGTGTTGGGTAATATCACTTAGCGTGGCAAGTTGCCACATAATTTATGATCACGGGGAAACATTGTTGCTCATCAAGAAAAATATACTTCATTCCCTTAGGTAGGGGCTTCATATATGAAGCAATTGGTGGTTTTCAATTTCTCTTCAGCATCATATATCATTTTTTGCTCTTCATATTATGCCTTAGTCTCTTCATGAAAGGTGTCCAAATGAAACCTGTATTGGCAGACTTGTTCATTGTAAAATTCAAACTCATATGGGAAAGTAGGGGCTGCTTGCAAAGGGTCATTTGTCACTACATTATCTTGTCTAAGAAAAGATAGCTTATCAATACAATCAAGTGAGAGAACCTCTTCATGAATTATTGGGCCCTTTATTATTTTAAACACCAAAAAATTTGAGTATTTTCCTTTCTAGCCTCAAGAGAATGGTTCTTGCCTATACATCAATAAAGTCTTGGATTGTAGCTAGAAATGGTCATCTAAAAATGATAGGTTATAGAAGATCCGTCTTGATGTCAATAATAATAATGTTGTAAGGGTCATAAGCATCCTTATCAATCTTCACTGGAACATCATCTATGATACCCAAGGGCTTCATCATAAAAGAATCTGCTAACTGAATGGTCATGGTAGTAGGGAGAATCTCAGTGAACCTAGTCATAGACATAATCTATACAACATGATGGAGATGCTAGAACCTCAATCAATAAGTCCCTTCTAAAAAGTGTTGTCACCAAGGTATCAACCAATCCAGAGGAACCATGATATTTTTTCTTCTTTTGCATTTTATTCAGGATGATGTCAAAAGTGGTTCTTGCTAATTTCTCCATATCATACTCTTCAGTGGTGTACTTCCTGATCTAACATAGTTTTAGATATTTATACCAAGCAAAAATTTTAGAAAGGGCATCAAAGAAGGGTATGTCCATGTGAAACTTTTACATAGATTCATTGAATCTAGGGATCTAGGATCCAATCTTATTTGCTTGAGGCATGCTTGTTAGGGAGGCATTGACTTGTAAACCGTCATGTCAGGCTCAACATAATTAACTTGGGGTCTTTCCACACTAGTGAATTTTCCTACATCAATATCAACAGATGTATCTTGTACTTGTTTCTTCTCAACCATCACAATATCATCATCATCATCATCATCATCATCATCATCATCATCATCATCATCATCATCATCATCATCATCATCATCATCATCATCATCATCATCATCATCATCATCATCATCATCATCATCATCATCATCATCATCATCATCATCATCATCATCATCATCATCATCATCATCATCATCATCATCATCATCATCATCATCATCATCATCATCATCATCATCATCATCATCATCATCATCATCATCATCATCATCATCATCATCATCATCAAAGTCAATAGGGACAATGGCTGGTTTCACTGAAGGGGGAGGTGTATACACCTTGAATGTCTGTGGGATATGACTTTTAGCTGCTTTGGGTGCTTGGGATTGTTCTGAGGTTTTCTGACAAAGGAACTTGGAAGTGGCTATAAGGAGATAGATAGATGGGCCAAGTGAGAATCAATAGATTTCTAGGCATGTTGAGTGAAAAAGGTTGTCTATTGGTAGGAAATCATGGATTGATACGATTGAAGGATCTTTTTGGTAGCTGAAAACTTGTCAACTATGAAAGAAGAAGGAATGGAATGTGGTGTATGTAGTACTTTGTTTGGATTCTGAAATGGTTGCCTTTCATTGTAGCCACAATTTTGGAAATTCAGCTTCCTAAAAATGTGTTGTTGATTGTATTGGAACTTGAGAGGACTACAACTACGGTTGTTTACTTAGGTTGGCCATTTCTATGTTGCATTCTCTGCTCCCATTAGATAACCATACTAGAAACTGGGACGATTTCTAGTCTGGCTGAGTTTGTAGTACCCCAATACCAATATGGTATGGATGGAATTCATATCTTCCATATGTCTGTCATCATCTGGAATGGGTGTGTTGTTTACCTTAACATTGTAAAACATTTGGAAACTAAAAGAGGAGTGGTTATAGTCCTTGAAAGCCTCATATAAGATATTTATAGCTTTACCTATTGAGAAAATTGGTTTGGTTGTTTTATCCTTTCGTAATCATTGAAATAATTCTTGAGGTTGTTTTGCTTCAAGCTAGCTTATTGAGGGATCTTGCTATGGATTTGATCTCATAGTTGTCTTCGGCCTTGGCCACCTTGAGGATACCACCTTGTCTATGGTTGGAACGGGACTTGGGTAGATTTTTAGAACTCTTCTAACAACCTCCCATGTGATGTCAAAGTTCTGAAACATGAAACTTCCTCAAGACGAGGAATCAAATAACCCCTTAACTTTGTCATCGACACCTATACAAAATGTCTCTGTGATCTGGACTTGAGATATTACATGATGTAAGCATCGATGAAGAATCTCTTTAAACCTTTTCCAAGCCTCGTCTAGGAACTCTTCAGCGCCCATGATGAATTGTGTGATATGGCCCCTAATTTGGTAGGTGAAGGACTGTAACATCCCCAGATTCTAGCTTCTTCAAACCCAGTAGGGACGAGAAGACAAAAATCCAAAAACATTAACCAATCGTATCAAAGTGCATTGCAGATGCAATATGCTCATACATGAATAAACAACCATGGGCATACACCATAACATATCTCAACATTCAACATGTATATTAATTACTACATGAGTTATTGCAAGATGAATTACAATTACATATTGAAAGAGAATATTACAAAAGTCTGAACATGTATGCTAATAAGATCTTAATAGAATAGATACAACTTTTACAACTTACTCACATCATTTCTTTTATACCATGCTAGCTCTGAACCTAAAACATACGTTAAAGAATGAATCAACACAATGTGTTGTGTACATGGTTAGAAAAATACATATATTTGTGGTTTTCATAATTTGAAAAGATTTACAAAAACAAAGAAGGAAGATCACAGAGAATAGTTCTTTAATAAGTGAAATACACCAATTTTATTCATTTTTCTAGATGAGTTGCATTATCAAGGTGGACTAGTACCAAAAAATATATATTGGGCCCCATCCCTTGTACCAAGTACTCTGGGAAACTCCTCGTACACTGTGTTCTCTAGGGAGGTGTACTAGTCAACATTAATCCATTCCCTTGTAAGGGGGATAATGAACACCTAACTACAAATCATCTACACATAATTTATGTTTCAAGTGACAAATCACTGAGTACTTATATTAATACTACATCCAATATTTGTAAATAAGCGAGAGAGAGAGAGAGTATAGATACATATCATTATTTCAACCAAGAAAACCATAATCATATACTTAAATAAAACCCGAGTAACTAGTTTAGAGATTTCCTAACCTTCCTGGACCATCGATATCACTAGTCTTCACCTAATTTATAGCAATTAGTCATCATCAATAATTGTTCATAATATTATAGGTATTTTAGGTCCAAACTAGGTTCAAACTAACCTTAACCAGTCTATTATATTTTATTACTGATCTAGAGGTGATTATTTAGGTCTGCTTCAATTTTCATATTTTTTTATGTTTGGTCTATTTTCTAGAATTAAAATGAGGTTTAAATCATCTAAATATGAATTAATAAAATATGACCTAATATTTTGGTATAATGCTCATATCGTAGGTTGTATTTAGTGTCCAAATGACGTTAGGGTTCAAGAGTATTTTATTCTAGATTTAATGTCCACTATATGCTTATTATACTATCTAAATGAATCATTCGCAAAAAAAATAAATGTCATCAATATCAGTTCTCAAAAGTCTTATGTAGAGGTTCCATAAGAAAAAGGGAATTTTTTGAGTATGGGGATTTTTTTGGTATTAATTGGAAAAAGGGGATATTATTAACAGATTTTCTAAGATCTGCATATAATCTAAAATAATTACCTTTTTTTTCTGATTTCTTTAGCCGTTGATATCAACTTCGGCATCGCCTAGATGCTCGCTACATCACCAGTAGGGTGGGGAGTGATGCCTTAGTTGGGTTCATCCTGGTCGAGCCAGTTCTTGGGTTTAGCAATCTCTAGACCGGTCAAGTTCATCCTTAGACCGCTCGGTCATATCTCACCCTCGTGCTCACCTCTGCATGGCCTAGTCATAGGTATATACTGCCATAAGAGTGGATCTTATGCGAGTAAGGAGCAAATCCTACCATCATATCCGGTCGGTCTCATTCTTTATTTCTAACACCATCGTATCCTAAATTAGGTTGTCGAATCTGGCGAGGAGTCAAGATATATTCAAGTCAGATGCCTCTTTCTCCCTCTCTTGCTATTCTATCGTGCACACACTCTGATTTGGGAGACAAGATGTCGATCACCATGAGCCTGGATCTCTCATGAGCAAGGAGTGATTCCTGTCATCATCTCACACCCATCTCATCATCCCTCTTCTCCAAGTTCTTCTAATCTTTTAAAGGGTCTAGACCACTGGGACAACAAGCTCGTCAGCCCAGGTTCCTCTGCTTCACGCCAACGCCACCATAAGTACAAACTCAAGTGAGAAGACGAGGCTATAGAGACCTTAAAGGCTAGATCTTATTCCTCCTAATGGTCTGAGTTGGCAATGATATCTCTACATATATGCATTTAAATGTTCCCATCCCTAAATCCCACTGTCGATCATGGGCTTGAGATATACAGTTGAGCAATTTCTAAGCATATAAACTTTTCCCTCAGTCCCTTCTTCACCTAGAAATATGTTGTGAGCCTTTGAAATCATCCAGAGGAATAGTAGGAACCCCAAGTGGATGAGGGGAAGTCCAAGGCACCCAGGGTCAGACTCCACCTCCCCAAATGTCAAGATTCGACGGTGCAGTGTTGGCTAGACTCAAAGTAGTGTGCAGGATCTCTGGGTCAAGGTTGATATCTGTGGGTTCATATGGTGTAAGGAGTGTGAGGGGTCTAAGGAGTTCTGTGAAACAATATCCAGTCAAGATATTTGGCAATCAACCCCTTGATCCAATGTTTGTGTTGGAGTCATTTAGCTAGGTTGAGGATGCCTCCTCCGCAGATATAGGAGAAGTGAGAATAAGTCTCCATGTTAAGATTAGTTGAGGGGGAAACTTAGATCCGTCCACATATCTTATCCTCAATGTCCATTAAAAACTAAGTTGCATGCCATATGCTTTTTTCACAGACCTAGATGAGGCTTCTCCACAAAATAAGCTTTTACTCATTTAGACCAATAGTTCACATCTCTTGATCTTAATGATCTCCAACAAGGACCTCAAAATATTACAAAATTTTGAACATAGATCCATTGTCACATAATCTCTCATCTAGCAATGTTTGAGACCAAAATTTTATAATATGATCATGTAAATAGTAACCCTTGAATTAAAGTCTATAAATCATTTAATCTTGATCCAAAAATACCATTTTATGGTCCTATCACACCTTAGAGTTCATCAATCGGCCACATGATACCTCAAGTTTCATCACTACTTCATCTTACTCAAGGTACTTCTTTAATTACTATATTGAATACCACACTCCTAAAATTAGGGTCATCACAAGGATGATGAGTATCACTTCTCTAGAAATTTAGACTAGAGGTCTTCTTCGGTGGTTAGACACTCTCCCTCCATGTCATGATACCAACTCCTTGCCCCCTATGTCAATGAATACCTGAATAGTCTAAGTTTGAGGGCATCTTCAAAACTGTTGGCCTGCTTATTCAAAGCACAAAGATCAACAAACCACTACAGGTGGTCCTGTCAATATCATCACTTTTGTTTCCACTTAAGACACTTCTATGTATCATGGCGACCATTGAGTGAGGATCTCAAATGAAGGGGCAATGATAGCGAGAGGCACCATAGGATGGTGCACGTCGGTAGTGAGAGGTGTTGGCCTTCTTATTCAAAGCACAAAGATCAACAAACCACTGTAGGTGGTCCTGTCAATATCATCACATTTGTTTCCACTTAATACACTTCTATGTATCATGGTGACCATTGAGTGAGGATCTCAAATGAAGGGGCAATGATAGCGAGAGGCACCATAGGATGGTGCACGCCGGTAGCCTTCGGGATTGAGAATTCCTTAAGATGCTTCGATCTCTTTTATTTGAGTGTTGCTTCCTCTCTAGCTCTATTCTTAGTGACCATGGATGCTCTTATTTCTTGAACAAGAGATTATATTTGTGTTGCTTGAGCTTGATTCACCCTAAGGTTTATCTCTTCTTTATCTATCCTGTTCCCAAAAGCTTGATTCAAGAAGTAAAAGGTTTTGTCAACCTCTGGATTAAATTCATAGGGTGTACATTCAATGCTTTGTGGGCGTCACATACACATTTTGTACCTAAAAAAGAGTTGATAATGAAAACAAGGAAGGAAAAGTTTAAGTATATAAGAATGAATATCAATTGGAAAGAAAAATCCTGATTGTTCAAATTAATGAGCTTTGAAGGCTATTCTATTTTCCTCAACTACAACGCCAAAATTTGACGTGAGTTATTTGCACATACAAATTCCATAAGAAGAATTATCCTAGGTTTTAAAGCCTTCATTACAATCACAACTAACTCATCTGCAAGCTGACAAACTAATCATAGTATAGTAAAGGATCAAACCCAAAAGGCAACATTTTAAGAATTTGAAACAAGTTGGTAAGAACACTTTTCAAAGATGATTGTTAGAATAATTATGAACTAATGGTTGTATTAAAGATTATAGGGAAAAATGGATTAAACTAAAGGTTTAATCAATACCAAAGGGACATTGAGACATATGGGGTTCAGTGCCACCACCTACATACCTATCCAAGTCATTACAACTCAATAATACTCAACGATCAAACTAGGATCAAGTGAATGTGCCTCCTTGCTAATTGTGAATTGCATAAGAACTAAATTCCATGTGGGCTCAAGGTGTCATTACCCTAGATTCATGATTAATAGAATCCCTTTAGTGATCACATCGAGAATCCTGTACATCCACTCAGAGATCTAATCTGAAGTTTCATGGTCTCTACTCCCAGGATTATATCAAACATTCTAAATGAGAGACCAATTCAAGAAGGAAGCATGAATCAAATGGAGAACAATAAATCATATGAGGAGAATTGAGTTTAGTAACAACTAATATAAAGTACGGGTAATGGGGATACTCCACATGCCCCAACGAGAAGGTTTACTTGCTCATTGTCATGGATAGAACATCGATACAAGAAGATGGAGAAGAGATTATGTCAACTGACGGAGTAGAAAGAAGTATCCAGATGTCTCTATATTCCGGATTCCACTCTAGCCACAAAAAATTCAAAGACTTTTCTAGTGTGATCTTCTTCCTCATCATTTCCTCCATATTCTTGCACCCAAAACTTGCTCTAGACTCAGAGTAAGTGGGATGGAATCAAATTCCGTTGGGCCTCCCTTTTGTTATAAAATAACCTTTTGCCATAGGCTGTCAAACTGTGTTTCATCTACTATGTTGATCGAGTGACTAGGCAGTCTGTTCAGCTGATCATCATCTTGATGACACAACTCTTGGACTTCCCCTTGGCCGACCATGGAGTCTAATCATTTGTTCTCTACTCCCCCAAGATTTTAAAGAATCCATTGATCAGTCGATCCCTAGAGGAAATAATTTAATCTACCGAAGAACTGGATTTTGCTAGGCTCTGACTTGGAAGGAATTGTTTATCAGTAGGTCAATCGTCAAGGTGGATCAACCTTTTATCACTATCATTTAGGGAGTCTACTACATGTGCATCGACCAATCAAGAGTTTGAATTTTCCAATCACTAGATTTTAGAAAATTCTTCAGAGTTACATTAAGTTTTGGTGATCCTCTCATTGGCTGGTCAGTAAGAGTGATTTCCCAATATGGAACTTGTCTGGGGAATGATTGAAATGGGAACGTTGGTCAGTCGGGCAATACATTTGATCGCTTGATCAACCCACATAAATTTTCTATTTTGATCCAATCTACTATGACTTTGTTCTTAATTGTTGAAATGAGTCCAAGAAGGGAATGTATCTTTCTCTTGAGTTGATATGGGCTTTTATATGCATAATAGCAAGAATTTCAGTAAAAATGTAATATTTTGAGAGAGAAGAAAATTTGACAAAACTAAGAAAAACATGATGAAAGTAACAACTAAAATGAATAAAAATAATATAGTGAATGCAATGAAAAGGAGATGAATATGCATTCATCAGGTAGTAGCTTACCCGTTTCATATTGTGTTGTGTTTACTACTACTATATGTAACATCCCTGACCTGGGTTATGCCTTAAACCTAGGTGTTTTGCTTAATAAAGTTAATTATATGCTTGCTCTTATTTCTCGAAAAGTAATTAAGGTTCAAAAGGAACTTATGTTTTAATTTTAGTCCTTTTTGAACAATGTTGAAACAATGTTTTGTCCATTTTGGACTAAAGTGCAAATTACCCAAGTTGAGGGGTTAAATTGCAAATGTTGCATGATAAGATGTTCCTCAAGTGTTGAAGCATCATAAGGATGAAAATGATGCAGTGGTATGGCTTGTGGTGGGCTAAGTACCAAGAAAGCGCTGATAAAGCAATGTTTGTGCATTAAAACCTAGTTTTGGTGTAATGTGCAATTTACCCAAAATCTAGGGTTCAATATGCAAATTACCATTTCAAAATAGTACCTAATGTTTCTTGGCATCATGTAGAGTAAATAAAATGATAGGTGCATCTCATTTGTATCTTTTTGGAGGAGAGAGAATCTTGATATTAAAATAATCAAGATTTAAGCATAATTGGGACTTTACTTCAATTTAATGCAAAAATAAATTTATTAATTAAAATGCCCTTAAAAAAAATTGAAATGGTTGAATTCAGATATGTGTGGACTTCCTTGTTCCTTGCAAGATCCACGAAATATCTCAAGGCGGTGAAAAACTCACTCACATTATTATAAGAAAAAGAAATATCCACTCACTTATGGATATTATTATAAAATGATTTAAGGTGCTTAATTTTCTTTTCTTTAAATCATGGATAATTGAGTGGAATAAGAGGCAAAGAGGATATCCTTGTCCCTAAGGAAGATAAGGGGGCAAGTGAAAAGGATAAGGGGGAGATAATTCCTACTTTCTCTCTTCTAATTGAATTTTTAATAAAAATTGCATATAAGCGCATTTATCCATAGAGTAAAAGGGGAATTTCGATTTCACTTCCACCCTTTGCTTGAAAAACGACCTTGGGAGCTTGGGATCAAGAGGAGAACTATCCCCAACCTGTTGGTAAGCTTCTTGACCCTCTTTCACCTTGAATTCATGGTGGAAATCACAAATCAATGCTTGATTTCTTCTTTTCTTCACTCCATCTTCAACCCTAGCCAATCTTTTCACCCAAAAGCTTGAGGAAGAGCCTAGGGGGAGTTGCAAAAGCTTAATCCACCATTTTTTACGTGAAGCTCTAAGCTTTGAATCTCAATTGGAGGTGGGTTTTGTAACTTGAACCCTTAATATTGTTATTGCATTCAATTCCTTATCAATTGTTGATCCTTTCTTCATTCTCGAAATTTTATTTGTTTGATTGATGCAATCACCATGAAAATTGCAGAAAGTTTCGTGGGTTTTGAGCTTGATGATGATGACATCATCATAAGCACACACCTCTCCAAATATCTTGTGCAAACGGTTTCAACATTTGGGTCCAATCAGTTTCACCAAACCGTTTGGAGGTTTGGATCCCAAACCATTTAGAGGAGTTGACCATTTGGATAGGTTGACCATTTGAGGTCAGGACCCTAGTAAATGTTGGATGATAATCTAATGGATCCAATTGATTAAATCAATATATGGTCAATCCTCCAATTGGAAACCCTAATCGGGTTAAGTGCTGATTTGCATTTAGTTGATTAAATATTTTGGGTTGTTTAACCCAAACGGTCTCAAGACCATTTGGAGGTTACCCAAACGGTCTCAAGACCATTTGGAGGTCAACCAAGACCGTTTGGAGGATTAGGGTTGAGTAATTGAAGGACCAGCGATGGTAAATTGAAATGCACTCAATTGTTCAATTGGTGATCAACCTAATGAGCTAAACCCTAATCGAATCTCACAAAATTTCAATGATGGATGGGGAAAACGGTCTCAAGACCATTTGGAGATTATCCAAACGACCTCAAGACCGTTTGAGGTCAGGTCATGTCATGGTTTGATGATGATCCAATGATTTCAATTGGACTAGTTCCATAATGTCAACCATTGATGGTTCCTCAATTTCAAAACCCTAATTGATGGTCTCATGATTATAAACCCTAGTTCAATTGGGTTCCAAACCCTAATTTAAGGTTAATTGAAGGGTGATTCAATGGTTCAATTGAATAATAAATCAATGGTTTAATTGATAGATGGTTCAATGATTGAAACCCTGAATTGATTAAGTGATGGAATACCTTTTTGGTCCATTCAGTTTTGAGAGAGTTTGGACCAAACGGTCTTAAGACCGTTTGAGTCCAAACGGTGTCAAGACCATTTGAGACCAAATGGTCTCAAACCATTTGGAGACCCAAGTCCATTCGGTTTCAAACCGTTTGGAGCATCAATGGTCAAGAACGTTTGGATGTTTCAATGTGATTTATTTAATTGGGAACCTAAGGTGATGAAGATGAAATGACCCTATGGTTGTTACTGATTTATCTCCGAAGATAATCACTAGGGTTGTACCTTCAAGGTACTAAGTAATTGGTAACCCTAGATGAGTTAATCCCTGAAGCTTAAGTAAGCAATATTTCAATATACTATGTCAACCCTAATTGAATGCATTTAATTAAAGGGTTGGTTGACCTAATTTATCCAAGTTTGACATAGAAAACATCCTAGAGAGGATGAGAGAGAGAGAGGAATCCATACATGTAGGATAATCATGTAATGGATAGGCCTCAAACACTTTCAATATGATTGAACTAAGATTTTAGTGTATGATCTTTGATGAAGTGATCATGAAACCATAATTAAGAAGATTGATGAACATTAACCCTAATCTAGAGAAATGCTAGGTGTAACCCTAATCTAGGGTAAGGATGTAATCTTAATGAAGGGTGATTCCATGAGAAACCCTAATTGAGGGTGATTCCATGAGAAACCCTAGTTGAGGGTGATTCCATGAGAAACCCTAGTTGAGGGTGATTCCATGAGAAACCCTAGTTGAGGGTGATTCCATGAGAAACCCTAGTTGAGGGTGATTCCATGAGAAACCCTAGTTGAGGGTGATTTCATGAGAAACCCTAGTTGAGGGTAATTCTATGAGAAACCCTAGTTGAGGGTGATTCCATGAGAAACCCTAGTTGAGGGTGATTCCATGAGAAACCCTAGTTGAGGGTGATTCCATGAGAAACCCTAGTTGAGGGTAATTCCATGAGAATTCCTAGTTGAGGGTGATTCCATGAGAAACCCTAGTTGAGGGTGATTCCATGAGAAACCCTAGTTGAGGGTGATTCCATGAGAAACCCTAATTGAGGGTGATGCCATGTGAAACCCTAATTGAGGGTGATGCCATCTGAAACCCTAATTGAAGGTGATGCCATGTGAAACCCTATGCAATGGTATGATGAGGAGCCCTAATATAGGGTGAAGGTATGTGAAACTCTAATCTTGAGTTATATTACATGAAGTCCTAATCTTGGGCAATATGATGATAAACCATAACCCTAATTACTAGGTAATGGTATGAACGAACCCTAATGCTAAAATAGTGGGTAAAACCTTATAAAGGTGAAATATCTCAAATGGTTGAATATAGGCAACCTTATAGTAAGCAATGCCTTAACATGAATTGAGTCCATGTCATTGAAGATAGTTGGACCATTCTTGTGTATGATCTATGCACTTCATGGTAAAAGTGATAGGTTAGTGTATGGAAGTATTAAGATGGGAAATACCTTAATACAAGATAAGTTGATAACTCAAGTAAATGGAAGTGATGAGGAAAGTGATACATCAAAATATGATAGATATCACTTTTAGCATTTCAGGGATGATATACCTTGATGCACCTCAAATCCAATAATCTTGGACAAGAAACACATGAAGAGTGTTATGTAAATTGTTACAATGAAATGTAATGAGTTTGATATACTTTGATAAGTATAGGCTTATATACCTTGAGAATGGGGTTAAGCCAAACTAATGAGTATGATGTAATCATACCATGATAAGGATGAGAAATGAACTCATACCTTGTATTTATAATCATTTAATGATAAATGATAAGAGTAATAAACATGATTGAATACTCAATATGTGTAATGGCCTTATGAGCCATGTGGTTAGATGTTGCCTAGTAATAGGTAACAAGATGTTTAATGGCCATGTGAGCCATATGGTTAGATGTTGCCTAGTGAGAGGTGACAAGATGCTTTATGGGCCTTATGAGCCATGAGAACAATTGTGGTCTAGTGAGAGGCACCAAGATAATTATAAAAGTTTATTGTAGGAAATGATAATGTTTTAATAAACTTAATAAAAGGAACAATTGCATTCAGTAAAGAATGTGAAAAGCTATGAAGGCTAACCTCAGGGTTTAGAGCTTAGGGAAGGATGTGATGATTAATGATGGGTCAAAGGAATTTATATTCCATGATCCATGTAATCAAGTTTGGTTAAAGTCCAATACCTGGAAGAGGCATGAAGCCTATAATCAGGATTGGTTAGAGTCCAATGCCTGGCGGTGTAATTAGGATTGGTTAAAGTCCAATGCCTGAAGGTGTAATCAGGATTGGTTAGAGTCCAATGCCTGGTAGTGTAATCAGGATTGGTTAAAGTCCAATGCCTGGCGGTGTAATCAGGATTGGTTAGAGTCGAATGCCTGGCGGTGGAATCAGTATTGGTTAAAGTCCAATGCCTGGCGATGTAATCAGGATTGGTTAGAGTCCAATGCTTGGCTGTGTAATCAGTATTGGTTAGAGTCCAATACCTGGCGGGGCTGTGAAATCAGGATTGGTTAGAGTCCAATGCCTGGCTGTGAAATTAGGATTGGTTAGAGTCCAATGCCTGGCTGTGAAATCAGGATTGGTAGTGTCCAATGCCTGGCAGTGTAATCAGGTTTGGAAGAGTCCAATACTTGGAAAAGGCTCAATGCCTGTAATGATGACACAAGATTAGAAATAAACCAATGCCTGTAATTATGACATAGGATTGGTAATAGCCCAATGCCTGTGTTGATGATATATGAGTACATGGTAAATATAATTCCATATCTATTTAGAAGATTGGCTAAGGCCAACAGATGAAACAAGAATGTTTCGTGAGTGACATATTAAGAGAATGAATGTCACAAGAGAAGTTTGACATGATGGTATATTCATGATGGATAAATGATATACATGTCCTTCCTATTCCTTATTAAGAGAATAGCTGATCTATTGTTCTATCATAAATGGTTACAATGCTTTAAGATGAGAATGCTTTAAATTGCTTATCCTCTGCCCAGTTTTATATTATTAAACTGTAATAATAATGTTTTTGGCAGAGAGTTATATCTCCCGCTGGGGCAATTACAATTGTCTCACCCCCGTGGGATCCAACATTTTTTTAGGTGGACAAGCATGGAGGAGAGTGAGAACATCTTGCGGAGGAAGAACTTCAGCAACAACAGGGACAACAGTGACAACCCAGGTTGAGTGTACTGTCTGTCGTGTCATGTAGATAGAAGTCATATGTGTCGTCTCTGTACTCTCAGGTCCTCAGAGTTAATAGTTAGTGCTTTTAATGAATCGTTTTGAGATTCTGGCTTGATGCCTCGAGGTTCTTATGCAGTCTGTGTTTAGCTTTTAATAAGGCAGTTAATGTTGTAAACCTCAAGAAGAAAGATGGTACAAGACATGTATTTATGAACCATGATGTAAATATAATACATTGGTTCTCTTTGAAAGAGTTTTCTTATGATTGGATCTCTTTGAAAAAGGTTTTAATTTTTAGTGATTTTCAGTAATCCACTGCAAATGACACGCTTCCGCATTAGTTCATCTTGTTTTTGTGAGTTGTTTGCCACACTATATATGTGAGACCCCTAACCTTGATTAAAGTGTTGAAAAAGCTTAATTATCATAATTGAATTCTTATAACCCAAATCTAACCTTGTGATATGATTTGAAATCATAAGACAAGCTTAAGTTTTAAGTTTGATCCAATTTGGACACTATTTGTGCAAGTTATGTAATTTTATGCACATTTTGAACTTTTCTACAATTTACCCAATTGAAAGGTTTTCTTTGCAATTTATCACTTGAATTATGTTCCTTGGACATTATCTCATCATTCTTGAGCTTGTTGATCCATGGGGCACCTATTTAAACCTTGGTTTGAAGCTGTTTTCCTCAAAGGTAATTTAGGGTTTACCCCTTCATGGATGAACAACCTTTAGTAGCTATCAACTAATGAATTATTTGATTGGCTTGGAAATTCGAAAAAGGAGAGATAAGCAGGTATATATGGATGGTGAGGGAGCTGCTTGTGTGTGTGCTAGTATATTCTTAATAGTTTAAGGCCATGAACACTTAGAAAGATACTAGAACTTCACCTTTTTCTTTTTCTTTATCTTAAAGTTTTATATACTTATCCCTAAGCACCCAAACAAACCATTTTCTCTCCACCAATTCCCTCCTTCTACAAACCTCATTCTCCCTCTATGATTATGCAAATTTCCTATCCAAGGAAGAAGAAAGTGGGGATCTTCTTGGAAAAAGAATGTAGGGTTGCAATTGACTTCCTTTTAGGGTTTAAAAAGCTTCCTTCTTGTGATCTTGACCTAAAAGAGTAAGAATCTCCTTATTTCCTCTGTTTATTTCTTTCTTATCATTCTTCCTACCTTTCTCCAGGTCGGAACCTTACTGTTCCATGGTAGAAATTGCTCTAAAGCTCTAAAACCCTACCTTTCTTGCTCCTTATGCTTAGGGTTTGCTCATTTGATGAAGAAAGGTGCTAGATGGATGAGTTCACAGCTTATGCTTGGATTTTCTACCCTACCTTATCATGTTTGCTTATGTTTGGGAGTTTATATTCTAATTAGAGGCAATTTTTATAACTTGATCCACGTTATTGCTTACCATATGCTTGCTAGCTCATGTTTTTGCTTTTAAATGATGATCCATGCACTAAAAAGCTATGCTTGACTTGGATTTCAATTTTTATAATGTTCCCTATTCTGATTTCAGTTCTAGATGAACCTCTGATCATGTGTTCATTATTACGAAGGTATAATATGACTTGGATCATGTTAGTTTGGCATCCTATGGTGCTAAATACCTATCAACCATTGGTCAATTTTAGGGTTTAAAGTTGATTTCTTCTATAAACACATGACTCAATGGTGGCACCATTACAACAACAACTGATAGTGGTGACCAAGGGTTTCAACTGATGTTCACCCCTTAGGTCAGGTGTTGGCCTAATTATAATCTTAGTGATTAACAACTAAGTACCCTAATGATGCTATCAATCAATGGTGATATTAGTTTGAGATTCGATGGTGATTAATGAATATAGTGCTGATCTAACAACCTATGGTGACTTTATGGTCACTACTAATGGTGGATCAGGTATCCACAACCTATGGTGAGTTAATCATGTATTTTTAGCATCAATTAAGCCATAAACCTATGGTTTCTTGGGTCATTTGATGCAATGGTCAGACCTATACTCCAATTGATGGTTTTAATATATGAACTTGACCAAATGGTTAAAATATGATTTTTCTTTATCCAATAAATTGGAATAATGCTTAAATGTAATATGTTGGTCCTAATAAAGTGATTTAAATGGTTTCCTTTATGACATCAACTTAAGAATCTCATTTACTGACGGCTTGTTTTAAATAAACAACCGCTTGTGGGTTTTACCCTACTCTCAATGGAACTTTTATGTTGTTAAACAAGGGATGTCTAGGGTTAGATGATGACTCTTTCTAGAGAACAACTTAATGACTTCATAGGTGGTTTTTTCAAGATGTTTACTTATGTAAATGACCAATGGTTTTACCTTTTCAACATTAAATGGTTAGAATTTGATGCCTCAATATTTCCATTGTTTTGGGTGAAGCGTGTAGTGTAATGTTATGATTCCGATGATGAGAATTTGATGGTTCAATGCCTTAAACTTGTAGTCTGACCCTTGCCCTCATATGATAATGATTTATAATCACCATAATGAATTAATGGGTAACCCTAATGAGGTATAGCTTGTTATACCCATCTTTAATATAACTAAATGATGGCAATTGGCTATGAATACTCCTTGAATGACTAATACAATCATGGAGTACTCTATTATTGTTGTTGAAACCCTAGTATGCTATAACCCGATGGTTACACCTTGATTTATTTCTGGGTTCATACTTGAGAATAGTATGGAATGTGATGGTGATGCTTCACCTTATGCATCCATGATCCAATGGGGATGCCATGTGTTAGGGTTTGGGTATGAGTGCTGATTAGTAGCATTAATATAATTTATCTTGTTGAACCTAACTCTAATGCAAATAGATAAAGATGAGTATTCATGTTTAACCTTCTTATATGATTGAATGATGGTGTAATAACCTCCTTAATATGATCATAACCTTAATGTGTTGATTGGTGGTTATCATAGCCACATGGTTGATACTTTCTTATGCTAAACATGTGCATTATGAATATGATGAGGGTTAATCATATCTAGATTCCTTACATATTGATGTAATAAAGGAATATTCTTAATATTAATATAACCCTGCTATTATTTTTTAAGAATATCTCCTAGCTCATTAATGCAATATTGTGTTGATCCAGTGTATTATATGTAAGTGATGTTGTTGAACCTTGTTATAATGCATGCAAAGATAATGATGATCTTATAGGGAATAGTATGATGGTCTTAATGACCTTTGGTCATGGTTGAACCCTGAATGAGGTGTAATCCTCTTGTGTTGATAAGGGTTGATACCTTATGATATTTTGAAAAGGATTTATATCTTGTGATAGTATGATGACTAGTGTAGTCTCATGAATGGCAAGTGAATAGTACCATGTGATGATGAGATGAGAAATTATGTTTCACACATTTTATATCTTTTGAAGTTGTGATATTTATATGCTTGCTAGAAGTGAATTAGGGTTTGTATGTCCACCTATTTGATGTAGCCTTAATTCACCTAATTGACATAACTAATCAAGTGAAACTCTAATCATGTAGTGCCCTATGCCGTAGAGTCATCTTTAGTGTCTGAACTTGCTGGATGGTGAAATGAGTATTCCTAAGGGAAACTTGGAGCACATACTTTTGAGTATGTGGGGGTGGCAAGTTGAGGATATATCCTTGTCATCCACAATGCAGGTTATGGAGGATGGCTATGGTCTTGCCTTAGACATTTGATGTGATTGAGGACAACTGTAGTTGTACCTCGGCTTAGAGGGTTGTGTATACCCAAGTTTCTAGTGCTGTGACCTATACCAAGGATAGACTAGTGGTTAGTAGATTGACTATATGTCACTATAGTGGCAGTTTGACTGATATGTCACTGCCTTTTTACTCGTACTGATTGAGGGGAAGAGATCTTAGGATACTGACACTCCTAGATCTTGTACGAAACTGAATAGCCCTTCGCAAGGGTCAGTTAGACTTTGGGTGGTACGAATCAAACCCCCCAGGGCGTAATAAAAGATGTAATACAACCGTGTAGCATATTTGTTTAGGGTTATACATGACGTTTCACATTGGATGATAACCCTATTTTGTTATATTTACATAAAGAATGATGCTTAGTAAAATTAAGAGATAGTAGATATACTTAGGTTGTGGATATGCTTAAGATTGTAGATGCATACATACAATATCTATGCTTATGTTGATAACTATACTGCTACTACTGATTATAATCATGATGCTAGCTATCTCATGTTGTTACTTATGTTTAGCATGCTAGCCATGACTTTGTAACAAGAGATGCATATACTGCTAATCATGCTTATCTAAATAGTTGTGCTTATGTTGTATCTCTTCTTATGATGTTGATATGTTCAACTTGTTAGACATGCTAATGTCGTTAGCCATGCATATGATACTAGACTTATTCATGATGTTAGAGATGCTCATGCTGCTAGACTCCTTAGACTATTAATAGGGATATGAGAATAGTCTGACTAATGAAGATAGTTATTATCTGCTCCTTTATGTATTTTATTAATCATCGGTACTATGGAGCTTATTTTTTATATATAATTAAACTTCTTAAACTGTCTCATTATCTAAAAATGTTGGAATCAATAAATGTTGTTGGAGGTTGTATGTCTTGCTAGGAGATGGGTCTCACCCTTGTTCGCCACATTTTTTTAGGTAATCAGAAGTGACAAAAACAAACCTATGGCATCTAAGATGAGCTATAGTAATGAATCTATGAGAAATTTGATTAGATGTCTCTTGTGTCCAAGAGTCGTACATGTACTCTATGATCTAGGCAGGAAAAGTTTGTATATGGTATTTCAAACGGATCAGAATTTTGTTAGCATGTTAATGTTTGTTGTGTGGCATATACAAATATTATTCTCTTGTGTATATATGTTGTGGCTATGGCGATAGAACAATTTGTATCAAATTCTTAGCATAGTATGGATATAAGAAAATGTTGGGCTCTTATGCAAATGTTTTTGAGTGGCTGCTGACGTTGAAATCAGTTTTAATTCACCCATATTTTTGGGTATGTGGTTAAATGGTGATTGATTGTGTTTTGTGTTTTGAGTAATCTCATATAGTGTAATGGGTTCTCACAAGTTGATATTAGAGCTTTAGGTTCACTGAGTTTACAAGGACACTAGGACTTAGGACTAGGATGATGTCTAAGTTAAGAATATGACACAAAAACATGGTGCATACTACCTAATATCAATACTTGGGTGCCTTGTCCAGGTATTCAATTATTGAAGAAAAGGTGAGTATGGAACTTTTAGATTGTTATCTTTTTTATTACTCTGATCAAGAATCATTTTGAAACCATCTAAAGATCATAATGAATTAGAAATCGTGGTGTAGATAACTCAATATTACCTTAAAGAAGATGAGAATTACATCATTATCTATCAAAACTTGAATGTTTGGTAACTATAAGAGAAAGATACAACACCATGAAAATCTAAATCTGAATACAAATAAGAAAAGGGGGAGTTCTTGAAGATGTGATTCAAGAAGATAATAATGTAAAAGAAAGATAAGTCTGTTCTTATAAAGTGAATCAAAGTATGAAATCCACATAAGATGGAGAGAACACCTATAATAAGTATAAAATGAGAAGATGAATGGGAACAATGACAAAGGAATAAGGTGGAACCTAAGTTAATCTCAGACCAACCTATGTGTGTAAGAAAGTGTTAATGTAAAATCAGAATGGAATGTGAAAGAAATTAAGGGAGATGATCCTTGTTTAATGAAGAAAATAAAGAATATGATGATTTACTTGTTGATAAGTGGTTGAAAAAGATAATAAAATAATAGAACATACCCAAGTGTGATAAATAGTCATCAAGGAAGGAGTAATGAGATAAGTTAATCATGATGATTCCTATGCTAATGGCAAGGCACCTGAAATGAATAAGGTAAAATGATATAGATGAAGTTGTAACCCACATAATGAAAACAGAATTGGTTACCTTTTTGCTAGTAACCCTTGAATAATTCTACTATGACGTGGGAAGTGTGTTTCCCTTTGTGTCTTTCCTTTCTAGGGTACAACTTTCAAGTGGTTCATTTCCACTTGGTATGTGTGGATTCGTTGTAAAGATGATGGTGGATAGCTTATTATAGCATAATGTTTCTTGGACTATGGTTCCAAGATCATAAAGTTTGTGATAAGTTTACTTTTGAGCCTTCTAATAATTAGGAAGACTCCCCTTATATGTCTAGAGATTTTTTATGTTGGTAAAAGTAGATGAGATAAGGATGTGAGTTCCTTATAGTGAATGAGGTGGATACTAAGGTAATAAATCCTAGTATCCAAGATGTATCAACAATATGGAAGTATGTGAAGGTTGGAGATGTTTATTAAATGAACATTCCAAATATTCCTCCCCCTTAGAGAGAGAGAGTTGATGATGACCCTATAAATGTTGTTTGGAAGGAAAACCAAAAGTGATTCTATGATGTTGTGTATGGTTCAGTGATAGCTGGGCAAGACCACTATCAAGGATAGATGGTTTGTTGATCAGTAGACATGTGCTACCGTGTTCCTTTAAGATAAACCTAGGATCAAATATCAATGTATAAAAGTTAGAGTGGATGACATAAGTTACATGACCGTGATGAGTTTATGGTTATGTCCTTTAGACTAACCAATGTACCAATAGAATTTATGAATAGGAGGAACATAGTGTCCATGTCATGTCTTACAAGTTGTAGCAAGCTTTGAATGATGACATCTCAAGGTATTTCATAGATGGTCAGTAACATGGTCTACATCTTTGCTAAACCTTAAGAATGTTGAAGTAAATGTACTTATGTGTGAAAAGTCTAGAAAGAGTGAGTTGGGGTTGACTAAAGTATCCTCTTGGAGTTATGATACCTCTATTAAGTGTGTTGTGGGAATCTTGATAAGACGAAGACAATGTCATTGTTCTACCCCTAACAAGGTCAATCAGGAAGTTATATTTCTTACTAGTTATAGACAAGTGTATGATTATTCAACCAAATAGATGGTCAGTCCACCATTGAGATGATTGGAGAATTCTCTAAAAATATATTCCTCGTAGTTCTTGAAAATTAGGGGATGCCTACCTAGTTGATTGAGTTGTTAATTACAACAATCATTAAATAAGCATAGAGATGAAACCTTGTAAAGTTACATTTGATAAGAGATACATGATGTTCTATGTTTGGTAAGATCCAGTGAGTATGGCCTCTGAGTGATGTGTGATATAATATATAGAATAATTCAAGATGACAATAGACTCCCAAAGTTGAAAGGTACTACCAAACCTGTACATGTGGCATAAAAGTTCCTATGATGAACCAAGGTTACACATGTAGAAGTTGAGGGAGAAGAATATGTCTTCTCTGAGAATGATGTGACATAACCTTGTGATTAAAGTAACCATGTGTAAGATTAAGGATGACATGCATGAGACGTGTCCATCTATGTGTACCTTGGATTTCGGGGATGAAATCCCTATTAGGGGTTTATGGTTGTGAGACCCCTAACCTTGATTAAAGTGTTGAACAAGCTTATTTATAATAATTGAATTCTTATAACCCTAATATTACCTTGTGATATGCTTTGAAATCATAAGACAAGTTTAAGTTTCAAGTTTGGTCCAATTTGGACACTGTTTGTGCAACTTACGCAATTTTATGCACATTTTGGACTTTTATGCAATTTACCCAATTGAGAGGTTTTCTTTGCAATTTATCACTTGCATTATGTTCCTTGGATATTATCTCATCATTCTTGATCTTGTTGAGAAATGGGACACCTATTTCAACCTTGGTTTGAAGGTATTTTCCTCAAGGGTATTTTAGGGTTTACCCCTTCATGGATGAGCTACCTTTAGTAGCTATCAACTAATGAATTATTTGATTGTCTTGGAAATTCGACAATGGAGATCTAATTAGGTATATATGGATAGTGGGTGAACTGCTTGTGTGTGTGCTTGTATATTCTTAATAGTTCAAGGCCATGGACACTTGGAAAGATACTAGAACTTCAACCTTTTCTTTTTCTTTATCTTAAAGTTTCATATACTTATCCCTAAGCACCCAAACGGACCATTTTCTCTCCACCACTTCCTTCCTTCTATGAACCTCGTTCTCCCTCTGTGCTTGTAGGAATTTCCTGTCCAAGGAAGAAGAAAGTGGGGATCTTCTTGGAAAAAGAATCTAGGGTTGCAATTGACTTCCTTTTAGGGTTTAAAAAGCTTCCTTCTAGTGATCTTGACCTAAAAAGTAAGAATATCCTTCTTTCCTCCATTTATTTCTTTTTTATCCTTCCTCCTACCTTTGTCCAGGTTGGAACCTTGCTATTCCATGGTAGAAATCACTCTAAAGATCTAAAATCCTACCTTTCTTGCTCCTTATGCTTAGGGTTTGCTCATTTGATGAAGAAAGGTGCTAGATGGACGAGTTCACAGCTTATGCTTGAATTTTCTACCCTACCTTCTCATGTTCACTTATGTTTGGGAGTTTATCTTCTAATTAGAGGCAAGTTTTATAACTTTCTCCACGTTATTGCTCACTGTAAGCTTGCTAGCTCATGTTCTTACTTTTAAATGATGATCCATTCACTAAAAAGCTATGCTTGACTTGGATGTCGATTTTTATAATGTTCCCTCACTACTACAGAAATGGCTTATAACATTACATTTATAGGCGTCGGTTGTATACAAGAAACAGACACCTAAACCCTACAACGTCGGTTGAATACACAAACTGACATCTATCTGTGAAGAGCGGCCAGACACGGGTATCACTTTTAATTTAGCGTCAGTTCCTTAATAAAAAATCGATGCCTAAAATCGACTGCCAAATCCAAATTTTCCAGTGGAAAAAAATTACCTCCAAAATTTAAATACGACGTCAATTATTAACTAATCAACCGACGACTAAAGGTTTTTTACGAGACAGAAATTGGGCACATTTTTATCGTCGGTTGTCTTGCAATAACCGACACTGATGTGTTTTCCCACGCTGTCAACGTAAAAATTTCACCCCCCTTTTGCGTCGGTTTTCTACGGCAACTGACGACTATGGTCATAATTCTAGAACATTTTTTTTGTCGGCATATGTCAATAGACATCGGTTTTTCTAGTAGAAAATCACGACTATCATTGAGCATAGGTGTCAATTTTTTTATGGTAACCGACGCCTATTTTTATAAGCATCAGTTGTTTGTAATAACCGACACCGATTGTTAAATTAATAGCACCCGCACGAAGCAAACTCTTCCCCTTTCTCTATTTCATTGCGATTGAAGCTTAGGTCTAGCAATTCCGCCCCCTGCTCCCTCCTCCTTGTGCGTTGCCACCCCCCGCTCGCTGTCGCCGTGCCGCTCCTTCTCCTTGCTCGCCGCCACCGCCGCCCTTCTCCCTGCTCGCCATCTTCCTGCTCGCCGCCACCCAAAATCCCAACTGTGACATGTTTGTCCTCCTCCGCCTGCTCCCTGCCCTCTGCCACTGATGTGTATTTTACTACGCGCTATAAACGCAAGTGTACGCGTCGAGTAGTACATGCCTTGTGAGGCCCGAGTCGAACACATGGATACTCAGAATTGTCGGAGACTCCTACTAACTATTTGCGATCAGCTAAGCTGAATAACAAATTGGAGTTTGTTGTCAAAATTAAAAGAAAATAAAAATAAAACAAAGCAAACAATCGATTAATGGTTAGTTTAATCAATTCAAAAAGGTATCTTTAGGATTGCGGTTTCACCGCGGGTTTTCATTGTATTAGATTTTATATAATGCCTCAATCTCCTCTCTCTATCCGGGTAGTGGCCTGAAAACAGAATTGCCCACTGTCGTGGTGCAATTCACTACTTAGGTTTAGGTCGGTTCCACCGTCGTAGTAACCTATCCCCTAAACTAAGTGCATTACGAACGATCTCTCAGTATCCACCATTAATTTTACACCACCTTGTTCAAGAGATTTATCGATTAATGTAGATTTCGTTTCTTTTTAGCCGTTAATCCTTCTGTCAAAGTGATTAAGGGCATTAGGTTATTATTATGGTGATCAAGCATAACAATATATGGAGAAAACGAAGCTATGCCATGGATTTAAGAGAGAAAATATGAATTACTATTATAAAACTGTCATACAATGAATTCCCGGGCTACTCCCGGTCCTAAAGATGGAGGGGATTAGCCCCGCATGTTCATCTCACACAAGTACATGGTAGAAATAGGGGAAATCATATGAAAAACGTGAATTGAATGGGAAAACCCCTGAACGGAGAAGAACCGATTGATCCTTTGCGTAGAACACGTGCTTTCCCGCCTCTCGGTGGTGAAATCCGTCTTCGGCAGCGTCCGGATCGACAAGTATGAACTTCAGGCCTCCGTTCTCCTTTCTCCTCCTCCTCAGCACTTGTGCAATGACTAATGAGATGATCCTCCCCTCTGGGCGGCCGTGATTAGGTATAAGTCCCTAATTAGGTCGTTAATTAACTCCAGCCGTCCGATTGAGATCAATCCAAATCCAACGTATATCTGACGGTGTCGATACCATCGACACGGGTCGATGGTATCAACCCAGTGTAGTAGCGGCAACCCTTCTTGTCTTTTCGTCCGAGTGCCTGAAGCAATCTCGATACCATCGACTACTCTGTAGCGACGGTTTTGTCGTTTTGTGTCACTGTAGCCTCCATGCGTCGATGGTATTGACTTGGTGTCGATACTATCGACAGCTTCTTCGCCAGCAACCTGAAGGTGTCTTGATACCATCGACATCAGTGTCGATGGTATCGACTCTTTGCTGCTCCTTTCGGCTGGCAACCTGTGGCCTTGTCGATGGTATCGACTTCCGTCGATGGTATCGACAGAAGCAAATACTCTTTTTTCCTGAAATTCAAAGACAAGATCACATAAATCCACACAAATAATAATAATGTGATAATTAATGCTCAAAACAATGAAATAAAGGGGATTTGACATAAAATGATGGCATAGACCAAAATGGATGAATTATGCAACATTAACCATAAAAATGACTAATAAAAGCATAAAACACATATCAAACAGGTCTATAAATGCGACTCAAAATCATCGCATCAAACTCCCCTAAGCTTGAACATTGCTCGCCCTCGAGCAACTAATCCTTAGAATAGAATTGATAATGTCAACTGAAAAACAACACAAAACACCCAACATCCCATATGACTCCCACTGAACATTCACAAATCGGCCTTCTCTAACCACAGAACGGTAATTACCCTAAATGCGACAGTAATCATCAATAAAATACATTAACCTCCAAACCAATGAACACTATCACATAAGGTAGTTAACATAATAAAATTTGCCGGTTCAGACTTGGTGCATCTTGTGATCGCCTATACTATGTTGCTCGCCCTAACTACCATCTACATGGAAGCAGTTCTCCTGATACTCATTAGTGAGGAGAAATTCACGGTGGCCTACCAATCCGAGCAACGGGTGGATGAAAATGGGTAGCTCATGGAAGAAAGTGGAAGTATTGTACAGTTTCAACATGCATAATACAAAAATGTCCTATATGATGCAAGTGTACATTAGAAATGCCCTAATGCCTAAAATTGGGTGGAATGATGCATGCACTAACCATCCGCCTCAAAATAAGATGGATATCTAGTCAAGCTACATCATGTACTCAATTATCCTGAAATGCAAGTGATATTACGTTCCTTTCTCCTTCTTATTTCACTTTCTTCTAAATTCTTTTTTTTATTGCAGATTTTTAGATTTTTTTCCAGCCCACATATCCATAATTGCTTAAAGATAATTTTATTGGGCTATTTTCTTCATACTCAGAAATTTTTGCACTATTTAGAAGGTATGGAACAATTTAATTCACCATTGGGGAAAAATTGAGATACATGATGTACTTTATGCATGAAAATCATGAATGCAACTACATGGCATGCACCTAAAGGTAATGTGCATGAATCACTATATTTTCTTTCTTTTTATGCAAACATATGGAAAATACCAATGCAAGTCCTATCTAAATGCTATGCACACAAAAGAAATTAAAACTGCACTTTACTTCCAATTCTTAGGTGGATTATGAAAAAAAATGAAGTGGAACGATCACAAGATTAGTTGACAGAACCTTAGAAAAATATTATGCGTCCCTCCTTACTGACCTGTGTAGTAGTTTAGAGGGTTCTCTCTCTTACATCCAATTAAGGTCTCATCACCATTTGGTTAGGTTAGGCTCAAACAACCATTTCCGTCCACTTTCATGAGTCATTAGGAGTACAGGTATGAAACGTTGTTTTAGAGTTGACAGAACCAATCATTTTCATAGGATGTGTGCCCAAGGTCAAACAAAACAAGCTATCCAAACACACAAAAATTTTCAAAATTCCCTTGAATTTCCCATGCACTAGTCAACAAGATGACACACTTTTATGACATCCACAATTACACTAGATAGCATGTGGATCCTACAAAACTAAAATTGCAAGAAACAAATAACAAGAGAACAAAAGCAATAATGCTAAAAACTAAAAACTAAAAACAATAAAAGATAGAGCTGTTCCAACTACCCCCCTAAGCTTGAATTCGACTATGGCCTCATAGTCAAAAACAAACTTAAAGATTGGAACAGTGATACCATATCAGTCCTGTGGTGGTGGAGGAGGGTATTGCGGCGCCGTGGGGTCCCAAGACGGGTATTGCCCCTGAAAGGTCGGATCATACTGGGGCATCGGAGGAGGCTGTGGATACCCCCCAAAATAATTCTGGCTCCAGTAATGATCGTAAAACGGCTGCTGCTGCTGCTCCATCCTGTGCATTCGATCATGGATGTTCTCCTGATTTGCAAAAAGAAGGCGCTCATTCTCGAAGATCACCTGCTGGTTGACGAAGAGACGGTTGGTGGTGTCTTGAATACCGGTATAGGCAGCTGTGTGGCTATGCTGTGTCTGCTGGATGTCTTGCAGCATATTGTACATGCCTTGCATGGAATAGGCATCCTCGCTGGGCTGCAAGGGCGGTGGTGGAGGCGGCGTAGGCTGTGACGATGAAGACGCACCCGGATGCATCCTAGGGCACTTATGGGGTGCTACTCGTGCTCGAAGAGGTGTAAGGGTCTCCTCTTCCTCCTCAGCCTCGTCGTCCTGTCCGTCATCGCCGCCGTCATTTCCGCCTTCTTCATCAGAGTCGGCAATAGCTATGATTGGCCATCGAAAATGTTGTGCTCCCTCGATATTGAAGACCGGATCAGGCAGCGCGCACTCCTGGTACTCTTGATTTACGTGGCAATGCGCAAAAGCCACGCCATCTCGGAGAAGAACGAGATTGGCTCGGTGTAGATGTTGCAAGTTGACCTTGCTTTTCGTAGAAAGAGGAGCCATCTGATCGAGATTCAAGCCCAAATAGAGGGCTACCTTGGTGACAAGCCCCCCAAAATGAATCGGGGCTTTTCTCGAGCTCCTCTTCACCGCCAATACTCGTTGTAGAAAGAATGCACCCCAGTTGCATTCTTGGCGCTTCAGGAGCTGATATAAGAAGAAAAGATCCGTCTCCTGAAATTTTCTTAGCGCCAGATCACTTCGAGCAAAGATGGTGGAACTCAACATCCGGTGCAATACCCGAACAAACGGGTGCTCGAAGTCAGCTACCGCAGCGTTGTGGTAGCTCACCGACCTCCCTTGTGGCACCGTCACCAACTCGGAGAAGAGAGCGTCGTAGTTGGTGCGGTTATCCGGCTGCCGGTGGTCGTACAGAGAATGATTCCAATTGAAGATCCTGTTGAATTGGCGAAGCGTGAGGGTATAGTCACGGCTGTACAGCCGGAAAGACACCCGGCCCTTTATCCATTCACGGTCGGTGGCGACGACGTCGTTGGGCACGACGCAGACGTCAAGTTACGCCATGAACTCCGCCACCAATTCTTTGTAGGTTGGCCACTCGCCGAAAAACGGCTGGCCATCAGCATGGTACTGTAACTCATCGGGCCTCCTGCTTGTACGTTTCGCTTGCCCCTGCAGAACATAGGCCAAATTGGCCTCGAATCCAAGGTCTCGGATCATTTCCCAGTCCACATACCGGGTGGGTTCGATCTTCCTTTTTAAGATCTCCTCATAGATCTTCTTCACCTCTGTGGAAGGATGCATCATGCGCGGCCGTGCAACCGACCCAGGAGGAGGTGGCACAAACTCCTGGATCTCCTTCGGGTCCGCACGTGAAGAAGATGCTCCAGCGACGTGAACCATGTTGGCGACGAGAAAGGGATTAGAAAGAGAGCTCGGTGCAGAATGGAGATATGAATCTCCGCTCGGTGACGATCGTCGCTCGGTGATGCTGGTCTTCGCTCTTGGATGGCTCGGGGAAGTGCTCGGCGCAAAGGGAGGAGATCACTCTGAAGGTGTGAAGTCAAATGACGTAATGATTCTCCTTAAATAGACTTGGCCGGCGCCACTGTTAGCCCGTCGATACCATCGATGCGAGTCGATGGTATCGACCCCTCACATGGTATCGACGGTCGTCGATTGCTGGATATGGAAACACGGATCGCTGACGTGTCGATACCATCGACCTGGGTCGATGGTATCGACGCTGCACCCGGATCGATGACGTGGAAGCCGCGATCGCCGTCGATTTGTTTGCGTGGATCGGTGACATGGATGGTCGATACCATCGACTCGGGTCGATGGTATCGACTTTTCTTCATTGCGACACCACCACTTTGCATTTCAACCTGTAACCATGTCGATACCATTGACGAGGCCGTCGATGGTATCGAGTTGACTGAGACAAATTGGTCTGAACTTCTCCAGAGATCTCGATGGTATCGACGCCTGTGTCGATACTATCGACTTTTCCATTTCGACCACCTGTAGGTATGTCGATACCATCGACGAGGCCATCGATGGTATCGACTCAGAACAAAATCTGTAGTCGTCAACCTGTACCCTTGTCGATACCATCGACAAGTGTGTCGATGGTATCGACTCTGCCTCAGCCTGCACAATGAACAAACGGATCAAGGTATCTTCTTTACACTAAAAATTGAACGAAAATAAAGCAACCTATGATTGTTAATAAACTATCCTAGTGTACCGATGGTTGGGTTGCCTCCCAACAAGCGCCCTTATTTAACGTCTTAGGCTAGATGGCTTCCGGGCATCTCATTCATCCGAAAGTGCAATGAGTTTAACCTCATTCACCTTCCTCTTGTAATTCTCACCAAAATAGAGCTTCAGCCTCTGTCCATTTACCAAGAACGTGGTATCACCATCACGCACTAGAATCGCGCCGTGTGGTTTGACCTCTTCCACCACGAACGGTCCACTCCACCGGGATTTTAGCTTCCCAGGATGCAACTTGAGTCGGGAGTTAAACAACAAAACACTATCTCCTTTCTTGAACGTGCGCAACTCGATGTGGCGATCGTGGATCAGCTTTGTGCGCTCCTTGTATATCCGTGCGTTCTCATACGCCGTCATCCTTAGCTCGTCCAACTCATTCAATTCAAGCATCCTCTTTCTCCCCGCTTCATCATAACTTAGATTTAGCCTTCTAAGCACCCAATGGGCCTTGTGCTCCAACTCCACCGGTAGGTGACCAACCCGGCCATACGCCAACCTAAAAGGCGTGGTGCCTATAGGTGTTTTGTAAGCCGTTCTGTACGCCCATAGTGCATCTGGTAGTAGGGCACTCCAGTTCTTCCTCGTGGATGCCACCGTACGCTCTAGAATCTTCTTAATTTCATGGTTTGAGACCTCTACCTGCCCTTGGGTCTGTGGGTGATATGGGGTGCCTATGTTGTGCTTGACCCCATATTTCTTCAATAATGTCGAGAACTTCTGATTCCTAAAATGTGTACCCCCATCACTGATTATCATTCGGGGTATCCCAAACCTGTAGAAAATATTCTCCTTCACGAACCTGCACACTACAGTGGAATCATTAGTCCTTGTGGGGATTGCTTCCACCCACTTCGACACATAATCAACTGCTAACAAAATATATAGATTGGAGTTCGAGGACACAAAGGGTCCCATGAAATCTATGCCCCACAAATCAAATACCTCAACTTCTTGAAATACATTCAGGGGCATCTCCTGTCGCTTTGATATATTACCTGCTCGCTGACAAGGATCACATTGCCTCACAAAATCGTAGGCATCCCGAAACAAAGTTGGCCAATAAAGGCCACTTTCCAAAACCTTAGCTGTCGTGCGCGAGCTTGCGTGGTGTCCTCTCGTGGGTGATGCATGGCAATGATGGAGAACACTCTCGTACTCCACTTCAGGCACACACCTGCATAAAATACCGTCCCTGCATTTCTTAAGAAGAATTGGATCATCCAAAAAATAGTATCTTAAAGAATGAAAAAATCTCTTCTTTTCCTGATATGACCAATCTTCCGGGATGATCCCGCAGGCCAAATAATTTACAATCTCAGTGAACCAAGGATCTTTAGAGTTAATCTTCAAAAGTTGTTCATCCGGAAACGTCTCTGTTATGGGTATATGTAAATCTTTTTCATCCACCCTTTCTAACCTAGACAAATGATCCGCAACAACATTTTCAATCCCAGATTTATCCTTGATTTCGATGTCAAATTCTTGTAAGAGCAAAATCCACCTAATGAGTCTAGGCTTTGCGTCTTTTTTCTCCATTAAGTATTTTATCGCGGCATGGTCAGTCCATACAACTACTTTAGATCCAACTAAATACTGCCGGAATTTTTCAAAAGCGAAAACAACGTCGAGTAATTCTTTTTCCGTAGTTGTATAATTCAATTGGGCATCATTCAAGGTCTTTGAAGCGTAAAAAATCACGGCGAGCTTATTGTCAACCCGTTGCCCCAACACTGCTCCTACCGCAAAGTCCGAAGCGTCACACATTAGTTCAAAGGGTTTTGTCCAATCCGGTGTTTGAACAACCGGTGCAGAAATTAGCTTTTCTTTTAACACTTCGAACGCATGTAGACACTTATCATTGAAATAAAAAACTGCATCTTTCTCCAAAAGCTCGGATAGAGGTTTCGCGATTTTAGAAAAATCCTTTATAAATCGTCGATAGAACCCGGCATGTCCCAAGAAACTTCTTACCCCTTTTACTGAATTTGGTGGGGGCAATTTGGAAATGACCTCAATTTTTACCGGATCCACCTCTAGACCTTTGCTAGACACCTTGTGTCCTAGCACTATTCCCTCATTCACCATCATGTGACATTTTTCCCAATTGAGGACCAAATGAGTGTCCTTACAGCGCTGTAAAACTTTGTCCAGATTATAGAGACATTCATCAAACGATGCACCATGCACCGAAAAGTCATCCATAAAAACCTCGAGACAACGTTCTACCATGTTAGAAAATATGGCGAGCATACATTGTTGAAACGTCGCCGGTGCATTGCATAAACCAAAAGGCATGCGGCGGTACACGAAAGTCCCATAGGGACAAGTGAAAGTAGATTTCTCTTGATCCGAAGGATCAATCGAGATCTGGTTGTACCTCGAGTACCCGTCAAGAAAACAGAAATGCGATCTACCGGCAAGACGCTCTAAGATTTGATCAATGAACGGTAAAGGAAAGTGATCCTTTAGCGTGGCGGCATTCAAACGGCGGTAGTCAATGCAAACTCGCCACCCGGTTACCAATCGGGTGGTGACAGGTTGATTCAATAAATTTTGAGTGACAATAATTCCCCCCTTCTTAGGGACTACCTGTGTAGGACTCACCCATGTCGAGTCTAATATGGCATAAATAATACCTGCAACAAGAAGTTTAATGACCTCCTTCTTCACAACCTCCGTCATGCTTGGATTGAGACGTCGTTGAGGTTGAATCACGGGCTTGGCTCCCTCCTCGAGCCGAATCTTGTGCTGACATAGAGTAGGGGAAATCCCCTTGATGTCTGCAACAGACCACCCAAAAGCTCCTCGGTGGTTCTTCAGCACTATCAACAATTGCTCCTCCTCTTCCGCACTCAAATAAGCAGAAATGATCACCGGTAACTTGTCTTCCTCAGCTAAAAAGACATACTTGAGATGCGGGGGCAGCGACTTTAATTCCAACTCCGGCGGTCTGATAAGAGATGATTGCAGCGGCGGGGGAAGTGCACCGAAATCTTCATAGTGCCTCGCATAGAAGCATGGAAGCATCTGAAGCATTTTAGCACACTCCTTGAGTGATTTACTCCGCATCCAATCATATGTAATATTCAACAAACAAGCCTCCAACGGTAATTCTGGATATGCATCAGAAACAGAAAGAGCTATCACATCATCCTCCAAAGAAGGTGGAATGTCCTCATTCTCATCATTCGGAAATCCCACAGCTTTACACAAAGAAACTACCTTAGTCTGCTCCATGATATCTACAACTAAGGTTCCATTGTCCACCTTGCTCATCACATGAGCCATGTCCAGAAATGGTTTTCCAAGGCAGAGTGAAATATTACAATCCAGATGTTTCACCATATTGCATTGTTCTTTTGATTTAGATGACGCAGTGCTAGAAGGCATGACCATCTCAAAGCGGTCATCTGCTATGCCCAAGGTCAAGCGACCTCTCCCCATCTCTAAGATCATGTCGGCTGTAGCTTGGAAGGGACGTCCAAGTAACAGCTCGTTGCCATGTTCATCCTGCATCTCCATGACTACAAAATCTTCTGGAAAGACAAATCTATCCACCTTCACTAACACATCTTCACATATTCCATAAGGTTTTACCACAGAGTTATCCGCCAATTGAATCGTCATATTGCTTGGTCGTGACTCCTTCAATCCCAGCTTTTTAAATGTAGAAAGGGGCATCAAGTTGATGCTTGCCCCTGAGTCACACAATGCTTCGCCAAATTTAACCTTCCCGATATAGCAAGAAATGTTGAAACACCCTGGATCCCGTCTCTTTGGCGGAAAAGTGCCCATGATGAAGGCACTCACTTGCTCCTTTAACACGACAACCTCTGTATCTGGAATTTTCCTCTTTTTGGTTATGACATCCTTTAGAAACTTCCCGTATGAAGTAATCTGCTCAATAGCTTCCAATAAAGGGATATTGACTGAAAGCTTCCTAAAAGTGTCTAAGAACTTCTTGAACTGTGCATCTGCCTTCCTCGCTTTAGCACTATTTGGATACGGGACCGGAACAGCTTGTGCCCTTTGATGAGGTGACACATAAGGTGTCTTTTTCTGAGATTCCTCCTCTGCAACCTGTTCTTCATTACCATCGACGGCTATGTCTTCAACTTGCCCTGTGACTAGTGTGGGCTGCTTCGTAGTGGTTTCACCTTCAACTTCATCTCGCGGTGTGCTTGTTTCATCAGTTCTTGGATTCAACACTTTCTTACCACTTCTAAGCAGGATAGCCTTAGCTTGCTGGTTCCCCCGGGAACATTGGTATTCCCCGGAAAACCCGGATGTGCCGATTTCTTCAAAATAGCTATCTCGGCTGCCATCTGTGCCATGGATGTCTCAATGGTCCTCATTTGAGCCCCATGGCTCTGCAATGTCTGCCCGAATTGATTCATGTATTCTCCTTGCTGCTTGATTTGCTGCCCGAATGTGTTCATTAGCTCTTGATTTTGCTTGATGACCTGATTGAGCAACTCCGTGCTCTTGTCTTCTGCAACTGGCGAGGGCTTGGCCTCCGGATCCTACAGAAAATTGTTCGGATCCTTCCACGAGAACTTTTTGTCCTTTCTCCATGAGTAGTCATTGTTCCTATACCCTTGCTGTTGTCTCATATATTTGACTTGAGCCTCATCCTCGGACTCATTATCCTCCTTTTGCAGTAGCTTCTTTGCGAGAAGATCCATCTTCTCATTTAGCTCTCTCATCGCCTTGGATTCACTGACGACTCGTGCTTGCTCTATCGGGCCTCTTTCTCTTTCACCCGAAGACTGCGTTCTAGCCATGTTCTTGAGTATTTCCCAGCATCTGGTGTCTGTATTGTTCAGAAAAAATCCCGACCCGGCTGAATCGAGATTACTCCTATCATGCTCGGAGAGAGCAAAATAGAAGATTTTCACCTGCGTCTCTTTATCCAGCCCGTGATGCGGACACCTCCTTAGCATAACCTGAAATCGCTCCCAGGTCTCAGAATATGCTTCACCAGCCTGTTGGGTGAAATTATGAATCTTTCGGATCATGTCATTAGTCTTCTCAGGAGGGAAGAACCTCTCAAAGAAGACCTCCACCATATGGTCCCAGGACTCCACGAACTCATCGTCTAGATTATGTAACCACTCTCGTGCTGCTCCCACCAATGAAATTGGGAAAAGCTTGAGATGCAATGCATCTTGTGGAAACCTGTCAATTTTTACCATGTCGCAGTTCTCAACAAACGGGCTGATGTGTGCAACAGGATCCTCATTCTTCAGCCCATGAAATGCATTTGATTTCACCAAATTTATCAATGCTGGATCGATCTTATATGTCAGTATGTTGATCGCCTGCTTCTTTATAGGCCCCTTTGAAGCTGATGAGGAAGAAGCTTTGATCTTCTCCCATATGGTCTGTGGCTCGGCCATGTCTTCTTGTTCAGATTCAGAATCTATCTCTTCTTGGTGCTCTTGTTCATTAAAATCTTCGTCCTCAGGTCCCGACAGAGGAACCTCGGGTGTGGGATTCGCGTAGTCAGTACTGCGCGTTTGCACCATACACAACACATGAAATAAGAAAATTCAGTTCAGTACAGTGCTTTGACGAGTATAAAAATGAATGAACACTAGAAAGAAAATTTTGAAGTTGAATGAAAAATAAAAAATGTGGCCTAGAGTGGCCGCTCGTAGCACTCGAAGTGCCAACAATTTCGCCGTATCCCCGGCAACGGCGCCAAAAACTTGACGTGTATTTTACTACGCGCTAAAAATGCAAGTGTACGCGTCGAGTAGTACATGCCTTGTGAGGCCCGAGTCGAACACATGGATACTCAGAATTGTCGGAGACTCCTACTAACTATTTCTGATCAGCTAAGCCGAATAACAAATTGGAGTTTGTTGTCAAAATTAAAAGAAAATAAAAATAAAACAAAGCAAACAATCGATTAAAGGTTAGTTTAATCAATTCAAAAAGGTATCTTTAGGATTGCGGTTTCACCGCGGGTTTTCATTGTATTAGATTTTATATAATGCCTCAATCTCCTCTCTCTATCCGGGTAGTGGCCTGAAAACAGAATTGCCCACTGTCGTGGTGCAATTCACTACTTAGGTTTAGGTCGGTTCCACCGTCGTAGTAACCTATCCCCTAAACTAAGTGCATTACGAATGATCTCTCAGTATCCACCATTAATTTTACACCAACTTGTTCAAGGGATTTATCGATTAATGTAGGTTTCATCTCTTTTCAGCCGTTAATCCTTCTGTCGAAGTGATTAAGGGTATTAGGTTATTATTATGGTGATCAAGCATAACAATATATGGAGAAAACGAAGCTATGCCACGGATTTAAGAGAGAAAATATGAATTACTATTATAAAACTGTCATACAATAAATTCCCGGGCTACTCCCGGTCCTAAAGATGGAGGGGATTAGCCCCGCATGTTCATCTCACACAAGTACATGGTAGAAATAGGGGAAATCATATGAAAAACGTGAATTGAATGGGAAAACCCCTGAACGGAGAAGAACCGATTGATCCTTTGCGTAGAACACGTGCTTTCCCGCCTCTCGGTGGTGAAATCCGTCTTCGGCAGCATCCAGATCGACAGGTATGAACTTCTGGCCTCCGTTCTCCTTTCTCCTCCTCCTCGACACTTGTGCAATGACTAATGAGATGATCCTCCCCTCTCGGCGGCCGTCATTAGGTATAAGTCCCTAATTAGGTCGTTAATTAACTCCATCCGTCTGATTGAGATCAATCCAAATCCAACGTATATCTGACGGTGTCGATACCATCGACACGGGTCGATGGTATCGACCCAGTGTAGTAGCGGCATCCCTTCTTATCTTTTCGTCCGAGTGCCTGAAGCAATCTCGATACCATCGACTTGGGTCGATGGTATCGACTACTCTGTAGCGACAGTTTTGTCGTTTTGTGTCGCTGTAGCCTCCATGCGTCGATGGTATCGACTTGGTGTCAATACTATCGACAGCTTCTTCGCCAGCAACCTGAAGGTGTCTCGATACCATCGACATCAGTGTCGATGGTATCGACTCTTTGCTGCTCCTTTCGGCTGGCAACCTGTGGCCTTGTCGATGGTATCGACAGAAGCAAATACTCGTTTTTCCTAAAATTCAAAGACAAGATCACATAAATCCACACAAATAATAATAATGTGATAATTAATGCTCAAAACAATGAAATAAAGGGGATTTGACATAAAATGATGGCATAGACCAAAATGGATGAATTATGCAACATTAACCATAAAAATGACTAATAAAAGCATAAAACACATATCAAACAGGTCTATAAATGTGACTCAAAATCATCGCATCATCCACCCAAGGTCACCCCCCCTTTTCTATATTATAAATGAGATTCATCATACTCTTACCTAAGAAAAGCTTCTTCTTAATGTCTTATACCTAAGGACAGCTGCCCCATTTGCACATGGTCACCGAATCGTGGATACTTCAAGACGACAGTGCCCAAACCTCTTCCCTACCAAATCAAACACTCAGTAACAACTCAGACCCACATTAGCTAAGATAAGCCCGTCTTACTTGAGACCCAAGTGTAGATACAACCCATCGAAGTTCTTATGTGTGTTTACCAATACTACTGTTAGTTCTGCATTATACTATATAAATTGTATGTTTATCACTCAACTGTTTACAACATTATTGACAACGTTGAGTCTATTTTCCTCATGCTTTTTTTTTATATCTTGCATAACCCAGTACTGATGCGTTGACGAGTGGTACTGGCTCAACAAGACAAACACCTTAACAATTATCATGGAGCTTAATTTGAAAACATGAAATATCTAATTAAGAACCTCCCCATGACCTAGTTTTGTTTCTCCCTTAAACATCTACTCATACAAACTGATGGTCTGATGAATGATGGGCGTCATGTGGATCTTGTATCTATCACCTGCTCACCAACCAACTGTATACAACTTAACTAGTCCACACTACACATCATTGTTTTCTTCTCTTCCATCGTTTTGGGCACGATTGAGGTGATGCTAACTCAAATTAAAGGGACCATCACCACATGGATGCACTTGCTAGAAAGCTTGGGCCTTCTTGCTTTTGATCATATTACCAGCATTAAGATCATAGTAAGATTACCATGGTTTCAAAACACTAAATCAACATGAATAATATTATTAATCTAAAAACTTCAATTATTCATCAAGAGTTTCTAACCATATATGACAAGGTCAGTTATAATTCTTAACCTAACCCTAATGCAAGTAAGAGATTATGATACATAGCCTTTTGTGTGATTATTATGGTGATAGAGTACTTTCTCTCTCTATGTTGTTGTAACCCTAAGTTGATGTCACATGAACATCATATCTTTCAAATAATGTTGTATTAAGGACACGTTTTGTAAATGAGGTTGTGAACAAGGGACTGGTGTTATATTTTGTTGGCCTAGAAATCCGTCCAAGATTTACTCATTAGGAGTAAATCTTAGATAGTCCCTAGTTTGGGACTATTCTTGAACACCTAATCTCACTTAGGATGTAAGTGTATAATGTGTATTGGTTTTCAAGAAAATTTCGGTAGCATTTCCCCGTTTGTTCTCTAAGTACATATGTACTTGGAGAACAACAGGGAAATGATGCCAAAATTTTCTTGAAAACCCAATACACATTATACACTTACTAGTAAGATTAGGTGTTCAAGAATGGGATAGGTGGTACATATTTATTATATATAAGACCTTAAAACCTAAAGTTTTAACCATAAACCCTAATCTTTTAACCCTAGACCCTAATCTTGTTTTTTGCAAGTGCAAAGGATAAGAGTCCATGTGAAGCTAAAATGTCATATTACGGTGTCATTGAAGACATATGGGAGTTTGACTACATAGATTTCTAAATTCTACTCTTTAAATGTAATTGGGTTGATAACACCAACGGAGTTATAGTGGATGAATTGGGTTTCACATTAATGAACTTTAAAAAGATTGGCGAGAAGGGTGAACCATTCATATTGGCATCATATTGATAAAAGATCACAATATTAGAGGCATGCATGTTTATATTTTTTTATATGTTTTATTTTTCTGAATGTGAACTTTACAATGTGAATGTGAACTTTACAATGTGAATTACTTTACAATGTGAACTTTACAACTTTACAATGTGAACTTTACAATGTGAATGTGAACTTTCAGATAGCTATGCATTCTCCTAATGACCGTGCTGATGATTACCGTAAGGGTGAGCACGCCAATGCATCGCCTCACAATGTAAGTGTTAAAAATATATCCATGAGGTTTCTATCTATATGTTCATTTATAGTTATATCCTGGAAGTGTTTTTTTTTGTCAAATTTTAGATTTGTGATGTACCCCCTGAAGAAATTGGGGCACTTGATGAGCAACAAAAAAAAATTAAGAAAGTGAGGGGCATCACAATGATGAACAAGTTACTACAGCAAAGGGGTAATGGACCTAAACTGGTTGTGGATTTTGATCATGTAGGAAATCCAGTTAGAGTGAACCACAACTCATTTATTTCATATCTTAGGGTTCTTACTCGCAACCATTGTAGTCCTATTTTTTAATCCTGGCATAAAGTTCCTAAGGGGAAGAAAGACTTAGTATGGAAGGAACTATGCGTGAATTATTATTATTTGCAATTCTATTTTTGTAGATTACTAATTTTTTGGATACTAGTTAATAGAAATTCTATTTTGCAGAGTATATTTGATCTAGATGAAAAGTTGCATCGTAAATGCATGATGTAATGCTGTGGGAGGGTCCTAAGGAACTATAGGACAAATCTCAACTGAGATTACATACGCGATGCTGAGAAGAGGTTCTTGATTGATTTCCAATTCTAGACATTGATCACTTTTTGACTAACTCTACACTAATAATTTTTGTTTGTATTCTCTTTAAAAAATAAATTTAGGTAGAAGGAAACCACTGAGAAATGGAACGACCTGGATACCAAAGACTAGGAGGAGTTTGTTACCCAAAGAAAAATAGATGAATTCAAGGTATTAAGCGCCACTCCCAATTTAATTAACATACGTTCTTATGTATTCATCTATTCAAGATTAGCCTTTAGTGTTACTAACCAAATCAATGTGCTTACTAACAAGGCTATCAGTGATGCTCAAAGAGCAAGGCATGCACTGAATGTGCATGACCACACAATGGGTCCAAGAGGCTATGCAGGCGTTTGCCAAAGACTACAGGCTGAGTCTACTGCTACTCAGGAATCCTTTACTATTGGTCCCGCACCTCTGCCTCTCCATGCTATGTGGATAGCTGGGAGGCAAAACAAGAAGGGAGATATAACAAAGCCCACAACTGCTGAGGTGGCTGCAAAAATAGTAAAATTCAACTCTTAGAGCAATCAATCGATATTGATTATTGTTATGTTTACTTACCAATTTCTGTTGATGTCGATTAGTGGGAGCTACACAAGCAGAGGAAGGAAGGTAAGTTCATCCCTGAGGGCACAAGGGATGAATTGATAGTTTCTCTAGGTAACCCAGAGCATCCTAGACGTATTAGGGGTGCAAGCGCTGGTGTGGGAATCAAAACATTCTTTGGGCCATCACAGCACAAACCAGTCCCAAGAGCGGGACTTTCACAAGCTGAGGTAACTTATTCTTTTTTTAGAATGTTGTTGCGAAAGAAAATTCAATAATCAGAAGCTAGTGTTTCTTTTGTCCATGTATAGGTAGACCAGTTAATTGAAAGGAGAGTCAAGGAAGCACTTGATAGGAGAGTCGAGGAAATACTTAATAAGAGAGTCAATGAAGCAATTAGCAAGTGGCAGATGTCTCAGACTGCCACTCAGACAGTACATGTGGTGGGCCGCTCTTCTCCTACAGCAGAGGTTGGGAGTAATCTTGTAGACCCACCACCTAGTACGTCCGCTGTAAGTATTTTTATGACATATATAGTAGCTAGTCTTTTCAAGATGATATGTTTATGTATATATGTATATAACATTCTTTACGTAAATTTGCAGGGGTTGAAGCCATGCCGTCTAAAAAGTCAAGAATATATCATTGCAGAGGCATATCCTTACCCAGCCCTTCCAGGGGAGATGTTTCATGGGACTCCAGTATCAGCTGGTGCGGTTCGTGTGAGCCCGATACATATACTCCCTGATTGGAGGGATCTTCCACTGTGATATGTCCACCCAGATTTTAAAACGCTTGGTGAGGCAGAAGGTGGAGTGATAATGTGGCCCAAAGCGGATGTCGTCTATACTAATATTGTATGGTAAATTTACATTACATTAATTTGTTAGTGTGTATATATGAGTCAATTGATCTGAAATTATATATACATATCAAAAGGAAGACACCCGCTACATCTCGGCCTCCACCTCCGCCTCCTAAAGTACTAAGTTGGCTTCCAAGGAACCTACACGCCTCGTTAGGTCCTAATTGTAGGGGTATGACAGTATGGATAGGCGAACATGATTCAGATTTCCCTATAAATGTTACTATTCTGAAGGATGCTGCAGGTCAATCATACAATAACAATCTATTTATAAAGTTTTGCATACATATTAATGCATATGTAATATAAGTTTTGCATACGCATTAATGCATACGTATTAATACAGGTCAATCATACAATAACAAGCTATTCATACAATATATTTTGGAGTTGTTTCATTATGATTGGCTGAATACATCTATGATAGAGCTATGGATATGGTGAGATCTTGTTTATACATCTGTATACCTTATTTTATATACGGTGATCTGGTTTCTTATATATTAATGCATACGTAATACATGTTTTGCAGCCACTTACACATGATATGTACATATTTTTCATTTTCCCATGTGAGATTTTTGGTTCCATCTTTGATTAGTCTTGTAGATACAAACCCTTCTTCAGTTACTTCATACTACTGTGCTGCTTTTGAATATTTTGGTAAAAATAAGAAGATGGTGATAATAGCTCCATTAAATGTCGAGTAAGTTTACTTTGCTTATAATTTGGACTTAAGAAAATTACATTTTTATTGCGGATTTTGAGTTATTAATTTTTAACTTTCTTACCTATAGTGGTAGGCATTGGGAGTTACTAGTTATTGTCCCCAAGACGTTCACTGTCTATTATCTATATCCTATGGGGAACAAATTGAATACATTATATGGACACACAATGAAAAGGCCATTATTCCCCTGAGAAATATTTTATATTTTTATATATGTTAACATATGTTATTACATTACTATTTAATTATACAATTTAATGTGTTACATTAACATGTAGGTCTTTATAAGAGTTCAAAAAAGCTAGAGGAAAGGTCTCCAGGAAAAAGAATCAACCACTAATTTGGGAGAATGTGAAAGTAATTTCCCGACTCCAATGTATATATTATTTATGTGAACTGTGCTTATTTGTATTTTTGAATATTTTATATGTTTCAATTTATAGTATGCTACACAAGACAACGACTGGGCATGTGCCTACTATGTAATGCGATTTATGGACCTAATCATCAAATATGCCACAATGGAAATCGATACTATACATAAGGTATTATATATAGTCTCATTAGATAATATGAAATATATCAATCTTATTATATATTATTAATTATATATACATCATTCTCTTTACAGGTGTTTAAAACTAACTTCAGTATAGGTGGAAAGTTATTAGATGTACATACTCCCTATACGAGGGAGGAATTAGATATTGTAAGAGAAGAATGGGCAAAAGCCCTATAAGTAGTGGGAATTTTTAAATATAATTGGGTATATGATGACAATGATGATGATGATGAATAAAGAATGATATTTCTAAACTTTGTTCTCATAATTATTTTTGTTTGAATGTGAATGACTTTTTTGAATTGTCATATGTAAGAATGTGAATGACTTTTTCTGATCAATACATGAATGTCTGAATGTGAAAAGAGATGAAATGAATGAACTGAATGTGAATGTAAATGGCTTTGTATGTTTCTACATGTATCTGATCAATACATGTGTCTGAATGTGAATGACTTTGTAGGTTTGTGGCCTGTTGTTGGCTGATATCAATGGATGCTATAAACGTGCAGTTGAGAACTGAACTACAGGTTCTGCATCCTACTGACCAGCCATACAGCAGGCCTGCAAACTGATAAGAAAAAAAAATTAGAACATAGGTGTCGGTTATTTGTATAAAACTGACAACAAAGACATACAACGTCAGTTATTAGCAAAAAACCGATGTCTGTTCCATGGCTGGCGTCAGTTATATATAAGAACTGACACATATTGTGGCTAGGTACCATGACCATGTTAGGAAGCACGGCCTTGCTGGCAGGGATATGGCATCGATTATTATTTAATAACCGACGTGTTTAACCATGATATAGTGTCAATTTTCTTTATCAACCGACGCTTATAGTTCCCTTGCTAGCACGTTTTCGGTGGCAAGAAGGGTTATGGCGTCGGTGTGTGTTTAATAACCGACATCTTTGATCATGATATAGTGTCAGTTTTCATTAAGAACTGACGCTTATACTTCCCTTACTGGCGCATTTTCGGTGGCGGGAAGGGTTATGGCGTCAGTTAGAAACCGACGCTAAAGGTGTCGACCTTTAGCGGCACCCACTTGGGTGTCGCTTGGAAACCGATGCTAAAGGCTCTAAATAACTGATGCCAAAGGCCTTTTCTGTAGTAGTGCATGTTCTGATTTCAGTTCTACATGAACATATGATCATGTGTACATTATTCCTAAGGTATAATATGACTTGGATTAGGTTGGTTTGACAACCTATGGTGCTAAACACCTATCAACCATTGGTCAATTTTAGGGTTGAAAGCTGATTTCTTCTATAAATACATGACTCAATGGTGGTACCATTGCAACAACTGATGGTGTTGTCTTCATGACAACTGATATTGGTGACCAAGGGTTTCAACTAATGTTCACCCCTTAGGTCAGGTGTTGGCCTAATTAGAAGCTTAGTGATTGATAACTAAGTACCCTAATGATGCTATCAATCAATGGTGATATTAGTTTAATATTCGATGGTGATTAATGAATATAGTGTTGATCTAACAACTTATGGTGACTTAATGGTCACTAATGATGGTAGATCAGGTCTCCACAACCTATGGTGAGTTAATCATGTAGTTGTAGCATCAATTAAGCCTTTAACCAATGGCTTCTTGGGTCATTTGATGCAATGGTCGGACCTATACTCCAATTGATGGTTTTAATATATGAACTTGACCAAATGGTTAAGATCTAATGTTTCTTCATCCAATAAATTGGAATGATTCTTAAATGTAATATTTTGGTCCTAAAAAGTGATTTAAATGGTTTCCTTTATGAGATCAACTTAAAAAGCTCATTTACTGACGGCTTGTTTTAAATAAACAATCGCTTGTGGGTTTTATCCTACTCTCAATGGAACTTTTAAGTTGTTAATCAAGGGATGTATAGGGTTAGATGGTGACTCTTTCTAGCGAACAACTCAATGACTTCATAGGTGGTTTTTTCAAGATGTTTACTTATGTAAATGACCAATGGCTTTACCTTTTCAACATTAAATGGTTAGAAGTTGATGCCTCAATATTCCCATTGTTTCAGGTGAAGTGTGTACTGTAATGTTATGATTTTGATGATGGGAATTTGATGGTTCAATACCTTAAACTTGTAGTCTTACCCTTGCCCATGTATTATTATGATTTATAATCACCATAATGAATTAATGGGTAACCCTAATGAGGTATAGCTTGTTATACCTAGCTTTAATATAACTAAATGATGGTAATTGGGTATGAATAGTCCTTGAATGACTAATACACTCATGGAGTACTCTCTTATTGTTGTTGAAACCCTAGTATGATATAACTTGATGGTTACACCTTGATTTATGTGTGGGTTCATACTTGAGAATAGTATGGAATGTGATGGTGACACTTCACCTTATGCATCCATGATCCAATGGGGATGCCGTGAGTTGGAGTTTAGGTATGAGTGTTGATTAGTAACATTAATATAATTTATCTTTTTGAACCTAACTCTAATGCAAATAGATAAATATGAGTATTCATATTTAACCTTCGTATATGATGGCATGATGGTGAAATAACCTCCTTAATATGATAACCTTAATGTGTTAATTGGTGGTTATCATACCCACATGGTTGATACTTTCTTATGCTAAACATGTGCATTATGAATATGATGAGGGTTAATCATATCTAGATTCCTTGCATGTTGATGTTAAAATTATTAATGTAAATATAACCCTGCTTGATTGTTTATTAATATCTCCTAGCTCATTAATGCAATATTGTGCTGATCTGGTGTATTATATGTAAGTGATGTTGTTGAGCCTTGTTTTAAGGCATGAAAAGATAATGATGATCTTGCAGGGAATAGTATGATGGTCTTAATGACCTTTATGCATGGTTGATCCCTGAATGAGGTATAATCCTCTTGTGTTGATAAGGGTTGATACCATGTGATTTTGTAAAAAGGATTTATTTATATCTTGTGATAGTAATATGACTAGTGTAGTCTCATGAATGGAAAGTGGATAGTACCATGTGATGATGAGATGAGAAATTATGTTTCAAACATTTTATATCTTTTGAAGTTATGATATTTATATGCTTGCTAGAAGTGAATTAGGGTTTGTATGTCCATTTGTTTGATGCAGACTCAATTCACCCAATTGGCATAACTAATCAAGTACAACTCTAATCATGTAGTGCCCTATGCCATAGAGCCATATTTAGTGTCAGAACTTGCTGGATGGTGAAATGAGTATTCCTAAGGGAAAATTAGAGTGCATACTATTGAGTATGTGGGGGTGGCAAGTTGAGGATATATCCTTGTCATCCACAATGCAGGTTATGGAGGATGGCTATGGTCATGCCTCATACATTTGATGTGATTGAGGATAACTGCGGTTGTACCTCAGATTATAGGGTTGTGTATACCCTGGTTTCTAGTGTCGTGACCTATACCAAGGGCAGACTAGTCGTTAGAAGCTTGACTATATGTTGTTGTAGTGGTAGCTTTGACTAATATCTCACTGCCTTTTTACTCGTACTAACTGAGGGGAAGATATCTAAGGATATCGACACTCCTAGATCTTATACGAAAATGAATAGCCCTTTGCAGGGGTCGGTTGGACTTTAAGTGGTACTACTCAAACTCCCCAGGGCGTGATAAAAGATGTAATACATCCATGTAGCATATTTGTTTAGGATTATACATGACATTTCGCATTGAGTGATAACCCTTGTTTGTTATCTTTACATAAAGAATGATGCTTAGTACAATTAAGAGATAGTAGATATACTTAGGTTGTGGATATGCTTAAGATTGTAGATGCGTACATACAATAGCTATGATTATGTTGATAACTATATTGCTACTGTTGATTATAATCATGATGCTAGCTATCTCATGTTGTTAGTTATGTTTATCATGATAGCCATGCCTTTGTAACTAGAGATGGATATACTATTAATCATGCTTATCCAGATAGTTGTGCTTATGTTGTAGCTCTTCTTATGATGTTGATATGTTCAACCTGTTAGACATGATGATGTTGTTAGGTATGCATATGATACTAGACTTATTCATGATGTTAGAGATGCTCATGTTGCTAGACTCCTTATTCTGTTAATAGGGATATGATAATAGTCTGGTTAATGAAGATAGTTATTATCTACTCCTTTATGTATTTTATTAATCATCAGTACTGTTGAGCTTATTTGTTATATATGATTAAACTTCTTAAACAATCTCATTACCTAAAAATGTCGAATCAATAAATGTTGTTGGAGGTTATATCTCTTACTAGGACATGGGTCTCACCCTTGTGGTCCGCCACATTTTTTTAGATAATCAGAAGTGACAAAAACAAACCTGTGGCAGCAAAGAGGAGCTATAGTAATGAATCTATGAGAAAATTGATTAGATATCTCATGTGTCCTAGAGTTGTCCTTGTACTCTTAGGTTCGAGCAGGAAAAGTTTGTATATGGTGTTTCAAACGAATTGCAATTTTGTTAGCATGTTAATGTTTGTTTTGTGGCGTATACAAATATTGTTCTCCTGTGTATATCTGTTGTGGCTAAGGCGATAGAATAATTTGTATCAAATTCTTGGCATAGTATGGATATCAGAAAGATGTTGGGCTCTTGTGCAAATGTTTCTGAGCGGGTGCTATTGTTGAAATCGGTTTTAATTTACCTATATTTTTGGGTATGCGGTTAATTGGTGATTGATTGTGTTTTATGTTTTGAGTAATCTCATTTAGTGTAACGGGTTCTCACAATATATTCCTAGTCTATGATTCTTTCTTATACTTCATATTGCACATAGATGTTTTGTAGAAGTTGTTGCATATCATAGGACTACTTAAATTCTACATAAGTAGTGGTTTTCCATCTTTAGAATACTCTATAGATGCTTTATATTTTGTTGGACTTTTGTCTCCTCGTGATGGTTCTCCACATCACCCATATCAGGGCTTCAATAATAAGGAGACAACCTTATCCAAGACAACAACAAGTTGTAATGAGAGTCTAGCCTTTTGTGGTGTCTAGAGTCATCCTTGTACACTTGGGTCTGATTAGGACACTTTATACAATTCATACCTATGATGTTAATTTAAGATTTCATTCCCTACGTATGATGCTTGTCTTGTATTTAATGAGCATGAATATCCCTTGTAGATACATGTTGTGACCTTGGTCACTTATGATGAATGATGTAAAGTTACATGTTGGAATCTAAATATATGGGCCTTTTTGTATTCTCATATGCAAATAACATTGATTTTTTTTTGTTTAGACATTTCCTTTCTTTGTGGTTATGATGTTAACTACGACCAGTTTGACTATTTGGTATTAGTTTTCTCATTTTTTTGGCATCCTAGGGTTGGGTCTGCATTGAAGAGATGCAAACTCTTGGAGTCCCAAAAACTACCTTGTGAAACCATTATCATTATCACAATATTGTATTTAAATTATCTTATACAACCACTTGGGTGTGCCCTTATAGCGGAACCTCATCTAGGCTATTTTTCAATGACAACTTGTCAGAGTGTGTTAACAAATATTTTAGAAGTTCCATGTAAGGTGGGCATGTGTGAGGAACACACAAGTGTATTGTCAAGACTGATTCTGATAATCTTAAAACAAATAAGGTTCCCACTTTGTTCGAACCCTAATCACCCCCTATTTCTATGAAGATGACCCTCAGTCTTCATTTATAAATTTTTGGAACCCCACAATTCGATACTCTCAAAATAACTCCCTACATCACCGCTTTTCCTAGAAACCCAGGATGACCACATAACATTTTAGGGAAATGCAGATTTGGTGAAAGCAACTACAACTTGTAGTGTTCCACGAGTTCTAAACCTAGGTGAGGAATGAAGGAGGATAAGATCCCTTCATCTATATGACTTCAATTAAGGCAAAGGAGGCCTCACCACAATGTAGAGCATTCCTCTTTTCCTTCTTTGATCAGAAACAATGTGAGGATACAGGCATTCATAATGGATAATTCTTTGTAGAAAATATTGTTCTAACCCTTATTTCTATTTTTATATATGTATGCATGATATTACAAGCTTTTATGTTCGTTTTTCTCTCTAAAAGAAGGTTGTTGTTTCCTTCCCTAGGTAAGCAATATTCTAAGTTGTGTGAGGAGCCTAGCACCTTCCTAAACTATAACTCGATGTCATACCTCAATGTCGGGTTGTAGATCTTCCCTTATCTAATCGGGTGTTGGAGTTTTACAATGGGGTTTTAAGTTTACCATATAAACATGGTGGCGATCCTTATTATGATTCTGTCATCCACACAACACGATTTCACCATGAGCACCTTTTCAAAACCAACAAAAATAGTAGGTGTTTTGATTAAAAACATGTGTGGGCACCTTATAGGTTTGAATCGGTTCAAACCATATTGTTTGTGTGAGATGTCTCAATAGGGGTATAAACGGTGTTGGTATGGTGGGTCTGTCCATATCCATACTCATACATATTTAATTTAGCAGGTCGAGTTCTTATTCTAAACCCACAGAATAAAAATCTAAACTCGGGCCATACCCATATCTGCGATAATAGCGGATTTACGGTGTGTATATGTGGGTAAGTGACTCTGTATAAAACTTTATATTATTATTGGCAAAAAATTATGATAATGTTCTATATATTTCAATACAATGAGGTATTGTTATAACATAGGATATTAACATGCAATAATTATATTAAATTGTGGGACACGTCTCAGGGAAAACAAGATCAACAAATTTAAACTAATGCAGAATCGATTAATTAGCATCAGAATTATTTAAAATCACTAAAATTTAAAAACTTTTTATAAAGGAAACCTCAAATGGTAAAAAACTCTTTCATAAGGAAACATGATAAGTTATTTACAAACTGATCCATCATTACATCTCTGTAATATCACATCTCGAGAGTCATAACACTGACTGCCCTGTTGAACTGTACATGAGCAGTAAACAAAAATCTCGAGGCATTACACCAAAATCTTAGATCTACATTAAACATCTACCGACTCCTAGGACCTGAGAGTATAACTCTCACTGCTGTCCCTAATGTTGCTGTTGTTGTTGTTGTTGTTGTTGCTCACCCACTGATGGGCTCCTTCGTCCTGGGCGTCTACCTAAAAAGTTGAATCCCACTGGGGTGAGACAATTGAATAATTGTCCCAGTGAGAGTTATAATTCTCTGCCAGAAGCTTTGTTATTGCAATAATGGAATAACATTGATTAATAGAGCTATAATTATTCAACATCAGGTAAAACATTGAATAAGCTAAGTAGAACAATATTTCATAAGCAATCATTTCAATTATAACTTGGTTGAATGACAAGACATATATCACTAAGGAATATGAAGAACATGTATACTAGTTATTCAACTAGAGCACTATAAACAATGTATCATCAATCATTGTTTCTCGTAGTTCAACCTAAGCAATTATGCTATACGACTGATTACATTTTTCAAACATATTTATGCCCTGAGGAGATGAGTTACACCTCTCATACTCCAACCGACCATTACTAAATCGCAATCGGTACCATACATAGGTCATCAGAAGAGCTGGATTCCTATGACCTCATCTTCCTCAGTCAGTGTGAGGATCAACATGCAGAACATCTTGTGTCTCTTCCATAATAGCTTTCCAGGATATTCTGGCAACTTCGCTATTAGAGTTACAGTGGCGTGCGGTATTCTCTTCGCCATCGAGGGATTTCTTGTTTATCTCACATCGATGCGACATTAATCAACAACATCGGGAGATTAGTGATACATCATCCCAACATATACATATAATGAAGGATTGAGAGATTAAATAGACATCTCACATCAATTCCTACATTAGGACATAAGGATATTCGCGTCCATAACCACCACATACTCAAAAGTATGCTCTCCAGGAGTTCCCTTTAGGAAAACCTGTTTCACCATCATTTAACTTCTGACAATGATGGATCTATGGTCAGGGCTCTACATGATATCATTATACTTGATTGTTTAAGTACATTATGGCATTCTTTTAGCATCAGGCATGTTTTCAAATATAAACTAATAAGACAATTGCTATAAAGAAAGAGTACTAATTATATCAAGTTCATATCACATATTGTTAACATTGGGATATCAATCCCTAACCATCTCATCATTATGATTCAAGAACATGGGTGTTCAAACCCTTAGATCATCACAACACTTGTTACCAAGTAACATATTGATGACTTGATGGCAATACAGATATTTCTCATGGCTCATACAGCCTATCAATCTCATATGTTACCTCTTACTAGGAAACATAGCATGTCATTACTTTCAAAACTTAAAAAGTACTTTTAATGAATATGACATCCTAACCCTTACCTGGATATGATCACTTCTTTATAAAGGACTACATGACTAACACAATTAGTAACATGCATATTATATCTATATTATCACAATGCACATTATTTTCAAGTCAAGTATAGAACACCACGACCGTGTTACCTTGCACGGTCATGCTACAGAAGATATACCACGACCGTGTTACATCACCACGGTTGGTTTCTAGGGTTAGGGTTTCTTATGCAATTCAATTAGGTTATTTAATCCCTTTTTGTTTACAAAGGCATTATGATTCCTCATTTTATATTTCAAGTATAGAGTTTCATGCTTAAAAGAATAACCCAAATTAGATTTTACTGTTCATATCATGACATTTCCCTAGATTAGGGTTTACTATTCATATTTCATCACATTACCCTAGATTAGGGTTCACTATTCAATTTGCAATGAATTAAGATCATACCATCATTATGTATGAGGATTACTTCCATTAATGTCCTCAAATTAGGGTTAAGATTCATTAACCATCATAATTAGGATTTTCATGATCTCACTATGAAGGATCATACCTTAATTAGACACATTCAAACATATTGGAGATTTATTACTTGATTATCATTCATATATGGATTCTTCTCTCTCCTCTTTCTATCAGATGGTGTTTACATCACCCTTGATTAGGCTAAGTGAACTCAACTTTGACATCATGGATTGTGTCATTACTATTGTGGTCATTAAGGCTCACTTGATCAAAGGGTATTGGTCACTCTATCCCATCAAGGTACCTTTATAATGATCACCACTGATCAAGACATACATTAATCAACTAATTACTTGATCCCTTAATCACTTTAGGTATCTATGAGGTTTTGGTTAATCAACTACTAAACCATCTTGACCACTAAGGCATCAAACGATCTTGACCTTTTTAGATCTCAAACGATCTTGCATACAAAACCCCCAAACGGTCTTGGACAGACCTTGAAACCGTTTGGTGTTGTTGACTTTTGAAACCGTTTGGTAAAGTACACACTCAAGACCGTTTTCCCAAGATGGAGTGAAGACCGTTTGGTCATGAAGACCGTTTGGTCAAGTTTGACTTTGAAACCGCATGGACATAACCGATCTTGAAACCGCATGAGATCAAACGGTTTGGGATCGTTTGGTCCCAAACGGTCTTGAGACCGTTTGGACCCAAACGGTCTTGAGACCATTTTGTCCAAACCACCTCAAAACCGCATGGACCAAAAAGTGTCTCAACCACTTCAATTGTGTTAGGGTTTCCAATGTTGAACCCCTCAATCGATCATGATATTGCTAGCCACTCATCAATTGAGTCAATTAGGTCAACCCTCAACTTATTTGACACTCAATTGACCCTCAATTGATCATCAACTAGGGCTTGGATCAATTGGATTAGGGTTTGGAATCAATTACCCTTCAACATGTTTCAACATGAGTCTAATCGATTTAAAACCATTGAACCATCATTCAATTTGGTCATGACCTGACCCCAAACGGTCTTGGGATTGTTTGGATGACCTCCAAATGGTATTATGACTGTTTGCTCAAGTCCATACCAAAAACTAACTCAACCAATTAAGGTTTGGCTCATAAGATTGATCACTAGGTCAACAATTAATTATTCTTCAACTTATTGCCTTTCAATCTTCAACCACTTAACCATAGTCAACCCTAGACCTCCAAACGGTCTTGAGTGACCCCCAAACGGTCTTGGGATCATTTGGATATCCTCCAAATGGTCTTGAGACCGTTTTCCCATCATTTTATCAAAAACCAAGTCATTCACTTAAGGGTTAAACCCTAGGTTTGGTCACCAAATCAGCAATCGATTATTCATCAACTTGATATCATTGGACCCTCACTTGGTCAAACCTACTTAACCCTAGACCTTAAAACGGTCTTGGGTGATCACCAAACGGTCTTGAGACCGTTTGGATGTTCCCCAAATGGTTTTGAAACCGTTTGGGCCACTCAACCCAAACTTCAACTTAATTAAATTATGGAAATCAGCAATTAACTCGATTAGGGTTTAGATGATAGATGTGCCGTCAATTGGTGATTTACTTGGAATTGCTTTATGATTTTTGGTAGGATATTAGTCCACATTATTTACAACAGACCTCCAAATGGTCAACTCCTAGTCAACGCATCCAAATGGTCTTGGACCATTTGCTTCTATGCGGTCTAGTGAAACCGTTTGCATTCAAACGGTTTGAAACTGTTTGCTCCCAAACGGTTTGGGAAACCGTTTGAGCAAGGTTAGAGACCATTTGCTAAAGAAACTTTTTGGATAAACATTGGTATTAACGTCATCATCTTCTACCTCAAGAACAGGGACTGTTCTTCACGGAAACACTTGCAAGAACACACAAAAGTGTCTAACGAAGAAATATAAGCAATGTTTCTAAGAAAGAAGGATGCAAAAGAAAAGCTTAAGGGTTAGAGTTATAAAACCCGCCTTTATATCTGATCTAGAGATCCAAGATTTGTAACTTTAATGGTGGACGAATCTCTAGTGGTTGCCCAAGGTCCGTTCTTCAAGTTTTGGATGGAGAAGATGGCTAGAAAGAAGAATTGTGTGAAAAACACCAGTAAACCAACCTTGTTCTAGGGTTCCCTCCATGAATTCGAGGTAGGTGATGATACATACTTACCAAACCAGCTTGGTCGTCTTCCTTCTGCTCCAGAGCTATCCTTTGGTCGGCCAAAGCAAAAATATAAGAAAAGGACTGAGGGAAACGATCCCTTGCTTTGTTGGTAAGGATCCTTATATATTTTTGGATATTTCAAGGCAAAGAAAAAGATTGTTATTTCTTTTATTTCTTAAACATATCCACCATGGATTGAATTATCCTTGGCCACATATATTCCTCCTAATCACATGAAAAACTCCTCCCTTATCCAAGGTTAAATGGAAAAGAAACCAATTACCTTACTAAGTTATATATATATTAAAGGGCCAGTTGCTTAAGTCTTGATTATTTTAATTTCAAGATTATCTTTCCTTCTTGATCATTCTAATGAGGCTCCCTCCTCATTTTCTTTGCTCTACTTGATGCCAAGAAACATGAGAGATACTCTAGAGGATATATTTTACATGTTGGACCCTAGGTTTTTGGTAAATTGCACTTCACACCAAAACTAGGTTTTAAAGCACAAGGATTGCTCTACAAGCTATATCTTGGTGCTCAAGCTTGGAGAATCCATTCCACCATATCATATTCATTCTTATGACGTATCAACATCAGAGGAACATCTTAACATGTGCAATTTGCAAGTTAACCCTTCTAATTGGGTAATTTGTACTTTAGTCCAAAATTAACAAAACACTGTTGCAACATTGTTCAAAAAAGGACTAAAAAGAAATATAGGTTCCTCAAGAGCCTTAATTACATTTCGGATAAAAACAAGCATCTAATCACTTAATTAAGCAAAACACCTAGGGTTAGTACATAACCCAGGTCAGGGATGTTACAAATTATCCACCTCTTACAAGGATTTCGTCCTCAAAATTAACATAGCATATTAAGAGAAAAGAGCAGGGTATTTCCTTCTCATCTCTTCCTCTAGTTCCCACGTGACTTCTTCAATACCACGGTGATTCCAGAGGACTTTCACAAGACTTATATCTTTCTTTTTTAGCTTTTTAATTCTTTTATCAAGGATTGACACATGTCCTTCCTCATAAGATACATCATCATTCAATTCTACTTCCATAGGTTGCAGAACTGATTCTGTATCAGGGTGACATTTCCTAAGCATGGAAATGTGGAACACAGGGTGTAACCTTTGTAGCTCTGGTGGTAACTCTAGCTTATAAGCTACTTTCCCAATTCGTTCAATGATTGGATAAGGCCCCATAAACCTAGGAGCTAACTTTCCTTTTCTTCTAAATCTCAAAACTCCTTTCCAAGGTGAGACCTTGAGATACACTCTGTCTCCAACTAGGAATTCTAAAGGTCTACAATGCTTATCAGCATAAGATTTCTGCCTATCCTTTGCAATCTTTATCTATTGTTGTATTACTTTAATCTTCTCGGTGGTCTGCTGCACAAGATCATGACCTAAAAGTTGATATTCACCAGTTTCATACCAACATAGGGGTGATCTACAACGTCTACCATACAAAGCTTCATAAGGTGACAAGTCAATGCTATGTTGATAGTTGTTGTTGTAGGCAAACTCTATCAAGCTTAGGTGCAGATCCCAACTTCTTGTAAACTGAAGAACACATGATCTAAGCAAGTCCTCCAAAGTTTGTATAGTCCTTTCTGACTGTCCATCAGTCTGAGGATGAAAGGTTATACTAAACCTTAACTTTGTGCCTAAAGCTTTATGAAGTTGCTCCAAAAAATGACTCGTAAACTGGGGACCTCTATCAGAAACAATGGTAACTGGGACTCCATGCAGTCGTATTATCTCATCTACATACAACTGTGCCAACTTCTCAGCAGAGTAGGTTGTTTTGACAGGTAAGAAATGTGTTGTCTTTGTCAAACTATCAACTATTACCCATATGGAATCATGTCCTTTGGCTGTCCTGGGTAGACGAACCACAAGTCCATGGTTACATGATCCCACTTTCACTATGGTATGGGCAAAGGTTGCATTGTTCCTGCAGGCTTCTGGTGTTCATCTTTAACTTGCTGACACACAGGGCACCGCATAACAAACTCAGCAACATCTTTCTTAAAACTAGGCCACCAATACATATCTTTCAAGTTTCAATACATCTTGGTGCTTCCTGCATGCATAGCATACATTGAAGAATGAGCTTCTTCCAGGACTAACTTTCTCAAGTTATCCACATCAGGCACTATCATCCTATCATGATAATAGGCTACTTGATTATCTGAGTCATGGAAACCATCTCGTTTCTCACTACCATACTTCAATCTAATCAGTTGAACTGCAACATCAACTTGTTGTGCCTCCTTGATCTGCTGTCTCAGAGTAGGTTTTATATGCATCTCAGCTAACAACCCGGCTAACAATGACACTTTTAACTGTACATTGTCTTGCCTTAGGGAGATAAGCATACCCCTCCTAGAGCATACCAAGGAATTTAGTTGTTCTCTATCTAAAGCTGGTGTTGCTGATTTCCTACTCAAAGCATCAGCAACCACATTAGCCTTCCCTTGATGATAATCAATCGTAAAATCATAATCCTTGATTAACTCCATCCAGCGGTGTTGCCTCATGTTAAGCTCATGCTGAGAAAAGATATACTTAAGGTTCTTATGGTCTGTGAAAATCTGGAATGTCTCTCCATAAAGATAATGTCTCCAAATCTTCAAAGCATGAACTACAACAGCTAGCTCTAGATCGTGTGTCAGATAATTCTCCTCATGTTTTTTAAGCTGTCGGGAAGCAAAAGAAATCACTTGTTTATCCTGCATCAACACACATCCAAGTCCATTCTTAGAAGCATCATAGAAAACTATATATCCTTTCCCTTGCTCAGGTAACACAAGCACAGGTGCACTTGTCAACCTTTCCTTTAACAACTGAAACGATTGCTGACACCTGTCACTCCAGGTAAAAGGAACATCTTTCATGGTCAACTTAGTCAAGGGTAAAGCTATAGAACTGAAGTTCTTAATGAACCTTCGGTAATAGCCTGCCAACACTGAGAAACTACGGATCTCTGTCGGTGTCTTCGGTTGCTCCCATAGCAAAATAGATTCTACCTTTTTAGGGTCAACACGAATACCTGAGGCAGATATTACGTGTCCAAGGAAAGATACTTCTGGTAATCAGAACTCACACTTGCTAAACTTAGCATATAACTTATTCTCTCTTAGCAAAGTTAGAGTCTAACGAAGATGCTGCTCATGCTGCTGAGCATCTCTACTGTAGATCAGAATGTCATCTATGAAGACAACAACACACTAATCGAGAAAAGGTCGGAAGATTCTATTCATGAGTTCCATAAATGCAGCTGGTGCATTTGTTAGTCCAAACGACATAACTGTGAACTCATAGTGACCATACCTTGTCCTAAAGGCAGACTTGGGTATGTCACTATCCTTAATACGCAGCTGATGATATCCCGATCTCAAATCTATCTTTGAGAAGACGGTTGCACCACGCAACTGGTCAAAGAGATCATCAATCCTCGGCAGAGGATACTTATTCTTTATTGTTACTTTATTTAATTGTCTATAATCAATGCACAACCGCATTGACCCGTCTTTCTTCTTAACAAAGAGGATCGGAGCACCCCAAGGTGAAGTACTCGGTCGGATGAAACCCTTCTCGAGCAACTCTTGCAGTTGTTTCTTGAGTTCTGCCATCTCAGCATGCGCCATCCTATATGGTGTTTGTGCTATAGGTTGCGTGTCTGGGATTAGATTAATCTCAAAATCTATTTCCCGGGACGGTAGTACACCTAGAAGTTCTTCAGGAAATACATCTTCAAATTCCCTGACTACAGGAACTTTGGCAGGGTTAGGACTATCCATGGTAGTATCTACCACATGGGCCAAGAATGCATAACATCCTTGCCTCATCAGCTTCTCAGCAACCATAGCTGACACAAGACAGGTAGGTAGAATCTTTCTTTCTCCTTGAAACATCCATGTGTCACTATCATCTGCGATCACAACATGCTTGGACTCACAATCCAAGACAACCTTATACCTTTCTAAGGTATCCATCCCAAGGATTACATTGAATCCATGAATCTCAAGTGGTATAAGATCCACTTGAATGCGATGATCAGAAAAGAAGAGGATGCAGGGAGAACATACCTCCTGCAACACAACAGATCCCATCAACGGAGTTTCTAGCAACAAACTATCTGCTCTATGACTTATAGTCAGATTGCAGTCAAGAATCACTCTTCGAGTGATAAAGGAATGCGTAGCACCCAGATCAATTAAAACAAATACAACACAAGACATAGACATATCAGAATATAACAATTCCATCTGACCTGCCACAACCTGAGGGTTGATCACTGCATCAGGTGGATTCATCGCGTAGAATCTTGCCATTTCCTGTGGTTGATTCGGTGCTCGATGACTTGGTGCCGATGATCCGGCTTGGATGCTTGTCTACGTCCTCTAGCGTTACCTGGAAACTGTCGTCTTTGAGATCCTTGCTGACTCTGCCTTTGAGGTTGAGTTACACTCACTTCTCAAGCTCTACAATCTTTCATCAGATGTCCCATCTTTCCACGTATGTAACAACTTTTGTTCAGTTGTTGTGGTCTGGGTGGTCCTGTAACTGACATAGATGTTGAGCTACGAGCTCCTTCTAAAGGTAAGCTTCATCCTCTGCCCCTATTTGACATCCACTGCGTCTGGGTACTGAATCTAGGTGGTGGTGTAGGTACAAAAAATCTAGGTTTCTTGAAATCTTTAGATGAAGATCCTTGGAACTGGGGATACATCCTCTTGTTCTTGGTCTATCTCTTTTCTGCCACAGACCTCTCTACCCTTCTGACATATTCAACAAAGGTAGCAAACCTTTCCCAGTTCTCCAAAGCAGACACAGGAGTAGTCAACTCAGCATTTAATCCTTTCTCAAAATGCCTAATCCTTTCTTCATCTGTGGTTGCCATGTGTGGACAGAGCTGCAAAAGCTCCATGAACTTAGCTTCGTATTTGTTAATGTTCATTAAACCTTGTCTTAACCTCTCAAACTGAGAGATTTTCTCGTCCAGAAACGTCTTAGGGAAGTATCTATTGATAAATTCATGTCGGAAAACTTCCCATGCAATCTCCACACCTGGCCTTTTCTGTTCTTCCATGTTCCACCAGTGACCAACACTCCCCTTGAGAAGATACACAACATGCCTAACCTTCTCAACTTCTGGGATGTTCAGGATTCTAAAGGCCTTCTCTAGTTCAGTTAACCACAAGTCAGCATCTGATGGGTCAGCTATTATAGCATACTCTGTGGCTCCAACCTGGTGAAGTCGTTCAAACGTCTTGCCAGATCCTTGTCCTATAGGATGGGTAGGTGCCCTAGGTGCAGGTATAGGCATCCTATCAGTCATATGTGTCATGGAAGTCATAAACTGCACAAACATGGCTTGGACGACTGGGTTCCCCAAATCAGTTGGATTGAACTAGGGTGATTCAGGCACATGTTCTTCTCTTTCTGGATTTCTTGAACCTCTTCTGGGTGCAACAATACTACTCTCTGCAACGTGTTCTTCGTGTGGTCCAGACATCCTTAGTTTTACCTCCTCCTCCTAAATGAGCAGAAGACACTATCTGATCTGGAAGACACTAGAACAAACTCAACAACCTAAGTCCTATGTCTCTGTAGACTCAGCGAACCTAGAGCTCTGATACCACTAAATTGTGGGACACGTCTCGGGGAAAACAAGATCAACGAATTTAAACTAATGCAGAAGCGATTAATTAGCAGCGGAATTATTGAAAATCACTAAATTTTAAAAACTTTTTATAAAGGAAACCTCAAATGGTAAAAAACTCTTTCATAAGGAAACATGATAAGTTATTTACAAATTGATCCATCATTACATCTCTGTAATATTACATCTCGAGAGTCATAACACTGACTGCCCTGTTGAACTGTACATGAGCAGTAAACAAAAATCTCGAGGCATTACGCCAAAATCTCAGATCTACATTAAACATCTACTGACTCCTAGGACCTGAGAGTACAGAGACGACACATAGGACATTCTATCTACAAGAATTGACAGACAGTGTCTCCACCTGAGGATCACTATTGTCCCTGATGTTGTTGCTGTTGTTGTTGTTGTTGCTCACCCACTGATGGGTTCCTTCGTCCTCAGCATCTACCTGAAAAGTTGAATCCCACGGGGGTGAGACAATTGAATAATTGTCCCAGTGAGAGTTATAATTCTCTGCCAGAAGCTTTGTTATTGCAATAATGGAATAACATTGATTAATAGAGCTATAATTATTCAACAGCAGGTAAAACATTGAATAAGCTAAGTAGAACAATATTTCATAAGCAATCATTTCAATTATAACTTGGTTGAATGACAAGACATATATCACTAAGGAATATGAAGAACATGTATACTAGTTATTCAACTAGAGCACTATAAACAATGTATCATCAATCATTGTTTCTTGTAGTTCAACCTAAGAAATTATGCTATACGGCTGATTACATTTTTCAAACATATTTATGCCCTGAGGAGATGAGTTACACCTCTCATACTCCAACCGACCATTACTAAATCGCAATTGGTACCATACATAGCTCATCAGAAGAGACGGATTCCTATGACCTCATCTTCCTCAGTCAGTGTGAGGATCAACATGCAGAACATCTTGTGTCTCTGCCATAATAGCTTTCCAGGGTATTCTGGCAACTTCGCCATTAGTGTTACAGTGGTGTGTTGTACTCTCTTCGCCATCGAGGGATTTCTTGTTTATCTCACATCGATGCGACATTAATCAACAACATCATGAGATTAGTGATACATCATCTCGGCATATACATATAATGAAGGATTGAGAGATTAAATATACATCTCACATCAATTCCTACATTAGGACGTAAGGATATTCACGTCCATAACCCCCACATACTCAAAAGTATGCTCTCCAGGAGTTCCCTTTAGGAAAACTTGTTTCACCATCATTTAACTTCTGACAATGATGGATCTATGGTCAGGGCTCTACATGATATCATTATACTTGATTATTTAAGTACATTATGGCATTCTTTTAGCATCAGACATGTTTTCAAATATAAACCAATAAGACAATTGCTATAAAGAAAGAGTACTAATTATATCAAGTTCATATCACATATTGTTAACATCGGGATATCAATCCCTAACCATATCATCATTATGATTCAAGAACATGGGTGTTCAAACCCTTAGATCATCACAACACTTGTTACCAAGTAACATATTGATGACTTGATGGCAATACAAATATTTCTCATGGCTCATACAGCCTATCAATCTCATATGTTACCTCTTACTAGGCAGCATAGCATGTCATTACTTTCAAAACTTAAAAAGTGCTTTTAATGAATATGATATCATAACCCTTACCTGGCTATGATCACTTCTTTATAAAGACCTGCATGACTAACACAATTGGTAACATGCATATTATATCTATATTAGCACAATGCACATTATTTTCAAGTCAAGTATAGAACACCATGACCGTGTTGCCTTGCACGGTCGTGCTACAAAAGATATACCATGACCGTGTTACATCACCACGGTTGGTTTCTAGGGTTAGGGTTTCTTATGCAATTCAATTAGGTTATTTAATCCCTTTTTGTTTACAAAGGCATAATGATTCCTCATTTTATATTTCAAGTATAGAGTTTCATGCTTAAAATCATAACCCAAATTAGGGTTTACTGTTCATATCATGACATTTCCCTAGATTAGGGTTTACTATTCATATTTCATCACATTACCCTAGATTAGGATTCACTATTCAATTTGCAATGAATTAAGATCATTCCATCATTATGTATGAGGATTACTTCCATTAATGCCCTCAAATTAGGGTTAAGATTCATTAACCATCATAATTAGGGTTTTCATGATCTCACTATGAAGGATCATACCTTAATTAGACACATTCAAACATATTGGAGATTTATTACTTGATTATCATTCATATAGGGAGTCTTCTCTCTCCTCTTTCTATCAGATGGTGTTTACATCACCCTTGATTAGGCTAAGTCAACTCAACTTTGACATCATGGATTGTGTCATTACTATTGTGGTCATTAAGGCTCACTTGATCAAAGGGTATTGGTCACTCTATCCCATCAAGGTACCTTTATAATGATCACCACTGATCAAGACATACATTAATCAACTAATTACTTGATCCCTTAATCACTTTAGGTATCTATGAGGTTTTGGTTAATCAACTACTAAACCATCTTGACCACTAAGGCATAAAACGATCTTGACCTTTTTAGATCTCAAATGGTCTTGCATACTAAACCCCCAAATGGTCTTGGACATACCTTGAAACCATTTGGTATTGTTGACCATTTGGTCTTGTTGACTTTTGAAACAGTTTGGTAAAGTACACACTCAAGACCGTTTGCCCAAGATGGGGTGAAGACCGTTTGGTCAAGTTTGACTTTGAAACCACATGGACATAATCGATCTTGAAACCGCATGAGATCTAATGGTTTGGGATCGTTTGGTCCCAAACGGTCTTGAGACCGTTTGGTCCAAACCACCTCAAAACCGCATGGACCAAAAAGTGTCTCAACCACTTCAATTGAGTTAGGGTTTCCAATGTTGAACCCCTCAATCGATCATGCTATTGCTAGCCACTCATCAATTGAGTCAATTAGGTCAACCATCAACTGATTTAACACTCAATTGACCCTCAATTGATCATAAATTAGGGCTTGGATCAATTGGATTAGGGTTTGGAATCAATTACCCTTCAACATGTTTCAACATGAGTCTAATCGATTTAAAACCATTGAACCATCATTCAATTTGGTCATGACCTGACCCCAAACGGTATTGGGATCATTTGGATGACCTCCAAATGGTCTTGAGACCGTTTTCTCAAGTCCATACCAAAAACTAACTCAACCAATTGAGGTTTGGCTCATAAGATTGATCACTAGGTCAACAATTAATTGTTCTTCAACTTATTGCCTTTCAATCTTCAACCACTTAACCATAGTCAACCCTAGATCTCCAAACGGTCTTGAGTGACCCCCAAACGGTCTTGGGATTGTTTGGATATCCTCAAATGGTATTGAGACCATTTTCCCATCATTTCATCAAAAACCAAGTCATTCACTTAAGGGTTAAACCCTAGGTTTGGTCACCAAATCAGCAATCGATTATTCATCAACTTGATATCATTGGACCCTCACTTGGTCAACCCTACTTAACCCTAGACCTTCAAACGGTCTTGGGTGATCACAAAACGGTCTTGAGACTGTTTGGGTGATCCCCAAATGGTTTTGAAACCGTTTGTGCCACTCAACCCAAACTTCAACTTAATTAAATTATGGAAATCAACAATTAACTCGATTAGGGTTTAGATGATAGATGTGCCTTCAATTGGTGATTTACTTGGAATTACTTGATGATTTTTGGTAGGATATTAGTCCACATTATTTACAACAGACCACCAAATGGTCAACGCCTAGTCAACACATCCAAACGGTCTTGGACCATTTGCTTCTATGCGGTCTAGTGAAACCGTTTGCATTCAAACGGTTTGAAACTATTTGCTCCCAAACGGTTTGGGAAACTGTTTGAGAAAGGTTAGAGACCGTTTGCTAAAGAAACTTTTTGGATAAACATTGGTATTAATGTCATCATATTCTACCTCAAGAACAGGGGCTGTTCTTCATGGAAACACTTGCAAGAACACACAAAAGTGTCTAAAGAAGAAATATAAGCAATGTTTCTAAGAAAGAAGGATGCAAAAGCAAAGCTTAAGGGTTAGAGTTATAAAACCCGCCTTTAAATCTGATCTAGAGCTCCAAGCTTCGTAACTTTAATGGTGGATGAAGCTCCAGTAGTTGCCCAAGGTCCGTTCTTCAAGTTTTGGATGGAGAAGATGGCTCGAAAGAAGAATTGTGGGGAAAACACCAATAAACCAACCTTGTTCTAGGGTTCCCTCCATGAATTCGAGGTAGGTGATGATCCATACTTACCAAACCAGCTTGGTCATCTTCCTTATGCTCCAGAGCTATCCTTTGGTCAGCCAAAGCAAAAAGATAAGAAAAGGACTAAGGGAAACGATCCCTTGCTTTGTTGATAAGGATCCTTATATATTTTTGGATATTTCAAGGCAAAGAAAAAGATTGTTATTTCTTTTATTTCTTAAACATATCCACCATGGCTTGCATCATCCTTGGCCACGTATCTTCCTCCTAATCACATGCAAAACTCCTCCCTTATCCAAGGTTAAAAGGAAAAGAAACCAATTACCTTACTAAGTTATATATATATATATATATATATATATATATTAAAGGGCCAATTGCTTAAGTCTTGATTATTTTAATATCAAGATTATCTTTCCTTCTTGATCATTCTAATGAGGCGCCCTCCTCATTTTCTTTGCTCTACTTGATGCCAAGAAACATGAGAGATACTCTAGAGGATATATGTTACATGTTGGACTCTAGGTTTTGGGTAAATTGCACTTTACACCAAAACTAGGTTTTAAAGCACAATGATTGCTCTACAAGCTATATCTTGGTGCTCAAGCTTGGAGAATCCATTCCACCATATCATATTCATTCTTATGATGTATCCACATCAGAGGAACATCTTAACATGTGCAATTTGCAAGTTAACCCTTCTAATTGGGTAATTTGCACTTTAGTCCAAAATTAACAAAACACTGTTGCAACATTGTTCAAAAAGGATTGAAAAAGAAATATAGGTTCCTCAAGAGCCTTAATTACATTTCAAAGGATAAACACAAGCTTCTACTCACTTAATTAAGCAAAACACCTATGGTTAGTACATAACCCAGGTCAGGGATGTTACATAAATAATATAATACTTTATAGATTGAAGATTATTTGAGTTAGTTTGCTACATATATGTAGTCACCGTTGTAATATTTTAATTACATATCATTTAACTATTTTGATTTTATATTTACATATGCTTCTCATAATTGTAATTAGAATAGTTCATTCTCAATTAGATGACTACTCTCAACCTTATAATAATTAAAGTGAGATATGGATTGTAATTAGAATAGTTCATTCCCAAATGTATGTATGTAGTATTTCAAAGAATTGATTTTCCAACTTAAAAAGGACTTGCGACGCAACTTGTTGCCCACTTGTCTCTACTTCGATGTAAATTTTTATTTTCTAACAAAATTCAAGCAAAAAAAAGCTCAAATATTATATTAGTTAGATTAGGAAAGTATGATATAAATAACATATTATTTAAGTAATTTTTCATGTATAGTGGGTCCACGGATCTAACAAGTCTGGGTCTAAGCTTACCATTAGTGGACTTGTTTATATGCGGGTTCAATGATATGTTTGTCCATAGGTATGTGGATACAAAAATTTAGATCTGTAACTGTTCTTTAAAAGGTTTGGATTTATGGGTCTGTCATACCTATTTACGGCCCTATGTCTCTGATTTTGTAGACATTGCCTCACGAATTATGAGTAACAATTTGAGTCTTTACTAAGACCATGGTCACAATCTGACAATCATGAATTCAAACAATAAGGCTCCGAAAAGGCGAAAACGAGAGACATATAGGCCAAAATAAATATCTATGGTAATGTGATCCCGACTTAATTTTGGAAGGCATGTAATATAATAATTCTACTACCTTTACACTAAGGATACACCCTTAGTAATCATATCCCTTCAGCACATTAGTACTATTTACTATCATTTTCGTTTTTGTTCCAACTCTAAGATTTTTTCATCATGGCTCTATGCGGTTTGCATGAGCCAAACATCAGTATCATGAACGAATTATCTTAAATAAATAAATGTCTTATTCGGAGACACCCGATTTTTGACCACCTTGGCATACTTAATTTCACATGCGAAACATTCATCAAATTCTCCATAAACAAGAACGAAGCCACAAGAAGCATTGTTCACGATCTTCATCTAGGGATGTAAGTCCAGATTCAACCTGAACCGGTATAACGCAAAGGCATAGCCATTAAGCCAAACCAAGTGGCCAGAAGCTGTATGCAATACTTGCGCTCTACACACACGTGCATGTAGTGTGTATGTCAAAATTTCCTTTAACAAACCTATCTATGTAAACCTTATAATCTATGTCCGTCTGGCTTTAAGATTTGCTAGTTCTGTGTGAACACGGAGTAGCCTACACCCCCTACTAGATCAAAGCCACATGTCACTTCCATTTATTCCTAACCAACAGATTTAATTGCACTGCACACATGTCAAAAGATAAATAGAGGTGTACCCTATTCCGTGTTCACACGGGAGTAGAAAATCTGAACTCATGTCAGCCTTATCTTGAAAAAGCAAGACAGCATACCAACGACCACAGAATACAGAAGGATGCCGATTTTGTAATCAATGCTATCTCTACAGTCAATTTTATCTTAACTTTGTCGTGATAAATTCCATTATAAGGTTAGTAATTGTAACATGACGCGTTGGTCGGACTTACACGCTACTGACGCGGGTGAGGGGGCGGTTTTAGGCTGGATTCCGTGGTTTTGGAGAGAGGTAGGTAGTTTTGGGATGAGCTGGCATGTGGGTAAATGAAAAGATAGAAAAAAAGAAAAAGGAAGTAAAAAAAATTATTTCGCATATAATTTTTAATTTATATTAATTTTTTGACGAAATAAATACCGTTGGATCTGTTATAAAAAGTACTCAACAAGACCAATATTCATATATTTAAAAAAAATATTTTTATGCATTATCACCAGTACAAGTGTGAAGAGGAAAGTAAAGGAGAAGAAAAAAATGCTAAAAGTTGTTTAAAACTTTAAATCGATATTTAGTGGAATTGGTTCACAAGCAATGCACCCATCTTTTAATTCTTAAAATGTGGACGCTTTACTACAAATATTGGGTGCATTGAGATAATAGTGGGTGCATTCAATCAGTCAAAAGTGGGTGCATTGAGGACAATAATATGCATATTCAATAAAAATGGACGCATTGAGGATAATCGATAGGCACATTCAATCAAAATTGGGTGCATTCAAGACAATAACATGCACATTCAATCAAAAGTGTGCACATTGAGGACAACATTGGGCGTATTCGAACAAAAGTAGGCCATATTGAGGATAATAGTGGGTGCATTCAATCAAAATTGGGCGCATTGAGGACAATAGTGGGCGCATTCAATCAAAATTAGGCGCATTGAGGACAATAGTGGGTGCATTATGTTAAGATTTGTGCTAATTTGTTGTTTATGCATATACTCTAAGAAGTAAGTGCATTCACACCATAATTGGGAGCATTCACACCATAATTGAGTGCATTTGCACTATAATTGGGCATTTTCTACAAATATTGGACGCATTGTGTTAATATTTGTGACTCTAAAAAGTAGGTGCATTCACACTATAACTGGATACATTAGCACCATAATTGGATGCTTTTCTACAAATATTGGACGTATTATATTAAGATTTGTGCTAATTTACTATTTATGTACATAGGCACATTCACACCATAATTGGGCGCATTCAAACCATAATTGGGGTGCTTTTATATAAATATTGAGTGTGATATGTTAAATTTGTATTAATTTGTTATTTATGCACATACTCTAAGAAGTAGGCACATTAACAACATAATTGGACGCTTTTTTATAAATATTGGACACATAATGTTAAGATTTGTTCTAGTTTCCTATTTATGCACATACTCTAAGAAGTAGGCGCATAATGTTAAGATTTGTGCTAATTTACTATTAATGCACATACTCTAAGAAATAGGCGCATAATGTTAAGATTTGTGTTAATTTGCTATTTATGCACATACTCTAAGAAGTATGCACATTCACACTATAATTGGACGCATTCTCACCATGGTTAGCGTTGTTGTACAAATATTGGGCCGCATTATGTTAAGATTTGTGCTAATTCTCTGTTTATGCATATACGCTAAGAAGTAGGTGCATTCACACAATAATTGCGTACATTGGCATCATAATTGAGTGTTTTTCTACAAATATTGGGTGCATTATGCCAAGATTTGCGTTAATTTACTATTTATACACATATTCTAAGAAGTAGGCGCATTCACACCATGATTGGACACAGTCGCACCATAATTGGATGCTTTTCTACAAATATTGAGCGCATTATGTTAAGATTTGTGCTAATTTAATATCTAGAAATATACTTTAAGAAGTAGACACGTTCACATCATAATTAGACACATTATCACCATAATTGAGTGCTTCTATAAGTATTAGGCGCATTATGTTAAGATTTTTGTTAACTTTCTCGTTATGCACATATTCACTTTTTTATTTTTTTTCTTTTAGAAAATATACTAATAATACTTATTTATTATTTGATATTGTTATTTTTCAAAACTATTTTGACATTAGTCTTGTCTAAATGTATTTTTTATAACAAATCTAATGGTTTTTGTTTCGTGTAAAAATTCATTACGGGTTAAAAGTTATAAACAAAACAACGTATTCTTCCCAAAAAAAACTTAAAAAAATAAAAATATAAAAGCAGAATTGGGGCTAATATTTATACGATGTTTAGTTGTAACGTACAATCTACTCATGTTTTGCCAATTTCAGCCGATGCCAATTTTATCTCATTTAGGCGTACCCACAATACGGATCCTCGAGGTGTTCTATGAAAAGAAGAACATGGCTGACGCCGAGAGTCTAGTCCATGTCATTTACCACTAGTGTTGCGTGCCATAAAACAATATTGAACAGAAGCCGACCAGAAGACATTGGCTTAACAATTTTGGATAATGTGGAATACCATTATTTTTCTTCTATGTTGGAGGTGGAGGGCCTGGAGGCTCCTATGCTAGGAGTATGTTATACGAAACAGCAAAAATGCCTTACCTTTCCGCGATTTGGAGCACAATTGTTATTTATGATCCCTTTCTTAGTGTTAGATTGAACCTGTAACTTAAGTTAGCAAACATTCTGATTTACTATAAGCGTAAATTTGATGTTTGAAGTCCATCATCCCTTATCCCTAACAAATTGTAGTATCTTTCATTAGCTAAAAAAAACTGATTTCTGTCCAGAAAAAAAGGTGATCTCTCCGGCTGATAGCTGCGAAGATTTTAGTTGAAACCATGCTACTGGTAGCATATACTGTGGTGGAAGCTAAAAACAATTTAGTTTGATGCTTGCAAGCAATAGAACGTGAAAAAAAACATGATTTAATTAAAATAATTTTAACAATGACTTAATTTATAAATTATTTTCAAAAGAACTTAACTTTAGGGGGCAAAGAGAACTTATTTTCAAAAGAACGTGTCAGCCTATCCTTAAAGACGCATTCCATTTGACGTCTTCAAGGAGAATCCGCAACATGGTGTTGACTTAGCAATCCTTTTTAATTATTTACTATACACTTTGATACCATATCTATTTGGATCCAATTTAAGTGTTCATCATATTTAGATAATAACTCTTTAAATAATTAGGAGAACCAAACATAAGATAGCACAATTATTTGTAATATAATATATTTAACATATAACTAATATCTTGAGTGTATATATATATATATATATATATATATATATATATATATTTATATATATAACATATCTAACAATATATGACTTTTCTTATCATATTCAGATTTATTCAATACAATAATATGTGATATAAGATCAACATTTTTCATGGATCCACATATTACTAGAAATTGTATGTATATTTATCTAAACTATAGTGTAAATTACCATAACATTTAAGTTATAATCTAATTTTTTCAATCTTACTTAGAAATTGAACATGCATATGTAACAATGATTTTATACACATATTAATAAAATACTATATATACGAAATATAACATTTGTGTTAATTTTATATATTACGTGATTATAAATACTAAACGGTTATAAATAATAAATATATTGATTGCTTACCTTTTTCTTCACTTTTTTATATATGAATAAAATTTACTAATAATACATATGTGTGATTATGATTTATATATTTTTTCAAATAGGATATAGTAATATATAATATTTGATATTTTTTGTATCCTACATCCAATGTGAACTCAAATGGATCTTATACTTTAAATAAAATTATTGTATAAATAACATGTACATCTATAGATTGGTAAGTTTTTATAGCAATAACATGAAACAATTAAAATGTGGAATATTTGAACAAAACTTACAATATACTATTTGCTGACAAACTAATGTTTTCCATAATATAGTAAAAAATCAAATCGATTATATAAATTTTATATTATTTTATTCTATATTTCAAATTTTTTCCATATCAAATTGTGTAATATTGAGTATATTTATGACCTATATTATTTATTATTTTGAATTCATAAGTAGACATGAATATACAAATTGTTTTAATATATTGTTAAATGTATTAGTTACATGGGAATTTAGAACTATAAACATATAGTATGTGTTTAACATATTGGCATCTCACCTATCTATTATGTTATAGATATTATTTTGTTATTTTAAATTTAATTCCAAAAATCATTTGAATAATCATCATCTAAATTTGGTGAGTAATTGGGTTGGACATAGTATATACAAAAAAAAATGATTACAACGATGTGCCACATAGCAACTTGTCTTTGAAAACGTCAAGTGGAATGACATCTATAAGGAGAGCTCGTCAGATGACGACAGTTGGAAATGCATTATCTTTTTGCTCCCCTCAAACTAGTCGTTCTAAAAAATAGTTGTAAACGAGATTATTGTGGTAATTATTTTTTGTCAAACCAAGTTAGTATGTTCAACATTACTTCCATGTTTTCAGGGGCTAGCTCTATAGTTCAAAGTACATGTTTGTCTATTCTATATGACTTCCATATTTTGTTCTAATATCTTTTCAGATCTATTCTTTTTCATATCTTCCTCGATGTTGTCTGGAATACAAATTATGGGTATAGTAGCCTTCCTAGGTTGAAAGATTTTTTTTATAGAGAAGGAAATTTTTGAGAAAGGAAAATAACATGATATGCTACACTATTTTAGTCCATTTACGATTTCCCATGAAATATAAAATGATAAGAGGTGTTTAAGGCAATTTATTTTTATTATTGGTAAGACATATCCCTAAAAATGTTAGTTGGCATCTCGTTCATAATTTGACACAAAATCAACAGGGTAGACTGGACCCAAAAGTAGATAATGGTAATTGCAAAAACTAGGCATTTTCATTAAAATAAAATATATTATTGCTGCAGTATTTTTGTAGATCATCTAAGGTATGTACAGTCTTTCATTATACTACATGAATGATATGCTAGAAACAGTAGGTAAAATGTCACATATTACATTATTACACTACACTCACATTTATATCAACTTATTCTCCATTTAAAGTCTCAACAATTCATAAAAGAGATTCTTTTAATAATGTCATTATTTTCATTCATCATCCATTCGTGATGATCAACAATAATATAAGAAACTTTGAGATCTTTCCTTTGAAAAGGAAAGCCAAAAATGCTTTTAAAAGACATGCATACTTACAATGACCATATTAGTATACAAATTCAATCTTTTTACATTATTAAACTTTATATGATATATCGATAAATGTTCAATTTATGATAACTTCCATTTATATATTGATTGATTTTCTTGGAAAGTCTCTAACCAGCTAACTGTTGTCAGGATCATAACATTCTTGATCGATTGTTCAAACCATATAGGACTTAATAGGGAAAAAAATAAAAATAATTTAGTTTGACTAAAATAATTACCACTGATATATTTTACAACTAACATCTAGGCGACCTAGTTTGAGGTGGGGGTGGGCAAAGAGATAATGAAGATTCAACCAATGCCATATGATGGCTTTTCCTTAAAGATGACGTTCTATTTGGGACTTCAAAGAGAGGCCGCCACGTGGCACCATCCTAGTAATATAATTCTTTCATTTATATGTTTTATACTTCGCTACCATGTTCTTCTGAATCCAATCCTAATATTCACCAAATTTAGAATAGCTACTGAAGCATTTCATGGAATTAAACACAAGATCACACAATATTTTTTTAAAAATCATATATATGTGACATAACCAATATGTTATTTATATTACAAGTTTATATTTCTATACTCTTATGTAAGAAATACATCTCATAATATGAATATAATTCTTATATTCATATTTATTTGTGAATTTGATATAATAATATATAATATAAGTCAAAGTTATATTCAATGTAAGTGAATTTTATATGTAAAATTACCTAAACTTTAATATACAAAACACAAATATATGATTGTATACATAACTTTTTAGTATCTTATGGAAAACTTTTATCTATCAACTAATAGCAGACTATATGTTTTTGTTTAAATGTCCCATATTTGAATTGTTATAGTTTTTTGAATGTATATATTTAACTGTTATTTATATTCGATAATTTTATTTTAAAATATGAGATCTATTGGATTCGCATTATATGTAAAGTATATATAAAATAAATAACAAATACCATAAAGTACTATATTCTATTTGAAAAAAAGTGATAACTACATTGATATATTGATAATTGGTTTTAAACATATAAAAAAGAAAAATGTTAACAATCAGTATATATATTAAATATAATGTTACTTATGGTCATGTAATATATAAATTTGAAGAAAAAAATCCCATTTAGTGAATTTTATTTTTTACACAAATATATGTAATATATTTGATTTACATACACATATAATGATTGTTACATGTACACGTTAGATTTCTATCGTAAGATTGGAAAACTATATATATATATATATATATATATATATATATATATATATATATATATATATATAGAGAGAGAGAGAGAGAGAGTCAGGCTAGAATACACTCGAGTGTACAGATTATGCCGTACACCTCAATGTTGTTTACCTATCTAGACCTTATCTTTTCAAAATTCAATCCATTGATCTTCATGGTAACAATAATAATAGGCCACATACAAAATTTGAGCTCATTTGGATGAGTGTAAGTCACTCATCCAAGGACAACAAAATCGACGCACAAAACTAATTTAAAATGCATGATTCTTGTCTCCTTTAGATGCACGGCCTATAAGTATCCAAATGAGCTAAAAGTTATTATATAGTATGTTCTTAAGATATTTAAGAAGATCAACGGTTTAGAATTTTTAAAAAGTTACTACATCTTTAAAAATGACTGAGGTGTACAGTGCCTCCGGTACACTCGAGTGTACACTAGCCTGACTCTCTCTCTCTCTCTCTCTCTCTCTATATATATATATATATATATATATATATATATATATATGTATGATAATTGAGATGTTATAATATTACACTATAGTTTAGGTAAATACATGTATATATTAGATAATATTTGGATCCAAAGCAATTTTGGATCTTATATCATTTATTATTATATCGACTTTTTAAATAAATCCAATATGATAATTACATTAATTGATTGTTAACTATATTCTTTATATATAAATAAACAAAATATATTATATATTCAACATATATTATATATTCAACATATAGTTTTATGTCAGATATATTATATTATATATTCGACATATAGTTTTATGCCAGATATATTATATTATATACAATATCGTGTTATTTACAAGTTTGATTTCCTCTGCTGAGCATTTTAATTGGATCCAAATATACATGATAAAAAAGTGTATAATAAATAAATAAAGAAATTGATTACAAAGCCGACGCCACCTGATCGATTCTCCTTGAAGACATTAAATGGAATGAGAATGACGTCTTCAAGGGAGGCTACACATGTCATCGACTGACCCTTCATTATCCCCCACCCCCACCCACCCCCCACAACACCAAATTAAGTAATTTTGAAAATAATTTATAAACTAACTCATTGTCATTATTGTTTTAGTTCAATCGGGTTGTTATTTGTTATTGTGGAACGTCCATGATGTCCACATGAGGATACTGTTATACTTGAAGGTATATGGCTACATATTGTCATACTTGAAGTATAAATGCTACACTTGGCCCATTTGACCAAAGGCTGATTAGAATTGTACTTTATTAGTTTAGAGTCTCTCTCGACAATGATCCTTCGGCATTAATAAACCGATGCTTGCTTATATTAAGCAGAAGAGCCAGGTGGGCCGCTAGCTTATCTCCGAAGCTTTTGTACCCTCAAAACTGGTAAATTCGGCAAAAAGCAGGGGACACAGTCCTCTGCCTGTTTGTTCTGTCGGTGAGGATGACATGAGAGGTCCCGAGGGGAGGATGTAGATGCTGGCCACGTTGGTGAAGGGTTTACTCGATCTAGAATTTGCTTTCGTAATGTATGTGGCTGCAGGCGCAGCAGTAGTTCAGTACTACTCGAGTACATTAGGCCTGCGTATAAGGGGAGCCTTCGCTATGACTATGAGGTGGGCACGACCACGCGAGGCCTATGAGAGCGTGTTTTTATTGTCTTCCCTACCTATTTTTTTATTTGAAAATGATTCCGTCATGCGCGTTGGGGTCAAACGCGGCTTACGCGTGGGGAGAGAGTGGTTTGTTGGAGAAGAGGTTGATTTGGAGGCGATGATGTGACGATTTTTAATTGGATGAGTAGGTAGATGTTGTGTAATATGCAAATAAATTTATTTTACTTATAACTTTTGAACCGTGATGAATTTTTTAACGAAACAAAAATCATTGGATTTGTTATGAAAAATGCATTCCAACAAGACTAATATTGATATATTTTAAAAAATATATAAAAATGATATTAATAGATTATTCTGGATGTCAATGAACTATTTTGGGCATCAATTAACCATCTTTGAGTGTCAATAACTATTTATGGGCGTCCTTATAATTTTAAGTGTCAATGAACCATTTTGTGTGCCATTAAGTGGTTCTTAGGTGTCAAACAGACCTATTTGGGTGTCGTTATATTATTTTGATTGTCAATCTCTTATTTGAGTGTCATTTTAAAATTCTGGGTGTCAATTAATCATTTTGGGTGTCAATTACCTTGTTTGGACGTCATCTGTTATAACCTCAATGTCCTAAGTATGTAATAAAAGGTGTAATTCTCTTTTAAAGAATAAATGAAAGCTATTTCTTTGATTTGAGATGGATTTCATGTGAAATGGCCTTGATTGTTTGATAATGGGCTTTGTTGGCTATAGAGCCCAATTGAAAAGAAAAGAGAAATAAAAAAGAAAAGGATTTAATTAAATAAAAGGAGAATATGTGAAATAGAAATAGATAAGAGGATAATGGCAAGTAAATATTCCTCAATATGGGAATTGATGCCTTTAGGATTTCTTGAGGTCAAAGGGACCCAAAATAACAAGATATCAGGAATATCCCCATTCATAGGTCCGAGATTCACATCTATGAATTGAAAGAACCGAATGATCAACCACGCAATCAGTTATTAGAATCAATAGGTGTTCATAGATAGATAATGTCAAGATGAACTTTCTCTTAAAATTTGAGATAAAAAGGAGCTATGGTTCAAGAGATATGAATTTCTCAAATTATCTCCAAAATATAGCATTAATTTTGCAAATAGGAATATGTATTTCCTTTTGGTTGATCACGAGCAAGGAGGACCGTTGGATCTTGATCTGATGCCTGGCTCTCATCGTCTAAGTCCCACTAGGACTGGGACTCTGCGAGTTACAGAGGGATTTTCCTCTCAGATTTCCTCGTGATCTAGAGAGTATGCAAGCCAGCTTTTGTTTTCCTCGAGTTCGGGAAAGAAAAACGAACAAAATCATCCCTACTATGTAGGGGTTTGGCCGCCTATTGGGGAAGTTCCCAATTCTTGCAAACCTGCATCTGAGGAGGGTATCGACACATCGAATTTCTACCCTAAACTCTGCGGGAGAGTGCAAGTAGTGCTCTCGTACCTCCAATTGTCCCTTTCACCCTGACATGCGCTCTCATCACCGCAGCAAACCTCGTCGGAGTCTGGTGAGTAGGAGAGGGTCGCGGCGTGGACGGGGCACGAAATTGGAGCCCTAGTCGAGTTCGACGGAGGGAGGCGAAGCTCCCTGGATGTTTGGCGTACTCACAGGCGAACGGGATCGAGAAGTCAACTGCGGAGTTGACCCTCGCAATAGCAGTAAGGTCGCAAGGTTGAAGAAAAAGGAGACCCCGCGTAATTACCCAGTTACCCCTCCGTGCCTTCAGTCCATGTAAGGATCTTCTTGTCCTTCGCAACCTAAAACAAAAATAGACGCGTGCATCCTTGGCCGTTGGATCCTGAGTGGACCAGCGGACCACAAATCTAGTGATCCTCATTTTTCTGGAATTTGCTGATAAATTAATAAAAAGGTTTTTCTTTGCTAAGATCATATCTTTTGCTAGAAAACTCGGATGAGGAAAGTTAATACATGAAAATTGATCAGAAAAATATGAGGGATACGTTAAAAATAGTTTGGAAACCTAAATCAGTATCTTTTTGCAAATGTATATAATTTTGATGGAAAAAGTATTTATTTGTGGTTAGAAACCCTAATTGATGATAAAGGATAAATTCAATCTTGCAAATAAGTTAATTTGAACATGGTTAACTTGTTTAATGATAAAGATAGATTTTAACTTGTTTTGAAGATGAAATTGCAAGGTTTAGGATGATTAATATGCTTAGAAACCGTAAATAAGAGAAAAAGAAAAGAAAAGCACTTATAATCCGAAATTAGGGTTTCATGTTGCTAAAAGATGATCTTAGAATCTTTTGTGAAAGAAAGATGAAATAATTAGGGTTTGTAAGTGATTTTATAAAAATTAGGGTTTAAAGTAATAAAAATGAAGTGGAACCCTAATTGTGATCAAAACCCTAAAAAGGACTAATAACCCTAGGAAACGACTAGGATTAATAGACCATGATGACATGATTAATGATAGAAAAATTGGATGCCTATTTCAGGATCAACTTGTGTGTGCTTGCTTGGTTTCTTGCTTGGTTGAGTTAGTTCTGCATTCAAGTCAACTTGACATGTATATGGTTAATTATGGTTAATCGCATTAGTTTCTCAAAGGTTTTCCGGATGAATTGATCGCATTGATTGTAACCAACCAGTTTGGATGTTCATAATTGCAAATTATAAAGTCACTATGATTATCACAACTATAAATAAGTGCGTATTCTCGCACCTATATGCCACCCTAATGGATGATGTAAAAAGGTCAAGCCCAGGAGGGAAGACCAATGGGCACCATGAGAGGTGACCCCAGACACCAAGCTCAGGAATGAGAAGGTGGTCTATGTTACATGACTAAAGGGCACCATGAGAGGTGACCCTAGGAACCAAGATCAGGATTGAGAAGGTGGCCTTAAGTCAAACCCTAGAGAGGGTATTCCAGGGTTAGGGCAAAAGTAGTAGAGATTGACACATTGAAAACGTAAATTGACTTGTTAATTACCTTGGTTGTGATAATTAGTTTGTTAGCCATATTTGTGAACTTTTGGTTGTCCCCACATACCGGCATATTCTTATATGCTGACTGTCGTTTTGTTTGTCGGCATTTTAGGTACAACCCTAAAATGAACAAACAGTAAAGTGACACATTGTGAAAATAAGAAATAAAGTGTAAGGAGGATTAGATAGAATAGATCCAAAGTTGTGGATAGAAGTAGATTACCAAAGTTTTTAAAAGGTATGCAAAATTTTTATTTTATACCAGATTTCTATTTAGTTGGTAGAATTTCATAATTATTATTGATTAATTGTTGAACCTTTGATCCGGTTTATTGGGATAACGGCTCTGACCTTTTAGTCTCCCTTAATTAGGGGTTACCGAGAGGAGGGGTCGTTACATTTGGTATCAGATCATAGGTTCCTCATTTAATCTTTAATAATTATAAAATTTTACAAAATCTATAGAACTGAGGGAGTTATTAGATGATTTTCCGAAAGACAGAGGTGTCTAGAAAAGGATCACGTCCGGGGGCTGGCAATATTTTCCTCCGCACCGCTAGTCGGAATATAAGGACTCCCAGATTGTGTGACTTCCTGGCCAATGTCTTTGGATTTGACTCGAAATAAGATACCTTTAGGATTCTCTCATCTTGTTCATCCCTTCTCAACTCAAATTCTATTAAGGATTTTAAGGATTAGGATTTTCTCTCTCTTCCTCACCCTCTTGAGGTATGGGTAAGGTTGATAAGGTTTAAGGAATCCTCCACTAAAGTAGTAAAAGATACGTAATTAAGATGTCATCGACATAAGTATAATTAGTTAAATATAGACTAAATGTCTATATGTGTGCTTATGTAGATGGCTCGTACAAAGACTGTGGCTATCCCGGTTGCCACCAACAGTGGTAGGCCTCCCCACAAAGAGAATGGGTCTTCTGAGAAAAGGAAGCGGAACCATGGTGGTGAAACCTCAAAGAAGAGAAAGAGACATGAAGGAACTGCACATGAGGCCCCCAACCCTGAACCAATACCCTTCAACAACCTTGAACAAGAGGAGGGACCAGGATATGAGGAACAACATGTGTACAAGGAAGTAGCCCAGATGGAGGAGGACCAGGCAGGTGGTCCAGAACCGGCTATGGTAGTCCACACTACAGATGCGGTGTGGATGGAGCAACAAAAACGGATGACTGAGGCTATCCATGCCTTGGCCCTTGGGTACATAGCTAGAGATGAGAATGGCGAGCCACTTCCTGTTCATCCTTGCATGGGAACCACCATCCTGGACTTCATCAAGCTAAACATCGAGAAGTTCTGGGGAGAAGATAAGTCTAAAGTGGTCGACAAGGCGGAGGCTTGGCTGCTTGTAGTCGAGAATGGATTCTGTATGCTCGAGGTGCAGCCCAACAAGAAGGTTCTATTTGCTACTCACCTTTTGGAAGGTGCAGCCAAGATATGGTGGGAAAACCATATCACGGGAAGAGACCTAAGCGAAGAACTGATGGCGTGGACCGATTTCAAGACCATCTTCACCGCCAGATTCATCCCTGTCTCAGCCAAGAAGGAGAAGGAAAGAAAGTTCACTAACATGACACAAGGAAGCTCATCAGTTGCGGACTTTGGTCGCAAGTTCCACATCCTGGAACGTTTCGGTCACATAGTGGATGAAGAAAGAAGGGTGGACCACTTCATGGAGCATCTTCACCCTGCCATCGAACCCCATGTGATGGCTAGTAAGCCGAAGACCTTCTCAGAAGCCTACAACACCGCCTTAGACATGGAAAGGATGGTGATGCCTGCATAGAATCCCTCCAAAGGATACCTGGGTTTCACTAAAGGATCTCAAGGAAGAGGAATGAACACAAGAAGGGACAAGGACAACCACAACAAAAGCAAGCATGGGCATAAAGGCAAGCCCCGTGGTCACCTCCAGCTGTGTCGCACCTGCGGACGGACACAACCTGGGAAGTGTCATTTTGAGAAGAAAGTGTGTTTCAGATGTCAACTAGAAGGACACTTCATCGCCAACTACCCTCAGCCCGACCTAAGAGGACCTTTGGGGTCGCAGCCTATGGCAGCACAACCAGTAGCTGCAGCACCTCCAGTAGGAGCACCAGCCGGAGCACCTCTACCTGGAGAGAGGAGACAAGCTAGAGTATTCATCATCGACAATGAAGAAGATCAGACGAATGCTAATAGGTTGATCGAGGGTAATAACCCCTAGAGTTTTCCTTTTGGTTTAGTAGATCATGTAATAGCTTTCTGATGTGGTATAAACTATGTAGGCCTGTTGGAAGTCATTGGACAAAATGTAAAAGCACTCTTTGATTCTGGTTCTACTAATACTTTTATTTCGAGAAATCTGGCAACTATGCTTGGTTTGGATATCAAGGATTTGGTTTACATTTTGGATGTCACAACCCCGAGTGGTCGTATTTATACCTCTATTTTGAAAACCCCTGTCTTGCCAGTAAAGTATCTGAACCATGAGCTTCCCACTGACTTCATCCTTCTCGATATGAATGATTTTGATGTAATCATCAGTATTGATTGGCTTCCCACCTATAGAGCCCAGATTGACTGTAGAGAGAAGAAGATTCTTATTAGAAAAACTGGCCATCCACACTTCACCATTCGAGGAAGGAGGGATGGGACAACCAACCTTTATGTGTCCGCTTTGAAAGCTGAACGGATGCTATCCAAAGGTTGTCGAGCCTACCTAGCCATAGTTACCGTAGCTGAGGTTAGGGGGAGATCCTTAGAGGACATAGAGGTGGTTCGGGAGTATGCAGATATGTTTCCAGATGATCTACCAGGAATTCCCCCTGAGAGGGAGGTAGATTTTTCCATCGAGTTAGCTCATGGGACTAACCCTATATCTAAGGCACCCTATAGAATGGCCCCTGCAGAGTTGCTGGAGTTAATAACCCAGTTACAAGACTTGTTGGATAAAGGCTTTATCTGGCCCAGTACATCACCTTGGGGAGCACCAGTATTCTTTGTGAAAAAGAAGGATGGGTCACTTTGGATGTGTATTGACTATCAGATGATCAACCAGGCAACCATTATGAATAAGTATCCTTTTCCTAGAATAGATGACCTGTTTGACTAACTCAAATCAGCTCGAGTCTTTTCCAAGATCGATTTGAGGTCAGGATACCACCAGGTGAGAGTAAGGAGTGAGGATATACCCAAAATGGCTTTTCGAACCCAATATGGTCACTATGAGTTTGTGGTCATGCCGTTTGGATTATCCAATGCACCTAGTGTCTTTATGAACCTCATGAATAGTGTGTTCCAGCCTTTCATTGACTCTTTTGTGATAGTGTTCATAGATGACATTTTGGTGTACTCAGATGACTTAGCCCAATACCGTGACCATTTGGGTAGAGTCCTTGATATCCTGAGGAAGCATAAGTTTTTCAGAAAGTTCTCAAAATGTGAGTTTTGGTTAGAATATGTCATGTTTCTTGGACACATCATCTCAGGAGGAACAATCATTGTAGATCCAACTAAAGTATCGGAAGTTCGAGACTGGCCGGCACCAAAGAACCCCTTTGAGATTCGCAACTTCTTGGGGTTGGCCGGATACTACCGTCACTTCATCAAGGATTTCTCAAAGACTGCTTTGCCGCTGACCATGTTAACCCGGAAGGATGTGAAGTTCATGTGGTCTGACATATGTGAAGCTCACTTCCAGGAGTTGAAGGAGAAGCTGACCACTGCCCCTGTGTTGACTCTACCTTCTGGCAATGAGGGTTTCATGATATTCACCAATGCTTCCAAGATGGGACTTGGTTGGGTGTTGGAACATAATCGGCACGTGGTTGCATATGCTTCCCAACAACACAAGCCCAATGAGGTGAATTATCTGACACATGACCTAGAGCTAGCTGCTATTATCGATGCCTTGAAGATATGGCGGCATTACCTATACGGTGCTACCTTCGAGATCTTCACCGACCATAAGAGCTTGAAATACCTACTGACACAGAGAGACCTGAACCTATGACAACGACGATGGATGGAGTATATGAAGGATTACGAATTAACCATCGCCTATCAACTTGGTAAGGGGAATGTCATAGAAGATGCTTTGAGTCAGAAACAGCTTAAGTGTGCAGCTATTTTGTCCAGTCAATGGAAGAGTTTGGAGGAGCTGGTGGAGTGGAATCCACAACCACTAGAAGATCGAGTTCGTTTGGCTAATATCCAGATTCAATCTAAGATGTTAAATGAGATCATAGCAGCACAGTTGACTAGTGAAGAGCTAGCTAAGATGAAAGGTTTGATGATGAAGCCACAGACTCATCTATCTATGGGAGTAGATGCAGGAATCAAGTTTGAGAATTGGTGCGTCCCCGCTAGTGGTGCTTTTACACCCCACGAGGTCGGAGTGCACGAGATATGGGATCTTATGCTTTCAAAATTTGTAAGACCTACACTAACTACCTACGTCTACTAAGACACTATGCCCACAAGCGCATGGGGTCGTGTCATAGTATAGGTGAGGCGGCAAGTACAGGGTTGATCCACAGAGATAGAGGGGGTACTAGAGTTAGACGGTGCGAGCTACGTTCCTTTTGCGGAGCTTAGGGTTTTAGGATTTTAAAAGGTTTGGTTGTTTGATTAAGCTAATTGAACAAGTAAGAAATGCAAGATGGAAACTAAGTTATGGAAGAGCAAGCAAATTAGTAAACTAAGTTAACAAACTAACTAAGTAAGAGCAAGAAGAGCTACACTACTCTAGCACGGAAAGAAGCAATTAAGAACTAAACTAACCACTAGCAAGAGCAAGAGCCTAAGTTAACACTAAAGAGAAAAACTAAGCAATTAACTAGATTAAGCAAAAGCGACTAAACTAGACTAGCATGAACAAGCAAACTAAGCAATTAGGGTTTTAAGCAAGGTGATTAAGGTGGGTGGGCTGTTTGGGGAATGTAACTTTGATATTAGTTGGGGGAAGATCATTAAACATGCATGGTTCTCATTTCATATCTAGATTACCAAACCAAACAATAAGGTCAATGCCATTAGAACATACCCTATACTACTAGTAGAAGACTAGGGTTAGGTGTAATTCTAATGAGATTAACCAAATCTAGGTTTCTAGGGTAAGTGATAGTGAGTAATTGAGGGTTGAGGGTAGAGATGGGAGTAGAGATGAGGGTATTTAGCCTCATGCCACTAGCCACTCTAGCCTTTAGAAGGCCCTAGACAATTACATCAATCTCACTTACACTAGCTACTTAGATCTCACACTCATTTATAGGAGGAGGGATGTGTATGTAGGAACAAAGGGGGCTAGCTAGGGATCCACTAATTGGACCTAGGAGCCATTCCTAAGATTTCCACATACACCCCAATTCCTCCTAGAAACTAAGTGTCATCAAAAACTTCAAAACAAGCAATTCATACAAGAAGCACAAACTACATGCAATGAGACAGGAAAAGAGATAGAAGCAAGAAGTAATCATCATAGATATGAATTAAGTTCATTACAAGAAATTATCCCCCAACATGGTATTAAAGTTACATTTAAATCCCAAACCGCCCACCACAAGGGGCTTAGCTAGACATGATCAAGAAAATGAGAAAAGAAAGGGGTAGAAGAAGTAGGGACTCCATGAAGCTTGATGTAGAAGCCTCCTTCTTCACCTCCAAGCTTGCTGTAGACGTCCTCCCTCCTCCAAGGGTGCAGGGGTGCATGAAATGGTAGGGGATTATGGATGAAAACCTAGGGAACTAGATTTCCATGGTGGAAGGAGGGTGAAAATGGTGGATGATGAGCCCAAAATGCAAGGGGATTGCACAAAGAGCTCAAGGATGGAGAGTGGAGCTTGGAGCAGCTGTAGGGGCATCTAACCTAGTGCTATGGCTGCCACCCATGTATATATAGGTGGTGGTGGAAGCACTAGGGTAAGTAGGGGCAGTTTAGGAAAAGCAATGAAAAGTAGGGTAGGGTTGATGGACCACCACAGCCGTGGTGGTGTGCCACGACCGTGGTGAGGGTGGTGGAGAATGGTCGTGGTGTGAAGGAATTGGAAAAAGGTAAGTATGGTGGTAGCCACGGCCGTGGCAGGATGCCACGGTCGTGGTGGGTTAGGGGCACCACGGCCGTGTTGGGTGACACGACCATTTTGGAGGAGGAGGAGGTGACCGTGGAAAATCACCACGGTCGTCTTGAGCTTCTTCGACCACGGTTGTGGCAGGTGGCCACGGTCATGGCGTTCTGAGGAAAAACCCTATTGCAAGTTGAACTTTTGGCAATTAATTCCCACGACCGTGGCAGGGTGCCACAGCCATTTTCTCTTCTACTGACCACGACCGTGCTGATGGCCACGATCGTGGTGTCTTCAATGGCCACGGACGTGGAATAGGGCCATGACCATGGGATTCTGTGAGATTTCCCTGTTGAACTTGGTGTCACGTTGCTAAAAAAGGCACGGCCGTGGCATAGTGCCCACGGCCGTGGTGAGGTGGCATAGCTTGATTTCACTTCAAATTTCATTATTCTTGGATGTCTTTGCTTGGGGGTGATTCTTGGCCATTGGAGGTAGGTTGAGGGAGACTTTGGGGCCTTCTTTGGGTCCCTCCATGAGTGGGGGAACCCTGGAACTCCTTCTTTTTCTCTCTTCCATCTAGGCATGGTCCAAGTACCTGAAAAATAGTGCAAAGAACATCCATAAGCATATTTGCAATGATAACCATATTAGGGGAAAATACTTGTAATCTAACATGTTTAGATGCAACTTAAGTACAAAATGGCATAGGATGGAGCCCTAAAATAGGGCTGCATCACCACCCCAAACTTAAATCATACTTGTCCTCAAGTATGCTCCAACTTAATCTCTCTACAAAACTTCCACAAAAAGAAATGACATATGCAATGTAAAAGATGATTATTGCTGAATGGGATCAAAGATGACTGAGTGCATGCATTTCACCTCTCTCCTCTCCTACTTTCACAATCCAATCATGACAAGAGCACAAAGCACATGAACTTCAAATATAGCGCATAGAAAACACAAGTTATCCATACTTCTTCCATAAAGTTCCGGGTAAACTGTTTCATGATAGTGTTAATCGAGGATGACTAGGAGTGTTGTTTCACATTCATGCATTCAGTCTTATATTTCAAATCATACCAGATGACCCACGTGGCTGCGGAAAAAGGCAAAATGAGCTAAGTTTGATGCTTCTTAGCTCAATGGGTATGAAAGTGGAAGAAAGGGTTGCGGTAAGATTTTTGGAGTGTTTTTACACACTCATCTTTTATTTATTTGAATGCTCTTAAACAGGAGCATCCTTTTATTTTGTTTTTGCTTTTCTTTCTTGCCCTTGGTGTAGATAGGGCAAATGGTGGATAGAGTGAAGTGGGGAGATAAAGATATGGCCACCCCAAACTTTTGGAGTTGGCCAAGGCTGATTATGTGCACTAGGGCATCTTTTTATGAGGCGGAGGGGTATGAAGATGGTGGAAGAAGAATCGGGTCAAAGAGGGGTCATTGGTATGCTTTTCCACATAAGACATCCTGCATGAAAGTTAATCCAATACTTCATCCTAGATATCACACCACATGAATGAACAAGATGAAATTGATATATTAAACAAGTGATTCCACAAACACTAAGTGTTCAAAGCTTGCTCAAGTTCACAATTCAGCCAAATCAATCACAATCACAAGAGAGGTGATGCACATGTAAAAAGTCAAACATTGATACCACTTAGCAATAAAGCATGACATTTCACTTGCACTAGTCAAAGGTCGTCATTTTTACTCAAAACAGTAGAGATTGGGTCAAAACATACTTTTTAGACAAGAAATCTCAAATTTGGGCAAAATTGGCCAGAAAGTTTGGTGCGTCCCCGCTAGTGGTGCTTTTACACCCCACAAGGTCGGAGCGCACGGGATATGGGATCTTATGCTTTTGAAATTTGTAAGACCTACACTAACTACCTATGTCTACTAAGACACTACACCCGCAAGCACACAGGGTCGTGTCGTAGTATAGGTGAGGCGGCAAGTACATGGTCGATCCACGGAGATAGAGGGGGCACTAGAGTTAGACGGTGCGAGCTACGTTCCTTTTGAGGAGCTTAGGGTTTTAGGGTTTTAAAAGGTTTGGTTGTTTGATTAAGCTAATTGAACAAGTAAGAAATGCAAGATGGAAACTAAGTTATGGAAGAGCAAGCAAATTAGTAAACTAAGTTAACAAACTGACTAAGCAAGAGCAAGAAGAGCTACACTACTCTAGCACGGCAAGAAGCAATTAAGAACTAAACTAACCACTGGCAAGAGCAAGAGCTTAAGTTAACACTAAAGAGCAAAACTAAGCAATTAACTAGATTAAGCAAAGGCGACTAAACTAGACTAGCATGAACAAGCAAACTAAGCAATTAGGGTTTTAAGCAAGGTGATTAAGGTGGGTGGGTTGTTTGGGGAATGTAACTTTGATATTAGTTGGGGGAAGATCATTAAAAATGCATGGTTCTCATTTCATATCTAGATTACCAAACCAAACAATAAGGTCAATTCCATTAGAACATACCCTATACTACTAGTAGAAGACTAGGGTTAGGTGTAATTCTAATGAGATTAACCAAATCTAGGTTTCTAGGGTAAGTGATAGTGAGTAATTGAGGGTTGAGGGTAGATATGTGAATAGAGATGAGGGTATTTAACCTCATGCCACTAGCCACTCTAGCCTTTAGAAGGCCCTAGACAATTACATCAATCTCACTTACACTAGCTACTTAGATCTCACACTCATTTGTAGGAGGAGGGATGTATATGTAGGAACAAGGGGGGTTAGATAGGGATCCACTAATTGGACCTAGGAGCCATTCCTAAGATTGCCACATACACCCCAATTCCTCCTAGAAACTAAGTGTCATCAAAAACCTCAAAACAAGCAATTCATACAAGAAGCACAAACCACATGCAATAAGATAGGAAAAGAGATAGAAGCAAGAAGTAATCATCATAGATATGAATTAAGTTCATTACAAGAAATTATCCCCCAACATGGTATCAAAGTTACATTTAAATCCCAAACCGCCCACCACAAGGGGCTTAGCTAGACATGATCAAGAAAACAAGAAAAGAAAGGGGTAGAAGAAGTATGGACTCCATGAAGCTTGATGTAGAAGCCTCCTTCTTCACCTCCAAGCTTGTTGTAGACATCCTCCCTCCTCCAAGGGTGCATGGGTGCATGAAATGGTATGGGATTATGGATGAAAACCTAGGGAACTAGGTTTCCATGGTGGAATGAGGGTGAAAATGGTGGACGATGATCCCAAATTGCAAGGGGATTACACAAAGAGCTCAAGGATGGAGAGTGGAGCTTGGAGCAGCTGTAGGGGCATCTAACCTAGTTCTATGGCCACCACCCATGTATATATAGGTGGTGGTGGAAGCACTAGGGTAAGTAGGGGCAGTTTAGGAAAAGTAGTGAAAAGTAGGGTAGGGTTGGTGGACCACCACGGCCGTGGTGGTGTGCCACGACCGTGGTGAGGCTGGTGGAGAATGGTCGTGGTGTGAAGGAATTGGAAAAAGGTATGTATGGTGGTAGCCACGGCCGTGACGGGATGCCACAGTCGTGGTGGGTTAGGGGCACCACGGCCATGTTGGGTGACACGACCATTTTGGAGGAGGAGGAGGTGACTGTGGAGAATCACCACGGTCGTCTTGAGATTCTTCGGCCACGGTCGTGGCAGGTGGCCACGGTCATGGCGTTCTGGGGAAAAACCCTGTTGCAATTTGAAATTTTGGCAATTAATTCCCACGACCGTGGCAGGGTGTCACGACTGTTTTCTCTTCTACTAACCACGGCTGTGCTTATGGCCATGACCGTGGTGTCTTCAATGGCCACGGTCGTGGAATAGGGCCACGACCGTGGGATTCTATGGGATTTCCCTGTTGAACTTGGTGTCACATTGCTAAAAAAGGCACGACCGTGTCATAGTGCCCATGGCCGTGGTGAGGTGGCATAGCTTGATTTCACTTCAAATTTCATCATTCTTGGATGTCTTTGCTTGGGGGTGATTCTTGGCCATTGGAGGTAGGTTGAGGGAGAATTTGGAGCCTTCTTTGGGTCCCTCCATGAGTGGGGGAACCCGGGAACTCCTTCTTTTTCTCTCTTCCATCTAGGCATGGTCCAAGTACCTGAAAAACAGTGCAAAGAACATCCATAAGCATATTTGCAATGATAAACATATTAGGGAAAAATACTTGTAATCTAACATGTTTAGATGCAACTTAAGTACAAAATGGCACAGGATGGAGCCCTAAAATAGGGCTGCATCAAGAATCGCATATGGGTTCCGATAGATTCATCGATAAAGGAATGTATCTTGCAATAGGTTCATGGATCCAAATACATAGTGCACCCAGGAACTACTAAGATGTTCAAGGACCTGCAGCGGTTTTTCTGGTGGCCAGGAATGAAGAGAGACAATGCGGCATGGGTGGCCAATTGTCTTACGTGCCAGATGGTGAAGGCTGAACGCCAATGACCCAGAAGACTTTTACAATAGATAGAGATTCCAGAGTGGAAATGGGAATAGACCACCATGGATTTTGTGGTGGGTCTACCCCGGACCAAGAAAGGTCATGATGCGATATGGGTCGTGGTAGATCGTCTTACCTAGTCAGCACACTTCCTTGCCTTAAAGACCAATGCTAAAGTGTCATACCTAGCTGAGTTGTATATCTGAGAGATAGTGTGTTTGCATGATGTACCCGGATTGATCATCTCTGATAGAGACCCAAACTTTACTTCTACGTTGTGGAAGCAAGTTTAAGAGGAACTTGGTACCAGGTTGAAGTTTAGTACCGCTTATCACCCCCAGACGGATGGTTAGTCAGAAAGGATAGTACAAACATTAGAAGATCTGTTGAGAGCTTGCGTGGTCGATTGGGGTGGCTCATGGGAGCAATACTTACCTTTAGCTGAGTTTTCCTACAACAATAGCTACCAAGCCAGTATCAGGATGCCTCCATATCAAGCTTTGTATGGGAGACCATGTCGGTCCCCACTTCACTGGGATGATGTGGGTGAGAGGACCCTGTTGAGGTCAGATGAGCTCCAAGTGTATGCTGATAAAGTTGCTTTGATCAAGCAAAGGTTGAAGAGAGGTCAAGATTAATTAAAGGATAACTTGGGAGAGAAGGAAGCCTTCTCATCCATTGGAATTTGTTTCCCAAATTTCGTAAATATCTAGATAATGTCAAGATGAACTTTCCCTTAAACTTTGAGATAAAAAGGAGCTATGGTTCAGGAGATATGAATTTCTCAAATTATCTCCAAAATATAGCATTAATTTTGCAAATAGGAATATGTATTTCCTTTTGGTTGATCGCGAGCAAGGAGGACCGTTGGATCTGGATCCGATGCCTGGCGCTCATCGTCTAAGTCCCACTAGGACTGGGACTCTATGAGTTATAGAGGGATTTTCCTCTCATATTTCCTCGTGATCCAGAGAGTATGCAAGAAAGCTTTTGTTTACCTCGAGTTCGGGAAAGTAAAACAAACAAAATCATCCCTACTATGTAGGGGTTTGGTCGCCTATTGGGGAAGTTCCCGATTCTTGCAAATCTGCCTCTGACCCTATATATAGGGGAGGGTGAAGGAGGGTATCGGCATATTAAATTGCTACCCTAAACTTTGTGGGAGAGTGCAAGGAGTGCTCTCATGCCTCCAATTATCCCTTTCACCTTGACCTACGCTCTCATCACCACAGCAAACCTCGCCGGAGTCCGGCAAGTAGGAGAGGGTCATGACATGGACGGGGTACAAAATTGGAGCCCTAGTCGAGTTCGACGGAGGGAGGCAAAGCTCCTTGGACGTTTGGCATGCTCGCAAGAGAACGGGATCGAGAAGTCAACTACGGAGTTGACGCTCGCAACAACAACGAGGTTGTGAGGTTGAAGAAGAAGGAGACCCCGCTTAATTACCCGGTTACCCCTCCGTGCCTTCAGTCCAAGTAAGGACATTCTTGTCATTCACAACCTAAAACTAAAATAGGCATGCGCATCCTTGGCCGTTGGATCCTGAGTGGACCAGCGGACCACAAATCTAGCGATCCTCATTTTTCTGGAATTTGCTGATAAATCAATAAAAAGGTTTTTCTTTGATAAAATCATATCTCTTGCTAGAAAACTCGGATGAGGAAAGTTAATACATGAAAATTGATCAGAAAAATATGAAGGATACGTTAAAAATAGTTTGGTAACCTAAATCATAATCTTTTTGCAAAAGTATATAATTTTGATGGAAAAAGTATTTATTTGTGGTTAGAAACCCTAATTGATGATAAAGGATAAATTTAATCTTGCAAATAAGTTAATTTGAGCATGGTTAACTTGTTTAATGCTAAATATGAATTTTAACCTATTTTGAAGATGAAATTACAAGGTTTAGGGTGATTAATATGCTTAGAAACCCTAAATAAGAGAAAAAGAAAAGAAAAGTACTTATAATCCGAAATTAGGGTTTCATGTTGCTAAAATATGATCTTAGAATCTTTTGTGAAAGAAAGATGAAATAATTAGGGTTTGTAAGTGATTTTATAAAAATTAGGGTTTAAAGTAATAAAAATAAAGTGGAACCCTAATTATGATCAAGACCCTAAAAAGGAATAATAACCCTAGGAAACGACTAGGAATAATAGATAGTGATGACATGATTAATGATAGAAAAATTGGATGTCTATTTCAGGATCAACTTGTGTGTGCTTGCTTGGTTGAGTTAGTTCTGCATTCAAGTCAGCTTGACAAGTATGTGGTTAATTATGGGTAATCGCATTAGTTTCCTGAAGGTTTTCCAGATGAATTGATCGTATTGATTGCAACCAACCAATTTGGATGTTCATAATTGCAAATTATAAAGTCACTATGATTATCAAAACTATAAATAAGTGTGTATTCTCGCACCTACATGCCACCCTAATGGATGATGCAAAAAGGTCAAGCCCAAGAGGGAAGACCAATGGGCACCATGAGAGGTGACCCCAGACACCAAGCTTGGGAATGACAAGGTGGTCTAAGTTGCATGACTAAAGGGCACCATGAGAGGTGACCCTAGGCACCAAGCTCGAGATTGAGAAGGTGGCCTTAAGTCAAACCCTAGAGAGGGTATTCCAGGGTTAGGGCAAAAGCGGTGGAGATTGACACATTGAAAATGTAAATTGACTTGTTAATTACCTTGGTTGTGATAATTAGTTTGTTAGCCATATTTGTGAACTTTTGGTTGTCCCCACATATCGACATATTCTTATATGCTGGCTGTCATTTTGTTTGTCGGCGTTTAAGGTACACCCCTGAAATGAACAAACAGTAAAGTGACACATTCTGAAAATAAGAAGTAAAGTGCAAGGAGGATTAGATAGAATAGATCCAAAGTTGTGGATAGAAGTAGATTACCAAAGTTTTTAAAAGGTATGAAATTTTTTTATTTTATACCAGATTTTATTTTAGTTGGTAGAATTTCATAATTATTATTGATTAATTATCAAACCTTTGATCTTGTTTATTAGGATAACAACTCTGACCTTTTGGTCTCCCTTAATTGGGGTTATCGGGAGGAGGGGTCATTACATCATGTTTATACTTTTGGGTGTCAATGAACCATTTTGGGCGTCAATTAACCATTTTTGGGTGTCAATAACCATTTTTGGGCACCATAGCATCCAAAAATACATTATTTGGGCGTCATTTTAAACTTCTAGGTGTTAATGAACCATTTTGGGTGTCAATTACCTTATTTGAGTGCTATTTCTATACTTTTGGGTGTCAATGCATCATTTTGGACGTCAATTAACCATTTTTAGGTGTCAATAGCCATTTATGGGCGCCATAGCATCCAAAAATGGCTAAATAGCGCCCAAAAATGGTTAAATAGTTGTTTTGGTTGTCAATACCTTATTTAGGTGTTATCTTTATACTTTTAGGTGTCAATGCATCATTTTGGGTGTCAATGGCGTCATAGCATCTAAAAATGGCATCTTTGGGTGTCAATTAACATATATATATATATATATATATATATATATATATATATATATATCAGTTTTGTTTTTTTTTCTCAAAAATTTATCAATATTAGTCTTGTTGGATTGCATTTTTCATAACGAATCTAATGGTTTTTGTTTCATTAAAAAATTCATTAGGTTTCAAAAGTTATAAGTGAAACAAATTTATTTGCCTGTTTTATAATATAAAAAAACCATCCAATCGCAATCTGCCATGTGGAGGTGGTTTGGTAATTGGTTTGGGGTTGGTTTCAACTGCGCGTCAAACTGCGTGTAACCAGCATGAGCTTGAAAAAAGCTTAACTCTTCTTTATTTGGAACTAGGACTGTCCTTTGACATTGATATCGACGAGTGACGTCATCGGAGTGTTGAGTAGTGGGTAACAAATCATATGAAGGTGGACTACATCATGGACAGAGGCCTATAAAAGTCCCAAAGAAGAGTTAAATTTTGGGCACTTTTATGATCTATCACACACAGTGATGCACACTCAAAACCAATCCCCAAAATCACCTCTATGCGGCAGATACTGATTTGGTAGTTTTTTTTTGAGATTATGCAATAGGCAAATAAATTTGTTTTGCTTATAACTTTTGAACCGTGATGAATTTTTTTGATGAAACAAAAATCATTGGATTTGTTATGAAAAATACAATCCAACAAGACTAATGTTGACATATTTTTGAGAAAAAAATACAAGAATGATATATAGAAGTGATGTGATGAAAGAAAAATTTATTGACGCCTAGAAATGGTTCATTGTCACCCAAAGTATAAAAATGACGCCCAAATAAATATCATATACGCTAAATCACATCTAAGGTAATTGACAACTAAAAACAACGTAACGACGCCCAAATAGGTTTGTTTGACACCTAAGAACTACTTAATGGATTCCAAAAATGGTTGTACACATTAAATAGGATGTAAGGGTACTTCACAACCAACAACAACTTCATGGCACTCAGAAATGGCTAATTAACACCTAAAGATGGTTAATCGACACCCAGAAATGATTCATTGACTCTCAACAATATAAAAATGGCACCCAAGTAAATATTGTATTCACTAAATCACACTTAAGGTAATTCACAATAAAAAATAATGTAACGACGTCCAAATAGGTTTGTTTGACACCTAAGAACAACTTCATGGTGCCCAAATATAGTTGTAGACATTAAATATGGTATAAAGGTACTTCACACCCAATACCAATTTAATGGCACCCAAAAATGGCTAGTTGACACACAAAGATGATTAGTTGACACCTAAAAATGGTTCGTTGACACCCAAAAATATAAAAATGGTGCCCAAATAAGATATTGACAACCAAAAATAATATAATGGTACCCAAATAGGTTTGTTTGACACTCAAAAATAACTTAATGGTGCCCAAATATAGTTGTACATATTAAATAGAGTATAAAGGTACTCCACACCCAATAACAACTTAATAGCGCTGAAAAATAGCTAACTGACACCCAAAGATGGTTAATTAGTGCTCAAAATAGTTCATTGACACTCAGAAGTATAAAAATGGCGCCCAAATAAGGTATTGACAACTAAAAACAACATAACGATGCCCAAATAGGTTTGTTTGACACCCAAGAATTTTAGTAATTTTTGGGCACTATTTAGCCATTTTTAGGCACTATTTAGTCATTTTAGTCAGTTTCAGCCATTTGTGGGAATATCACCATTTTTAGTACTTTTTATCATTTTTTGGGTGCTATACAGTCATCTTTAGGCGTCTATAGCTATTTTTAGGCGCATACTAACTAATTTTAAGTACTTAATTTTTGGACACGTATTTATCAATTTTTGGACGCTTTTCAACGATAAATACATGCTTAATTATCAAGATTGCATACCTACTTTCCTCATGTACTCTATTTACTTCTTTTACTTCCCATCTCTCATTACTTCTCTCACTTCCCTCATCTTCCCCCACCACTTTTCTCCTCACTTCTGTAATCTTACATCATCACTTCCCTCATCTTTTTTTACCTATTTCATCAAAAGTACATCAACATTACCCTAGTTTGAATGTACTTTTTTATCAAAAATTTAATGGTTTTTATTTCGTTCAAAAATTCATCACGGTTTAGAAATTATAAACAAAACAATTTTCTCTCTCATCACATCATCTGTTCATGCTATTTTTATATTTTTTGTAAAATATATCAACAACAGTCTTGTTGGAATGTATTTTTCATAACGAATCCAACGAATTTGTTTCGTCAAAAAATTCATAACGGTTCAAAAGCTATAAGTAAAAAAAAGTAATTATCAATTACACAACCTCCACGAATCCATCCAATTAAAGCTCGTCACGGCACACACCCCAAATCTACTTCTCCCCCAGCAAAACCACCTAGTTGGCCGCGCGTGAGGTGCACTTGACGCACGCTGCGTGTGACTAGCACATTTCCGAATAAAGAATGGTAGCTGATTGATTGTGCTAATAACAAGCTTAGGTCATTGTCATGGGTGTTGTGTTCTCATTGGTTTGCTCGGTTGGTGAAGTGGTTACGCATGAGGTAGGACAAAATTTCAAAGATGATAGTTATTTTGGACTTCGACAGAGTAATAAATTATAGTGTTTTGCTGATACAATCTTTTAAGTTTTTGCCAATTGTTCTCTTTTAAAACATGATGGAACGCAAAAATATCAAGATACTTTCACACCATTCTCACTGTCTTTTTATTTAATTTCATCCAATATGCATTAGACATATTTTTAAGATTTTGTCCCTCTATCGAATCATATAATTCCTTACAATATAAAATATTCTCCATCTTAGATTTTAATTTTACCAATTTGTGTTTGTGAACTTAATCATTGTCACGTTATCATCCTTTCCTATCTGATTTTAAATGCACAACTTGCGTGATGGTACCACTTATTGTATGCAGAATATGTGCACATTCATTATACAACCATGATATGACAAAAAAGAAATATTTGCCAAAGAACTACTGATGAGCTTGTAGATCGCAAGGAAACATATGAAAAATACCATATTTTACATGTAAAATCCTCACGATGTGTGAGAGAAAAATCACAAGACCAATCGATGGGTAAATCTACTAAGAAGCAAAGATAGAATGTTTTTTCTTAGACTTTGACCCCAAATCTGAGATAATACTCCCAAAAGGAGATATATAAAAAACAAAAAGAGATACCCCTCCTACAATTCACAAACGCAAAACATCACAAGAAGGTACCCTCTTCCACAAAGGGCACACCAAAAATTGTCCTAAGAAGAAAATTAGGTGGGATTGGTAGTCCTACCCCACTTGCATGTCGTAAAATAAGTAAACAAAAGTTGATTGGAAGACATGTATTGCTTGAGTAGATGGGCTTTATAGATTTGGATAATATTGAATGCTGACAGTTTAAGATTTTTTTTCTTCGGAGGTGGAGGCTCTATTTCTGATTCTCCTAACAGATGATTTTCGGCATATTGCTACTTCTTCTTCCTCATCGCCCCTTGATCATCCGAGAGGAATGGAAGCGAAAAAAGAGCAATGTCTGTACTAAGGGCCTATTTGGAAGGATGTTGTAATGACCCCCTCCTCCTACTAACCCTAATTAAGGTGGATTGAGAGGACAAGAGCCATTATCACATTACATGGTCTATGTTTAGAAATTAACTAAAAATAATTATAAATTTTTATCTAAATGGGAAAGAGAGTTTGATATGAAACTCTCCACTAAAGAGTTACAAGCTATGGGAAATTATTATTTTTGCAACATAAACTATTTAAATAATTCCTCCATGGTAACATTAAGCATCCTTCCTTTTAGTGCCTTCTTCATTGTATGTCCATTTTGCGAATTAGTAATGGTTTAACCTAAATCACCGTGAAACAAAACAATGATATATATATATATATATATATATATATATATATATATATATATATATATATATATATATATGCAATCCATATGCCCCACCCTAAAATGTTTTGATGGTGGATGTATGTGTGGTTATGGAGAAATCCCAAGTGAATTGTGTTCATGGTTGTTTAGTTTATTTCCGTTTGTTATTTGGCTTGCATACCGAGCCTCTCCCCTTCTTTCTAAATGTAAATTAATGCTCCTCTTCGCATATTCCCCTTGAATGCAACTTGAGATTTTTTCCATTTACAATGTAATATGAAATATGACAATTTTTCAGTTTTGGAAAGAGAAGATGCTCGACATGATTTGATCAATCAGATGGAGGACCCAAGTTATACTCGTATGTAGGGGAAACAAAATATTCACATGTAGGTGTAACAATATAATCATCCATGGCAGCAATCATGATTATAAAATCAAACAAGTATTTTCTTGTTTTAATCTGGACACCCTTATCCTCTTTTTCTTAATTGTGTGCCCTCTCTTTAGGGAAGCCTCTTATGGGGAACCCTCTTATAAGGGTTTTTGTCCCTATAGTAGACATTTCATAACCTTCCCTCACCCAAACATGGTTTCATACATCGGCCTTTCTTTTTCGGGCTTGGTCTGAGGTGATCTATTGTTCTGGGATTGATCACCAGTCATCCCCATGATGAATTTATTCACCCCATGCTGTTTAACTCACCAGATATGATATGGGGTTTGAACATGTTACAGTCATATAAGATGATATCTACAGTGACATTTACATATTACAAGAAATAAATAAACATACAAACATTCAATTGCAATCTAGTCAGGAAAACATTTAAGAAATCACATAATTAAGTTAAGGCGTAGCCACATGCCTTTCTCAGAAGAGATCAAAAGCCTAAGATATGAGAAGCTGAGAATAAGCAAGCAATCAACCTAAAATTAATGCACAACACCCAAGTATTACTATTTTATTCAAAATCTATCATTAAGACTAACTTGGGTTCCATGTTAGGATTTTAGGGTCAAATTAGGGTTTCATTAGGGTTTTGTCTTCCCAAACCCTAATCACCACTTTTAATGTCTTTTTAACTTACAAACCCTAATTTTGTTGGTTTATGCATCATTACTCTCAAATTAAGTCAAAGATGTCATTTTATCCAAAAAGACAACTTTATCCGTTCAAGTCATTTAAGCATATTATCATCATTATAATCAAGAAATTGGGGTCTTTGTGCTTTTAATATATTAAAGTTAGAAACTTTAGGTACTTTTAGAATTCAGTGCATATCTATGTCTTGAAACTATTTTTATTGAAATCTTTCATTTTTGTAATCAACTTTCAAATATAAATTATTATCGTTCAACATTCCTATGATTTTCTATGATTTTAGCAAGTTTCATTAATATTGGCCAATGAGAGCTTGCCACCTAGGCAATGAGCCAGGGTCCCGACCTTACCATCTAGACTGGGTCGAGCCAGTGGGCTCATGCCATTTTGGTGGTCTGCTATCACATGGGCACTCGCTAACTGGTGTGTTTCTACCAATTGTGTTACACACTACTCAATTGGAGTTTGAATAGATGCAACCTTACAAATAGAAAAACACAGTGGGATCACTTTCAAAATTTATAATGGACCTAAAATTAACACACTCTCACAAACTAAAACACTACACCCGCAAGCGCACAGGGTCATGTCGTAGTATAGGAAGGCGACAAGTATAGGGTCGATCCACAGGGAGAAAAGGGGGCACTAGAGCTAGGTTAGTTTTTGGACTAGGTTCCTACTGCGGAGTCTAGGGTTGAAGAGTTTAAAGTTTGATTTGTTTGATTACACTAAGGGTTGAGCAAACAAGTAAGTAAAGGAAGACAAGCAAGATGAAAACTTAAGTTAACACTAGACAGCTAATTCTACTGAGCAAGAAAAGTCAAGGAAAGGCAAGAAAAGAACAATTTACACTAAAGCAAGCAACAAAAGGTCTTCACCACACCAAGCTAGCAAACAGGGAAAAAGAGAAATTAAAGACCTAAACAGCAAGAAAAATGCAAGAACGAGGAAAGAAGCTAACTAAGCAAGTAAAGAACTAACTAAGCAAACATTAGCTAAGCAAGAAGGTAATTTGGGTTTTTAAGCAATAAAGGGAAATGTGTGGTTCTTAGGGGATGCACTTATCAATTAGGTTAGGGGTGACATGTGAACATTATGCTTTCATTTAGATTATCAAACCAAAAAACAAGCTAGAGTCTAATGAATTATCCTAAACTACTAACTAGCCATTGATATGCTAGGTTCTGTATGGGGGAACTAGTCCCTAACACCCCCTACTACCCTTGTGAGGCTCAATTGGGTTAGGGTTTAGGTGCAATTCAATTAGAGTCTAAACAAGTGTAGGTTTCTAGTTTACATGATCTTAGGATGTTTAGGGACCGAGGTTAGTAATGGGAGTGGAAGTGAGGTTTTAGGCCTCCCATCACCCACATTCTAACCTTGAGAAAGGTCCATGCTAAGCACACCAAATTCATCTAAACTAGCTACTTAGATCTCTCAACTAGGGTTAGGAGAATTGATTAGTATGTAGGAGGATGGGTATCTAGATAGAGATCCAAGAATTACACCTAGGAGCAAATCTCAGAATTCACACATATAAGTTATTTCCCTAAATTCCTAGGTGATTTCAAGCACAAACAAACTATCAATTCATGAGAGTGATATAGAAATAGAACATAATCATTAAAAAAATTACAATGTTTACATATCATTTCCCCCCAACATGGTATTAAGTAACATTTTTCGCCCCAAAAAGCCCACCCAAGGGGCCTAGCTACTCATAGCAATGCAAAATACAAAAACAAAGGAGAAAGAGGTAGAAGAAGCCATGGAGCTCAGTGTAGATGGAGCATCCTCCACTTCAGCTACTACATGACGTCCTCCTCTCTCCTCTATGATGCAATGGCATGGGATGATGGTGGAATAGAGTCAAAACACTAGGAAACTAAGGTTTTGGTGGTGGAAATGGTGAAATGCGGTGGAATGGAGGTGGAAATGGAGTGGAATGGATGAAATGAAAAAATGGGTGGCTAGGAGGTGGTAGAAGGTATCTAACCTCTTTATCCAGTTGCCACCTAGGTATATATAGGTGTGGGGGAAGCAATACATCAAGTAGGGGCAATATGGGTAATGTAGTATAAAAGTAGCTAGGTTTTTGTGAGTAGCACGGCCGTGGTGGGGAGGGGTGAGAACAGTCGTGGTGGGATGGAATGACCGTGGTGGAAAATGAATAAAAATCATAGTAACATGGTCAAGTTTGTACATGAAGTAGCACGGCCATGGTGGGCTAGGGTAGTACGACCGTGGTGGTCACCACGACCATAGTGGTCACCACGACCGTGGTGGCTTGGATAGCGCAGCCCATTCTCTGCTCCATGGTCATTCTGCTTTAACTATCACACATCCATGCAAGGTGGCATGGTTGTTCTGGGTTAGTTCACCATGGCCATTCTGAGTGACACGACCATGGTGATTCTTGCTTTGCTCCAATTTGACTCTTTTGGTTTTGGAAGAGCCAGCACGGCCGTTCTGAGGTGCCACGGCCATGGTGATCTCTGTTGCAACACTTTGACTTTATTCTTTGCTCATTCTCGGACATCTTTGCTTCAATGGAGCTTTAGCTAGTGTTGTGAGAACGGTAGAGAGGTATCCCGACAAGATAAAAGAGAGGGTTAGGGATGATGGAGGGTGCTATAGGAGAAATTGAGAGTAGGGTCAACCATGTTAGATCTCACAGAGTCAACAATCATCTTTGCAGTCTTGTAGAAGGGTACTAGTCCCTTTTATAGCCCCTGAATATGGTGGATAGGTCAAGAGGGGATCGTGATTTGGAGTTTTCTTTAATTGTTTTCTAAGGGTAGTAAAACCTAGGATGAAATTACACATTTTCTCTCATGGATATACTAGAGAGATTTCAAGATTCACACATTACCTGGGTTGATAATAATTGGTCAGAAAAGATATCAATGCCTAGTCCATGTTTCCTTTTCCTATTTGAGGTACACGATGATCTACACATCGTCAGATAGTGATCCAACAATCTACAAAGTACGCCCAACAAAAAGGGTCGGGTCACTTATTTGTTAAAATCAATTAAATCATTATATTTGATACATATCCTTTCTAAATCAACACTTTATGAAAACTAGTAGATTCAAATTATCTCTATCCTTTAATCCTTTTAATGATAATTTTTTAAGGGAATGTCTTAATTACTTTTATCTAGATGTGGGCAAAATTGAAGACCAAAATTCACAAGTGAAGGATACTTTTCTTTGTCTCCAAGTCTCCCCTTTATATTCTTTATTTAAGGCATCAAATTAATTCTTTTCTCTCTCTAATGTGGCCATACTTATTTTAGTTACTTTTTCTAATTAACAACAACATAGAAACAAAACCAATCTCTTAGACATAGAAACAAAACCAATCTCTCAGTTTCCTTCAACACCACTTTTTCTAGAAATTTCCACACAATTCCATGTGTAAATTATTAATTATCTGTTGCCCTTAGTAGCTCACTTAATTTGTTGATTTTCTCTCTTTTTGTTCCTCATCTCTATTATTGGACTATTGAAAATAGTAAATTTCACAAAAATCATTCCAAAGGAGAAATCCCAAACTAAATTCATATTTTTTAAATAAGGCACATAAAGTTCCTAATGTATCCTTATTATTTATATATTTGCATTTCACATATGTAAGTACATGTGAGAAACCACGTTATAACATCCTTTCCCTCTTATAGGAATTGTGTCCTTAAAATTCAATTAATCATACAAAAAGTTCAAGATGAGACTTTTCCATGTCCGTCCTTAGCCCCCATGTGGTTTCATCCTCACCACGGTGTTTCCAAAGAACCTTTACCATCTCTATCTTCTTATCCTTAAGCTCTTTCACCTTGGAGTCTTATCCTCACAAGCGACACAAGAATGTCAATCTCCCTTGGAGTTCAATAGGCTTAATGTTCAACACGTGGCTAGGAACCTTCACATAGTGCTTCAGATTGGACACATGGAACACATCATGCATTACGCTATATTGTAGTTGTAAAGCTAGAAGATAAGTGGGTCACAAGTCCGTTCTAGAATCTCAAACGGACCCACATATTGAGGACTCAGTTTTCCTCTACTCTTCGCTATAGCTCAGAGGGGTCAGATTTTCAGGAACACATGATCAACTATTGTGAAGTACAAATCTGTCCGCTTTACATCATCATATAACTTTTGTCGATCTTGGAATCTCTTTATCCTTTGCTTGATCAAAGCTACCTTGTCAGTATACAACTGCATCTCCTTTGAACTAAGCAAGGTCCTCTCACCAACATCATCCCAATAAAGCGGTGACCGACACGGCCTTCCATAAAGAGCTTCATATGGCTGCATCCTAATATTGGCTTGGTGTAAGACCCTTAACCTAGCCTAGTGTCAAAGTGTGCTTTCTTTTCTTAATAATATGCTTAAACCTTAATATAATCTCTTGAGATGCCTTAAAATCATTTGACATGCTTGTGTTTTTAGTTTGGTCTAATTTGATTTATGTTTGAACTATCTTTGTTATATATGTGCATGTTTTGGACCAACTTGCAATTTACCCACGTTAAGAGGTTATCTTATAATTTTTCACATGTAGGTTGTTCCCTTTGTACCTTGGCATCATGAAAGAGAGAATGTTGCTTTAGAGTGCCTTGTTGAGTCTCGGTTTGATGAGGAGGGAAGTGGTGATATGTTGAGCATGGTTTCTAGGGTTTGCTTTGATGCCCTATGTTGATGTTGACCATATGTTGACAGTTTGAATTCTTAGTCTGTCAACAACCATCCTTGTTAATCCTAGGTGTTTTCTTTGTGATCAAATGAGTTTATTGTTGAGATTTAGTAGAACTCTCTCTTTGGTCACTTGACCTAGGGTTGTGGATGAATTGGGTTAGTTTGTTTCTCTGCGACTATGAGCCCTTGTGCCCATGTGTTTCCTTCGACAATGGTCATGTAGGACCTAGTGAGGTTGCTAGCCTTGCTTATTTTTTATGACCTTAGTGGTTTGCATGGTTTTAGTGGATGCATGCTTGTTCTTTGGTGGACATGTGGCACTTATGTGCAGGACACCTAACCTCTTTGGTCTCTCTCTACCCTAGGGTATATGTACACCTCTTATTTCATGCATTTGATCCCTTTGCAACCTCTTTCCCTCTATCCTACCTTGAGTTCGTCCCTTGTGTGCTTGGTGGATGAGAAGCTCATCCTTGGTGCTTAGTGGCTGAGATCCTTTGCATGTGGTGATCCAAGCTTGGAGCTACCATTCCTTGGTGATTCATTGGTGGTCCTTTGATCCTTGGTAAGTGTGCCAAGCTCTTTATTTTGTTTTCTTTTCCAAAACCTACCTATTTCTCCTTCTCTTAGCCAAATCCATGATTTTCCATGGTGGTCTTTTAAAAAACTTCTCTCCATAGAGATCAAATCCATGCTTCTTCATGGTAGTACCTGAATGAGGTGAAGATTTTCTCCCTTTCTCCTTCTTTAGTTCTTTTCAACCTTGAGGTTTTAGGTTATCTTTCTTGCCCTTTAACCTAGGACTTTCTCTTCTCTTTTGAGGTGGTGACTAGATTGGTCATGGAAGAGATCAAAGCTAGGGTTTTCTTTTGTCCTTGGAGCTTCTTGCTTGGAGGTGGAGCAACCATCATCTAAGGTGGGTTATATAACTCTCTTCCCCCACTATTATTGTAAGGACCCTGACCTCCGTTTTCGGCTTACCATGCTTGCTTTTCCTAATCCTTGTGTTGAGATGGTTACTAATCACCTAAAGTTGTGATTAGGGTTTGTTGTACGTTTTTTAGAGGTTGAGGTGCAACTGGCAAATTACCTAAGTTTTAGGGTTGGTGCGCAAGTTTGTCACCTTTAGAGATGTCCTTCCCTCTCCTTGCATCCTCTAGGTCTGAGAGGATGGGTTGGGCTCATTGCTTGTGTAGCTTTGGGCTTTGTTGAGCCTTGTTGGGTTTTGTTTTACCTTGTTGAGCCTTGTTGAGGCTTGGTATCAGGCATGGGTGAGCCTGGTGCCTTGTATCGGCCATGGTGTATCGGCCAAGGGTATTGGTGGATGTGTGGGGTTGCCATCTTGGGCGACACACACCCTCCACCCTAACCTTGTTTGTGTCACCATCTTGGGACAAGTGACAGTTTCCTTGCTTAGTGGGTGGCAAGTCATGGACATGTGGTTTTGAGGGTGCAAGCATCTGGCATGACCCGAGGACAAGTGTACTAGGGTCGGGTGCCACCTTGCCATGCTCTCCTTCTTCACCCCTAAGTATATAATCGACCCTTCTTGCTTGCTAGCATCTCATTTAGTTCCCTTAGTTGCTCCTTCTTCCCTTGGTGGCCGAGAAGGAGAGGAGAGGAGAGGAGTAAGTGGTGGCCGACACTGCTGGTGTTAGGCAACACACCTTGCTAGCTTGTCCCTTCCCCTCTCTTGTGGTAGGTATCTCTCCCTTTCCTTGGCATCTTCTTCTTCTTCCTTCTCTTTGGCCATGGTGGTTATAAGTTGTTCTTCCTTGTGTTGGCCGAAGGTGGTGCCTTGGAGCTTGGAGCTTGGTGCTAGGAGCTTGGAGCTTTAGAGCTTGAGGTGGGTTACATAACTCCTAACCCTAGCTATACTATTTCTTTTTCATGTTGCATTCTATATGTGCTATCTTTATCAGCCATGTCATATTTTAGTTATGTTTCTTACTTTAATGGTTATGAGGTTGCTTTAGATGTACCCTAGACTTTGTGGAGATGGTTATCTTGGGTTGCCTTGGGTTGGACGAACCTTGGATGTGGAGTTCTTTAGGCAAAACCCCTCTCTCACTTTGTTGTTGAGAGGTGAGCCTATGGTCTCCTAATCCAAGGGTGAGTTGAGCTTTGGTTGGTTGGCCGATATGAGATGATGATGGACCTTTTTGTCGCCCGATAGGTGATGGAAGTTGTGAAATACCCCTCTCTCACTTAATTGTCTTGAGAGGTGAGACAACTCTCTTGAACTCTTAGGGCTTCTTGGTGGCAGTCTTGAGGTTGAAGATGACCAACCCGTCATGGCCTTGAACTCTTGCACGATACCCCTTTATGGTGTTCTGCCTGATATCCCTCTTCTAAGGATGAGTCTTGGGAGATATGCTAAGTGGTGATTTGTTGACCCTTTAACCGGTATGGGCCCTTACTCGATAGGGCGTTGTTGGGCGTTATGCCTTTGGTCGACATGCTTGGTAGACATCCCTTCTTGGTTCCCTGGGCGACATGGGTTGGTTCTGGTGTCGCCCGATATGAGTCCTACCCTAGCTTGAGTACCTTGGGCGATATGAGAGTTCCCTTGGACACCTTGTTGTTCTAGCTAAGAGGGTGCAGGTTGGGTGGTATGGTTTTGGCCTTGGGCAATATGGTGTCATTGGTTGCCCGATATGGAACCCTAACCCTTGTGGGCGATAGAGCATCTTGTCCGATAGGGTGGATGTGTTTCCCAACACACTCTTGATCATGGTTGCAAAATATCTCCTTGCACCTGGTTGCACGATACACTCTTGGTCCATGGCTGCACGACATACCTTTAGATCTAGTCTTCCCGTTATCCCCTTGTGCATGGGTGAACGTTATGCTTGTGGCCGATATCCTTTGGGTGAGGGTTAGTGCCCTGCCTGCCACACCTTTGGTGAGGGTAGGCGACGCCTTTGGTAAGGGATGAGCCTAGCCCAGGAACTCTAGGTTGGTAAACATGTTGTATTGAGCCTGTATCTTTGGTTAAGATGATTTTGAGATATGAAAGATAGGTTGTAAACAGTGATATGTTTGTTACCTAAGGTCGTTGTTAAGTAAGTTGATAAGATTATGGTTATGTTCTCTAAGATTTATGTTTGGTGATCCAGTTATCTTTTTTGATATGCATACTAACCATGCAGGTGTATCAAATGAATTCATAGCCAGGTAAGAGATATGAGGTGTATGTGTTTTGTATAACACTAAACTATGAGGTTCCTTGTTGATGATATAACATGTCCTCCAGTATGATGAGAAAGGTCTGGTGACCTGATAGAGGTTGAGTGAATGTTTGGGGAGTTATCCTCTATGATAGGATAAAGTATTGATATCCCATAATGATGTATGATGATGAAGACTTGAGAGGCAATGACATTATGCGATGAGGGACTGAGATCCCATGGCAATGTGATAATGAAATTAATAATACACAATGTTGTTTATGTCTTATAACCTGGTTGCCTCAACAATTCACCTAAAATATACTAATTAATGACAGTGGAACATTTCATGTAGTTTTGCCTTGGCCATAGATCCATCATCGTCAGCAGCTGGTGATGGTGAAACGGGTTTATCCTACAGGATTAGCTGGAGTGCATATTGTTGAATATGCGGGGTTTCTCCTAGCCGAAAGTAGGAGGATTAGAGTGCAACTGTTGTTGTGGACTCAAGATGTGTATAAGAGTATGGTGAACAAGCCCATGACTCAGTGTGATAGAGCATGAATGCGTTCATGGATCAGGAGCACGGTGAACTGGCTTGTGGCTCAAGTATACTAGCACCGTGACCTGTACCAAGGCAGGCTAGATAAAAGGGTAGATGTGTGAGCTAACCATGTGGTTGAGGCCACTCAAGCAAGAGACTACGGTCCTACTTTAGTTATCATGCACTGACCATGAAAAGGTGAGGTCGTGGAGTCCGGCTCTTCCATTGACCTTGTGTGGCACCAGTTTTGGGCTTCACAGTCAAAGGTTGGATTTGAGCGGTACGGCTCACTTCCTCAAGACATAATAAATTGTAATCCAGCCATATAGTATATATTACTTAAGGCAAAACACAGAACATTAGTTGAGGCCTTTCTTGTATAGTTGCTCTAGTTATATCTTGCGGTTATTTACACATTCCTCATAACTTGTGATAAGTTCTTATAAAGCTTGTCTTGTTAATCATGTCCCATGAAGAGATATCTGTTTATATGCCTCTGGGATATCTTGGTAAGTTGTTAATAAAGTTAAGCTTTGTTCAGTATGTTGCTTATATCAGTTACCTGCTTTATCTGAAGTTTTATACTTCAGCGGGGAGTTATGTTTCTCGTTGGTACTGTGTGTCTCACCTTGCTGGTCTTCAACCTTTTTAGGTGATCGTGCTAGGTGTGGTGGTGGTCGTGAGGTTGTGGTCGAGCAGCAAGAAGAACAGTAGGAGGCAAGGGATGGATATGTTGTTGTTCTGGTCGTTTTGTAGTAGAGTCCTAGAGTCATCCCTATACACTCAGGTCTTTGGAGGTGTTTTTGACGACGTTTCATGATGTATAGCTAATGTAGCTTTGTTTATCCTGCTGTTGGCCTGGTATGTCATGTTCTGTATATAAACAGGTGGTGAACTCAGTGTGTCTATGTGACAATTGGCTCTTGTAAGCTGTGGACACGTATCAAGGTTTATGTATGTTTATATAACATGTTCCCTTGTAGGATAAGGATCTAGATGTAATAGTTTCTTTATTATCTACTTTCCACAATCGGTTTTAATTAACCTGTATTTTTGGTAATATGTGGTTTATGGAAGTTCCACACATTTTCACGTGACATTTTGTTGTCTGTGTGATAGCGGGATGTCACAATTATTGCACTTTAATCTTACATGAAAATCTTTCTAAAACGTGATTACTTGTTGTTGGTAATGATATTTTGATTAGGGTAATGTTCCTTTTATGATCTTGCATGTAGTTGCTTCTTTATCTAAACCCTAATTCATGTGGCCAAAATCTAGATGATGGAGATGTTGTTGGTTTTGCATGCAACTCAACCTTTGTTTTGTTACCTTGATTCTTTGTTTGGTTACCTTGCATGAGGTGGAGTTTGGTTATGTTTTCATGTTATTAAGTCTTGTATTTTCATCCCTCAACTCTAGGATTTCATGTTGATCATGTGTGGTGCTTGTTTAGGGTTTGCGTGGTTATTGTTTTTCTTGATATTTCACCTCTAGTGATGCTCGAGTTTCTTAGTGTATATAGCTGTTTTGGTGAGCACATTATCTTGGTGTTAATCACATATTTTGACAAACATTTTCTAAGTTTTGATGATGCTCTTTGTTGATGTTCTTGTTTGTCCATTGAGGGTGTTAGGTTGATGGTTTGGTGGTGCTTATGGCCACTAGTTTTGCCTTGTTCACTGACCTAGATGGTGCTTGGGTCGCTCACCTAGATGGTTCTTGGGTCACTGACCTAGATGGTGCTTAGGTCATTGACCTGGTTGGTGCTTGGGTCACTGACCTAGTTGGTGCTTTGGTTACTAAAAGTGTTGTTTCCCTTCGACCATTTGATATATGTCAAGGCCTTGGTCGTTGGTTCTGGTCACCGGCCTTGGTGGTGCTCTTAGTCACTAATGTGTTGTGGTGATGCTTGGTCGCTGGTCTTGGACATGACCTTCGACCATCATGATGTATGTTCTTCAACCACCTAACCTCTTTATCTCTTACTCTCTTGAGTCGATGGTTTTGTTTAAACATGTTGATCCTTGGTGTTGTGGGGGAGTGATGGTGATGGTTGACCCACATGTTCCAAGAATGTGGGAAGGTGATATGCCTAGGGTTTGTTGATAATGTTGTAATGTAAAGTCCTAATCGAATATGTTGTTGAAACCCTAACCCTAATGTGGGACTATGATATAGTTGTCTACCTTATGAAATGTGATAGTATGTAGTGATGATGCATTGTTTCTATCTCCTACTTGTATGAACCTAACCTTATAGGTGATTGAGATATGGGGAAATGATTGTGATCCTTTATGAGGCATGATGAGACATGTTGAGATAATGATGTGATATAGGAATTGTGTGATGGGTCTTATGACCTAGAAGAGACCATTCCTAGTGTGAGGTGATATCCTCCAGTGTTGTGATGAGGGATTGAAATCCCCTAGTAATGAGATAATGTTGATGGCCTCGAAAGGTAGTGGTATCATGTGATGATGTGACAAGTTCTTACTTCATACGTTTTATATCTTCTAGAGTCGTAACATACCCTTATCTTTGTAGAATCTATTTAGGGTTCCTAAGTTGTAACTTGATTGATGCTAAAACATACCCAATTGGCTTAACTAATCAAGTAAAACCCTAATCATGTGGTGTTCTGTGTCGTAGATCCATCTTTAGTGTCAGTATTTTGCTGGATGGTGAAACAGGTATTGCCAAGGGAAACCCAAATCACATATTGTTGAGTATGTGAGGTGCAAGTGACCACATGTAATTGACATCTTGATTCCAAGTGTTTTGAGAACAATTATGGTCACATTTCAGTGACGAGCATGTGATATGATATGATAGAAGGTAGTTGCGGTTGTACCTTAGTGATTGGGTTATATACCCTATTTTCTAGCACCGTAACCTGTACCAAGGCGGGATAGGTGTTTTACAAGACCATAGCTTTGACTATGAGTTGTTGTCTCTATAAGAATATAGCTTTGACTATAAGTTGTTGTCTTTGCAATTTGACTATATGTCACTACGGTGCAGACGCGAACTGACATCGTAGTACAAGAGAAGATCATAGATTCTGACTCTTCCATTGACCTTGTATGGCACCAATTTTGACTTTGTAGTGGTCGGTTGGATTTGGGTGGTGCGACTCAAATCCTCAGTGCAAATAAAATATATAATACAGTCGTGTGGTATATTTTCTTAGGTTAAAAAATGATTCACATTGGATGACCCCTTGCCTTATTTTTGTACAGATTTCTTGGATTATAAATTTATAACGCAGTAAGAGAAATCAATTGTTATACATGTTCTTCATATTCCTTCTTAAAGTATATGATGATCTACTGCTCAGATGACAACACATAAATTTCTTAAATAAGCGCTAATTGCCTTGCTTATATCATTGATTTGAATCTATTTATAATGTTTAATCTACTCAGTATAATCTATTTGTGCTTATAATAGTTGCGACCGAGACTTATATCTCTCTTTGGGATGTTTGGTCTCGCCCCTTGAGTTTCCACATCTTTTAGGTGGCCGTGCACGACGTGGTAGAGATCGTGTGGTTGAGGCTAAGCAGCAAGAGGAGTAGTAGTTGTTAAAGGTTGGATATGTTGCTAGTTTTTTGTAGTAGAGTCCTATATGTCATCCATGTACTCTCAGGTCCTTGGGGAGGTTTTTGGTAGTTTTGTATATCAACATGAGGTTTTGGCAGTAGGCCATTATTTTATAGATATGGCATGTATATATATATATATATATATATATATATATATATATATATATATATATATATATATATATATATATATGAACACGTTACCTCTTGTAACAGGTTGTGGCAAGTTAGCTAGTGAACAATGATATGTGTACATCTTTATGGTATGAGATATGTAATACATGTGGCTTCATGTGTGCTCATATGTGATAAGTTTCTGCATTTGTGCCTATGTGAATTCAGTTTTAATTTTCTATGTGATCTGGTAACCTAGTTGATTAGTATTAGTTCCACATTTTGTTTTGAGTAATCTCGCCTTTGTGTGGCCTGTGGCGTCACAATTTGGTTGGTATCAAAGCTTTAGGTTTGTTGAGTCTATAGGGATATAGGACTAGGTTGTGTCTGTTCTAGTGTCCTCTAGTCTATCTTATGGTAACTTATGCTTATTCAGAAGAAGAAGAAGAAGAAGAAGAGAAGAGAAGATGGCTGGAGAACACAAAGAATTTGTTGTTGAGAGTAGCGTTACTACACCAGGAGATGGTGCCAGGAGGCAGGAGATGGTTGATGTTGTGCCTGAGATGCCCTATTTTGACCCAGCTGTGGTGGCCAATCTTGCTTTTTAGTCCATATTTGGATAGTTCATGGCCACAATGACGCATATGGCAGATACAATTCCTCAACACCAAGCGAGAGGAGAAGTCCCTAATGTGGAATCTTTGGGTTCTGGGAAGACCTCTGAAAGGTTGAGGCATGTAGGGGCGGTTGAGTATGCAGGTATGGCAGACCCAACATATGCAGATTTGTGGTAGACAAAGCTGGATAAGGCCTTCAAGATCCTCAAAATCTTCGAAGAGGATAAGATGAAACACGTTGTGTACCCTATTGAAGGGGAGTGTCGGCCATTGGTGGGCCATAGAAGAGGAGAAAAGGTCTGGAATTGTGATTAGTTGGGAAGAGTTCTAACGGGAGTTCCTGAGTAAATACTTTCCAGAGACCTATCTAGATGAGAAGATCACGTCGTATGATAAGATCCGGTAGGGATGTATGATAGTCAATGAGTATGAAGCTAAGTTCATGGAACTTCTGAGATTTTTTTCACATATGGAAGCTACAGACAAGGAGAGGATCAGATGGTTCGAGAAAGGTCTGAGTACAAAGTTGATGACTCTAGTATCATCTCTAGAGAATAGAAAGAAGTCTGCCACATTTGTGGAGTCAGTCAAGAGGGTAGAGCAGTCAATGGTAGAGAAGCATGAGATGAAGGCCAAGAAGAGGCATGCACAATGCCAATGATAGACATCTAAAGGATTTGAGAAGCCTAGGTTTTCAGCACCTCCATTACAATAGAGTTTGGAGCAACAGTATCACAACAAATATCGACAAGTCAATCGTAGTGGTGATTGAGCAAATGCAGAGGATGTAGCTTTCCACCAGTAGGAGCCCATAGTGTTGCATCAGTATCGGTGACATGGCCATCCAGGCTGTGGTATGAGAGCAAGACTTGTTTCAAGTGTATATAGGTTGGTCATATGAAGTGCTTTTTCCCAATGAAGGATGAAGAGGTTACCCAACAGTCGAGACAGAGTCAGCAAGGGTTGCAACAGTGACTGCTGTTTAGTAGTGGCATAGGATGCGGTCAGGTGTCGCATGCTAGTTCTTCTGCGCAAGCCAGTAGAGGAAGAAGGGGATGACAATAGGCAATGACTCGATTCTATGCTACGAGTCAGAAGGAAGGAGTGGTCAACCCACGAGTTGTGATAGGTCAGATGGTGTAATTTCATTCTAATTTGTCATCTTCTTGCTTTATATCTATTTTAGTTGACTCGAGTGTGATGCTCTCTTTTATCACTAGAGAAGTGATTGCTAGTTGTTCTTTTCATGTTAGTCATAGAATTGATAGTCTTCACTTAGAAACCCCTCTGGTTGGTTCGGCCGAGTTGCAAGAGGTGTATCCTTCCTACATTCTTTCTTTTTTAGGATGCAACATTCAAGTAGATCTTATACCATTTGACATGCATGGATTTGATGTGATCTTTCGAATGGATACATTGGATAAGTATCGAGTGGTTTTGTACTATGGTTCCAAAGTGGTGACATTTATCAACGGTGATGTGTTGTGGATCTTCTAAGGAGATAGATTCTCCCCATGTGTTTTATGTCAGTGATGATAGCAGAACAGTTGATGAGACAAGGTTGTGAAGTGTTCTTGGTGCATGTGGTGGATACCTAGACAAGGAGTCCGAGTATCCAGGAGGTGTCGGTTGTATGTGAGTTTTAAGACATGTTTCCTGATGAGTTTCCCGATGTTCCTCTAGTTAGAGAGATTGATTTTGATATCAATCTAGTCCTGAGCACACAGTTGATAGTGCAAACACTGTATAGGATGGCACCAACTTAGATGTTAGAGTTAAAGAAACACTTACAAGATCTGCTTGAGAAAGGTTTTACTAGATTGAATACGTCACCGTAGGGTGCATAGATTATAGACAGATGAATAAGGTGACGATTAAGAATAAGTATCCTTTTCCATGGATAGATGATCTATTTGATCAGTTGTGAGATGCCATGGTGTTTTTGAAGATAGATATGAGGATATGATATCATCAGCTATAGATCAAGGTGTATGGCATACCTAAGTCAGCTTTTAAGACAAGATATGGTCACTACGAGTTTGTGGTTATGCCGTTCGGGCTAACCAATGCACCAGTAGTGTTCATGGACTTGATGAATAGGGTGTTTTGGCCTTATCTTGACCATTTCATGGTGGTGTTCATCGATGACATCCTGATCTACTCCCATGATAGCCAGTAGCATGAACAACATTTGTGTCAGGTATTGACCTTGTTAAGACAACACAAGTTGTATGCAAAGTTCGCCAAATGTGAGTTTTGGATGACAAATGTGTCTTTTATTGGACTCATCATATCTATTGAAGGTGTGTGTGAGGATCCCAAGAAGGTTCAATCTGTGATAGAGTGGGAGCAACCGAAGACGCCGACAAAAGTTTGTAGTTTTTTGGGTTTGACAGGCTACTACATGATGTTCATCAAGAACTTCAACACATTGTCATTATCCCTAACGAAGCTGATGAGAAAAAATGTACCTTTTGTCTGGGATGACAAGTGTCAGCATTATTTCCAGTTGTTAAAGGAGAAGCTGACCAGTGCTCCAATGCTAGTGTTACCAGAACAAGGAAAAGGTTACATTGTCTTTTGTGATGCCTTAAAGAATGGTTTGGGTTGTGTGTTTATGCAAGATAAGAATGTGATATCATTGGCGTCATGACAATTGAAGAAGCATGAGAAGAGCTACCCAACACATGATCAGGAGCTTGTATCAGTGTTTCATGCTTTAAAGATATGGAGACACTACCTTTATGGCAAGGTGTCAGATTTTCACCGACCACATGAACCTAAACTACATCTTCTCACAGAAGGAGTTGAATATGAGGTAGCATCGCTGGATGGAGCTAATCAAGGATTATGATTGCACCATAGACTACCATCCACATAAGGCAAACGTGGTGGTAGATTCTTTGAGCAGGAAGTATTCTTTGTCATCATCAGTGGATAAGGCACAATTATGCTCTTTAGTGTGCCATAAGAGAGACATGTTGGTCTCATTGCATCGGATGAATGTGAAGTTAGAGGCCTCCTATTTAGTAGGACTATTGGTAGAGTTACAAGTGAAGTCTATGTTGAGGCAGTAGATCATAGATGCACAACATTATGATACTATGATATAATAGATTTGATCATAGTTTGGCAGTGAGAAGTGTGATGGCCTCCATGAGTCAGATGATGGGACAGTGTGTTACTATGGTAGGGAAGTGGTTCCAGATGTGGCTGATCTGAGGAAGATGGTCTTGGAAGAGGCTCACTCTTTGATGTACGCTATGCATCCAGGTAGCACCAAGATGTACCACAATCTAAGAGACCTATATTGTTGGCCTAGTTTAAAATGTGATACAACTAAGTTTGTGGCTAAGTGCTCAGTGTGTCAATAGGTTAAGGCTAAGGATCAGAAGCCTACATGAACTTGGAAACCATTCCCTATACCATGGTGGAAGTGGGATCATGTCACCATGGACTTCGTGGTTGGTCTACTAGGGATAACCAAAGGTCATGACTCCGTATGGGTGATTGTTGGCAGGTTGAAAAAGACAACACACTTTTTGTCAGTGAAGATAATATATACAGTAGAGGAGCTTGCACAGATATATGTTGATGAGATAGTGTGTTTTCATAGTATCATGGCTACCATTGTGTCTGATAGAGGTCCTCAGTTCACTAGTCACTTTTGGGAATGTCTACACACAGGTGTGGGTACGCCGTTGAAGTACAGTACGACATTTCACCCATAGAAAGACGAACAGTCAGAGAGGACAATTCATATCTTGGAAGATCTGTTGAGGGCCTATGTCTTGTAGTTCTTGGGTAGTTGGGATGTACACCTCAGTCTGATAGAGTTTGCACACAATAAAAATTATCAGAGGAGTATTGATATGGCACCATATGAGGCTTTATATAGGAGATGTTGCAGATCTCCTTTGTGTTGGTATGAGACCGGTGAATATTAGGTTTTGGGTCATGAGCTTGTGCACCATATGATAGAGAAAATAAAGATGATATAACAATAGTTGAAGGCATCCCAAGATAGGAATAAGTTGTATGTTGATAACCGGCATAGGTCGTTGGAGTTTCAAGTGGGAGATAGAGTGTACCTCAAGGTCTCTCCTTGAAAAGGTGTTTTGAGGTTTGGTAAGAAGGCTAAGTTGGCTCCTAGATATATGTGAACTTACCCAGTGGTGACATGTGTTGATAAGGTGGCATATAAGTTGGAGCTACCACCTGAGTTGCACATGTTGCATCCGGTGTTTCATGTTTTGATGTTTAGGAAGTATCACCCCAATACTGAGTTAGTTTTGTAGCCCTTAGAGTTTGAGTTGGATGAGGACGTGTCTTATGTGGAGGGTCAAGTATTAATCTTGGATAGAAGGATTAAGAAATTGCATAAGGACATCATTTTGGTTAAGGTTTTGTGGCATCACCATGGCATAGAGGAAGCCACATGGGATCTTGAGGAGGATATGTGTAGGAAGTACCCATCTCTTTTTGCATAGGATTTCGAGGGATAAATCCTTGTTAGAGGTTTATGGTTGTAAGACCCCTAACCTAGCCTAGTGCCTAAGTGTGCTTTCTTTGGTTAATAAGATGATTAAACCTTAATCTAATCTCTTGAGATGCCTTAAAATCATGTTGACATGCTCGTATTTTCAATTTGGTCCAATTTGATTTATGTTTCAGCTATCTTGTCTATATATGTGCTTGTTTCGGACCAACTTGCAATTTACCCATGTTGAGGGGTTATCTTTTAATTTGTCACATGTAGGTTTTACCCTTTGTACCTTGGCATCATGACAGAGAGAATGGTTCTTTGGGGTTCCTTATTGAGCCTTAGTTTGATGAGGAGGGAAGTGGTGATATGTTGAGAGTGGTTTTTAGGGTTTGCTTTGATGCCCTATGTTTTTGTTGACCATATGTTGACTATTTGAGTTCTTGGTCTTTTAGAAACCATCCTTATTGATCCTAGGTGTTTTCTCTATGATCAAATGAGTTTTTGGTTGAGTTTTGAAATCCCTACGATCGCAAAGGTGTAGAGTTCTCTCTTGTGTCGCTTGACCTAGGGTTTTGTATGCCTCGGGCCACTTGGTTTCTCTCTGACCATGAGCCCTTATGGACATGTGTTTCCTTTGACCGATGGTCATGTGGGACCAAGTGAGGTCGATGGCCTTTCTTGTTTTTCATGACCTTAGTGGTTTGCATGGTTTTAGTGGATGCATGTTTGTTCTTTGGTGGACATGTGGCACTTACATGCATGGCACCTAATCTTTTCGGTCTCTCTCTACCGTAGGGTATATGTTACCCTCTTCTTTCATGCATATGATCCTTTTGCAACCTCTTTCATTCACTCCTACCTTGAGTTTAGCCCTTATGTGCTTGGCGGAGGAGAAGCTCATCCTTGATGCTTAGTGACTGAGATCCTTTGCATTTGGTGATCCAAGCTTGGAGCTACTCTTCCTTGGTGATCTTTTGTGGTCCTTTGATCCTTGGTAAGTGATCCAACCTCTTGATTTCGTTTTCATTACAAAAACCTACCTCTTTCTCCTTCTCTTGGCTGAATCCATGGTTTTCCATGGTGGTCTTTTGAGAAACTTCTCTCCATAGAGGTCAAATCCATGGTTCTCCATCATAGTACCTGAGTGAGATGAAGATCTTATCCCTTTATACTTCTTTTGTTCTTTTTGTCCTTGAGGTTTTGGGTTCCCTTTCTTGCCCTTTAACCTAGGACTTTCTCTTCTCTTTTGAGGTGGCAATTAGCTTGGTCGTGGAACAGATCAAAGCTAGGGTTTTCTCTTTTCCTTGGAGCTTCTTGCTTGGAGGTGGTGCAACCATAATCTAAGGCGGGTTATATAACTCTCTTCCCCCACTATTATTGTAATTTAATCTTGCATGCAACTCTTTATAAAATGTGATTACTTGTAATGTTCCTTTTATGATCTTGCATGTAGTTGCTTCTTTATCTAAACCCTAATTCATGTGGCCGAAATCTAGATGATGGAGATGTTGATGGTTTTGCATGCAACTCAACCTTTGTTTTGTTACCTTGGTTCTTGGTTCAGTTACCTTGCATGAGGTGGAGTTTGGTTCTATTTTCATGTGCTTAAATTTTGGATTTTCATCCCTCAACTCAAGGATTTCATGTTGATCACATGTGGTGCTTGTTTAGAGTTTGGGTTGGTCATTGTTTTTCTTTATGTTTCATCTTTAGTGATGCTTGTGTTTCTTAATTGAACACATTATCTTGGTGTTAATCACCTATTTTGACCATGTTTTTCTAAGTGTTGATGATGCTCTTTGTTGATGCACTTGTTTGGCCATTGAGGGTGTTATGGTTGATGGTTTTGTGGGGCTTATGGCCACTGGTTTTGCCTTGGTCACTGACCTAGATGGTGCTTGGGTCGCTGACCTAGATGGTGCTTAGGTCGCTGACCTAGATGGTGCTTAGGTCACTGACCTGATTGGTGCTTGGTTCGCTGACCTAGTTGAAGCTTTGGTCGCTAAAAGTGTTATTTCCCTTTGACTGTTTGATTTGCGACAATGGTTTGAACGCTGGTTCTAGTCACTGACCTTAGTGGTGTTCTTGGTTGCTAATGTGTTGTGGTGATGCTTGGTCACTGGTCTTGGCCATGACCTTCGACCATCATGATGTATGTTCTTCAACCACCTAACCTCTTTAGCTCTTACTCTCTTGAGTTGATGGTTTTATTTGGACATGTTGATCCTTGGTGTTGTGAGGAGTAATGGTGATGGTTGACCAACATTTTCCAAGAATGTGGGTGGGTGAGATACCTAGGGTTTGTTGATAGTGTTGTAATGAAAAGTCCTAATCTTATATGTTGTTGAAACCCTAAACCTAATGTGAGACTAAGATATAGTTGTCTACCTTGGGCAATGTGATAGTATGTAGTGATGATGCATTGTTTCTCTTCCTACTTGTATGAACCTAACTTTGCAGGTGATTAAATGTCATAGCTAGTGATTGCTATGGTGATGATTATGTGATACATGGAAATGATTGTGAGCCTTTATGAGACATGCTGAGATATGTTGAGATAATGATGTGATATAGGAATTGTGTGATGGGTCTTATAACCTGGCAGAGATAATGCCTAGTGAGGTGATATCCTCTAGTGTTATGTTGAGGCATTGAAATCACCTAGTGATGAGATGATGTTGATGGCCTTGTAAGGCAATGGTATCATGTGATGATGTGACAAGTTCTTACTTCATAGGTTTTATATCTTCTAGAGTTGTAACATACCCTTATCTTTGTAGAATTTATTTAGGGTTCATACGTTGTAATTTGATTAATGCCCAATTGGATTAACTAATCAAGTGAAACCCTAATCATGTAGGTTCCCTATGCCATAGATTCATCTTCAGCATATGTACTTTATTGGATAATGAAATAGGTATTCCCAAGGGAAACCCAGAGCGCACACTATTGAGTGTGCGAGGTGTAAGTGACCACGTGTCCTTGACATCTTGATCCCAAGTGTTTTGAGAATGACTGTGGTTGGGTCTCGGTGATGAGCATGTGATATGATGTGATAGAGGGTCGATGTAGTTGTACCTCAGTGATTAGTTTATATACCCTATTTTCTAGCACCATGACTTGAACCAAGGCGGGTGAGGAGTTTTACAGGAAGATAGCTTTGAATATGAGTTTTTGTCTCTACACGACTATATCTTTGACTATAAGTTGTTGTCTTTGCAGTTTGACTATATGTCACTGCAGTGTAGACTCAAACTGACTGAGTAGTGTAGGAGAAGATCATGGATTCTAGCTCTTCCATTAATCTTGTATGGCATCAATTTTGACTTCATAGTGTTCGGTTGGATTTAGGTGGCATGAATCAAATCCTCAGGATGAATAAAATACATAATACAATCATGTAGTATATTTGCTTAGGGTAAAAAATCATTCACATTGGATGACCCATTGCCTTATCTTCATACTAATTTCTTGAATTATAATTTGGTAAGGGAAATCAACTATTATACATGTTCTTCATATTCCTTCTTAAAGTATATAATAATCTACTACTCAGACGACAATACCTAAATTGCTTAAATAAGTGTCAATTGTCTTGCTTATATCATTGAGTTTAATATGTTATAATGTTTAATCTGCTCAGTATAATCTATATGTGCTTATAATGGTTGTGGCAGAGAGTTATATATCTTGATGGGATGTTTGGTTTCACCCCATTGGTTTTCACATATTTTAAGTGGTCATGCACGATATTGTAGAGATCGTGCGGTTGAGGCCGAGTAATAAGAGGAACAGTAGTTGTTAAAGGTTGGATATGCTTCTAGTGTTTTGTAGTAGATTCCTATATGTTGTCCTTTTACTCTCAGGTCCTTGGGGAGGTTTTTGGTGGTTTTGTATATCAATACAAGGTTTTGGTAGTAGGCCATTATTGTATAGATATGGCGTATATATATATATATATATATATATATATATATATTTGTGTGGGTGTATATATATGTATGTATATACATACATATATATACATATATATGTATATATATGTATGTATATACATACATATATATACATATATATATGGACAAGTTACCTCTTGTAATAGGTTGTGGAAATTTATCCAATGAACAACGATATGTGTACATATTTATGGTATGACATATGTAATATTGGTGGCTTCATGTGGAATCAGATGTAATAAGTTTCTGCTTTTGTGCCTATGTGAAATCAGTTTTAATTTCTTGTGTGATTTGGTAACCTGATTGATTGGCATTAGTTACGCATTTTGTTTTGAGTAATCTCTCCATTGTGTGGCGTGGGGCGTCACACTTGGTAACTCTTATTATAGGCAAACTCAGCTAAGGGCAGGTACTGATCCCATAATCCACCCCATCTAGCACACATGCTCTCAACAAATCTGCTAAGGTCTGAATCATTCTTTCTGACTATCCATCAGTCTGGGGGTGATAAGCTATGTTGAACTTTAATCTAATATTGAGTTTCTCTTGGATTTGTTTCCATAACTTTGAGGTGAACATAGGGTCATGATTAGAAATAATTGACCTCAGAATACCATGTAAATGAACTATCTCTATAATGTAAAGCTCATCTAGGTACGACACTTTGGTAGTGACCTTAAGGGAAAGGACGTGAGCTGACTTGGTTAGGTGGTCCACTACAACTCATATTACATCATGACCTTGGTAGTGACCTTGTACCTTTCCTAGTCATGGAAAGACCCACCAAAAATCCATGGTGATCTGGTCCCATTTCCACTCAGGAATCTCAGTCGATTGTAGTAACCCACTAGTTCGTTAGTGGTCAACCTTCACCATCTGGCACACGAGACTACTAGCCACATACGATGCTATGTCTCTCTTCATTCTTGACCACCAAAATTTTCATTGCAGGTCCTCAAACATCTTAGTGGTGTCGGGGTGTACATTGTACATTGATCCATGAGCCTCTTGCAAGTATGAGTCTTTAAGGTGAATCCTTAGGAATCCAATACGACTTTTATACGAGGTTCCACCATCCACACCCACCAGAGGTGAGTTTGAGGCTTCCCATCTCATCTTTTCTAACTTTAGGCTGGCTAACTGAGCTGCTACAAGCTCGAACAGTAGGTTAGGCTTGATCTGAATATTGGCAAGATGGATCCTATCTGCCAACAACTTTGGAGCCCATTGAGCAAAGTCTTCTATTTTCTTCCACTGGCTCACCAAACCAGGTGCACAACTGAGACATTTTCTACTAAAGGCATAGACAACCACTGGATTTATCGTGATGGTAGGCTATGGTGAAGTCAAAATCCTTTAGATAATCCATCCAATGCCTTTGTAGCCAGTTCAAGTCTTTTCGAGTCAATATGTGCTTCATGCTCTTATGGCCGGTGAGGATTTCAAAGGTAGCCCCATACAGATGATGTCATTAAATATTCAAGGCATAGACAATAGCTACAAGTTCCAGATCGTGGGTTGGGTAATTCAACTCAGTGAGCATGATTTTTCTGAAAGCAAAGATGAGCATAAGCTTTTTGTTCCAAAAACCATCCTAAACCCATCTTTGATGTGTCAGTGTAGATGATAAAACCTTCATTACCCAAAGGCATCGTCAAGATGGGAGCTGAGGTGATATTTTCCTTCAAATCCTAGAAATGTGCTTTACATAGATCAAACCAAATGAACTTCTCGTCCTTCTGAGTGAGCTTGGTCAAGGGCAAGGAAGTCTTTGAGAAATCCTTGATGAATAGTCGATAATACCTGACCAATCCTAGGAAGCGGAGAATCTCATATGCGTTCTTTAGGGTTGGTCATTCTTGAATGGTCACTACCTTAATAGGGTCTATCAAAATGGTTCTACAAGATATAATGTGCCTAAGGAACATAACTCAGTCTATCCAAAACTTACACTTTGAGAATTTTTTGTAAAACTTCTGCTTTCTCAAGATATCAAGGACTTTAGCTATGTGTTCACGATGTTATTCTAGGTCATCATAGTAAACTAGGATGTCCTCTATGAGCACTATGTCAAAGGTATCAAGTAAAATTTGGAACACACTATTCATGATGTTCATGAACCCAAAAGGAATAATTGAAAAATCATAGTAGCCATAGCAGGTTTCAAAAGTAGTTTTTGGGATGTCCTCACTCCCAACTTGCAACTGGTGGTAATCGGATATTAGGTTAATCTTTGAAAAGACTCGAGAAATTTTGAGTTGTTAAACAGGTCAGATGAAGCCCTTGTCTAGTAATACTAAAATTACCTCTTCAACTCAAGAAACCTGGAGAGAGCCATCTTGTATGGTGTCGTGGAAATCAGGTTTGTCCCAGAAGCTAGATCTATTAATAAGTCCACTTCTCTCTCCGAAGGTATGCCTAGAAAATCATCTGAAAACACATCAACATACTCTCTGACTACATCTATTTCCTTTAAGGGCCGCACCTTTTGTTCTGCCTCCATCACTATAGCTAGGAATGCTAGACAAACTTTAGCTACCATCCATTACGCTTCTAAAGTTGACACATAAAGGTTGGTGGTAGCGTCTTTTCTACCTCCAATGATAAATGGTGCATGGTCTGGTCTCTCTATTCTTATTCTTTTTTCCCTACACTCTATTTTTGGATTATAGTCATAAAGCAAATCCATTTCTATAATGACATCAAAATCATTCATATCAAGCAGGTAAAATTAGTAGGGAGTTCATTGTTCATATATTTATAGGTATGACCGTTGTCTTGAAGAGAAATGAGAAGATGCAACCAACTAAGGGTAGTGACTTTTATGACATACCCTATGTCCTTGAAGTCCAAACAAAGAATAGTTGTGAGATTTCTTGAGATGAAAGTATTAGTAGAACCATAGTCAAAGAAGCTTTAAAAATATGGTCCATTATATGAAGCATGCCTACATCATATTTATAACAGTTAAACTATGCACTTCATGGTATGGATAGGAAACAAAATCTGAGGGATGATTACCTTCTATGAGACGGTTGGCATTGGCATGAGCTTCTTCATTGTCAATGGAAAAGACTCACGCATGTCTAGGCTCTCCTACACGAGACCCTGCTCCCCGGGGTGCTACAGCCACGGCTTGAGCCACCATTGGACGTGGACCTCGAGGGTTAGGAAGAGGATAGTTGGACTTGATATGTCCTTCTTGCTGGCATCGACATCATACCTTATTCTCATCGTAATAGCTACCAGGGTGCTTCTTCCCACATGTGTGACATACGAGGTAACAATTATGTTAATGGTCTTTTCCCTTTCCTCCATTCCTACCTTTGCTATTGTTACAGCCTTGCCCCTTCCTATTATCATTCCTTACAGTAGAGGTGCCTTTTGTGAACCCTAAGTACCTCTTATGCAGGTTCTGTGTAGGCATGGTTGTCTTCTCCATGTCTAGGGTGAAGTTGAGGGTCTCGATGAAGTTTGTGGGTTTACACCATCACATGAGGTTTTATCAGGGGGTGCAGACGCTCTGCAAAATGTTCCACTTGGCTCTCTTCATTCATCATGTATCCAAAATGATCTAAGAGGTGAAATTGTTGACTTGAGAGTTATACATTGTCCATATTTTGATTATAAATTAACCATTCCATTCATATGTATCTAAGATGTTTGTTTGAAGATTGATTTCAGGTATTAGGTACATGAAAAGGATCAAATTACACAAGCCCTAGCTTGCCCAACTTCAAGTCAAAAGCAATGCAAATGCACTTTTGTGGAAAACATTCCAAACCACCTTAGAATATTTTTGTAATCATTTGTATTAGTAATATAACTTGTAACTAAGATGAGAAAAAATCAGGGACACTTAATTCCATTATTTGATCACTTAAAAATCATTTTGGAAAATTTATCACAACAACTTTGTCAGTTGAGTTTGAATCTCCACCAATCTGTGATGGATTTTGGAAATGGTTGCATCGGTTGAGTTATACACTCACAAAACTCGACCGACTGACTCACTGAACAAAGTTGATTTTGGTTGATAATGTATTGTATGGAAAATGGAGAAAAAGTTATTCCAACCATTGGAGAGTTGTTATAAACAAAAATAGATCTGTTGCAAGTTGTAAAATGGCTGCTTTTCATTCTTAAGTGATCCTACACACAAAGAAACACCCCCATCTATAAATGCAACCTCTTGGAGTTCATTCCAAAGTTCCTCATTCATGCTATCCTTGATCATTGCTATAGTTGAGTGTGCTACAACCCTTTGAGCCCCATTCTCTCTCTCATTTACAAAGCATTTTGTGATTATGAGTGAGTTAGGCATGTTGTAAGATAGCTACCTCAATGTTATCTGGTAAAGATCTCTATCTTTCCATATTCCCAATCCCCTTTCTCAAAGAGAAAAGGTTGAAGTGATCTTCTTTGAGTGAAGGAGGAGTTACTGTTCTTCTTCAAGGATGAAAAAGGTGTGAAGATCTTCTCCAAGTGAAGAAGAAGGACAAGGCGGAAGATTCAAGAAGAGTAGGTAATCCCTGTGAGGTCAAAGACTTAATCCAAGTGTGGGTAAGTCCTTGTTGACGGCTGAAGACATCTTGATCAAGTGGGTAAGTCCTTGTGTAGGTGAAAGACTCTTGTATTAGATAGGTAAGCCCTTGGATGTAAGCTATCTTCTTGTATCTCTTATAATGGAATATAATTATACATGGGTTGCAAAGTCCTACAGGTTGACCTCTCTAGGTAGTAGATTGACGATCTCCTAGTTTGGAGATTGGAACCACTCTAAACACCTTATGACTCTCTCATACTTGCTATGCTTGTTTAAACAAGACTTTAAATTCTTTTTTTTTTGGTCCTCCGAAACTCCTGTTGCTTTTTTTTTCATTTTTGTTTTTAGTAACTGTACAATGCTTGTTGATTCCAACAAGAATCAACTAAAGGAAGGACTTTAAATTCAATTTTAGCATTTCGTTTAAATTGATATAATTTGTAGGTCTAACTATTCTTGTGAGAATTTTGAAGCTATATTCACCCCCTCTAGAGCCCTAGATCCAACAAGTGGTATCAGAGTAAGGATCTTCTCCAACAAATCTCCTATGAGATGAGAAGATGGGTGAGAACCTACTAGGTTACCTCAACCTAGAGGGAGGCTTCTCCATGTGCCCTCCAATATTTGATGGCACCAACTTCCTCTATTGGAAGTGGCAGATGGAATTCTACATTCAAGGGATTAAATTTGATATGTGGATAGTGATGACTACACCCTACAAGGAGCCAACCGGAGTTGTATAAACTTGGGATGAAGTAGCCCTAAATAATGCATAGCTCAATGCCAAAGTAATTAGCATCCTCTATGCAGCCCTCACTCCATCCGAGTTCAACCGCATCTCCTCATGGGATACAACCTATGAGATATGGGACAAGTTGTGCATCACTTATGAAGGCACAAAGCAAGTGAAGGAGGAAAAGATCTACATGTTGAAAAACCTTCTTTAGAATTTCAAGATGGGGAAGAAAGAAGAAGTTGCAAAGATGTACTGAAGGTTCAACATCATGATCAATGACCTAGCTACTTTGGGACCCACTTTGGATACATGAGCTATCAACTCGAAGATCTTGAGGTCTCCTCCAAAGAGATGGGAGTCAAAGGTGACCTCCATTGAAGAAGTAAGAAGTCTTGGTGATATTCCAACCGAGAAGCTTATTGGCAATCTATAAGATCATGAGCCAAGACTTGACAAGCAAGAAGAGGAAGCTAAGCAAGAAGAAAAAGAATCAAGGAAGACCAAAGATAGTGTTATGACCCCGCCTCCCGATAACCCCCAATTAAGGGAGACCGAGAGGTCGAAGCCGCACCCATGACTTCCGGATCAAAGGTTCGGCGATTAACCAAAAATAATTATCAAATTTTAACATACTATACTGAAAGCTGTAAGAAAATAAATTTTTGCATACCTTTTTGAAAACTTGGATCTCTAAACTTCTATCCACTTAAGCATTCTACTCTAACTAATCCTCCTTGCATTTTAATTCTTGAATTCACAATGTGTCGCTTTACTATTTGTAGGTTTGTACCTAAACCTCCGACAAACAAAACGTCGGTCAGCTAAAGCTGGTATGTGGGGGAAACAATAAACATGCATCTATGATAACAACGTAATCATGCAATTAATCATTTAACAGTCAAGATTACATTTTAAGCCATACAACTCAATCCATACATATTCTCAACTCTGGGCTATCCCTGCAGTGGACTTATATAATACCTCTATAAAGGTAGAGTCGCATGGCACTACTCGAGGTAGCCCAATATCTAACTCAATGTGACTTGATGGTCCTACCTCAAGGGTAGCCATGTACTAAGTCATCCATAGACCTGATGGACCTACCCAATAGGTAGCCATGTACTAGGTCTTCCTCTGACCTGATGGACCTACCCAATAGGTAGCCATGTACTAGGTCTCTCTCTGACCTGATGGACCTACCCAATAGGTAGCCATGTACTAGGTCAACTATACTGCCACAGAGAGAACCAGGATCTGAGCTTGTAGGCTTATATCATTTGTGATAGTCATAGCCACATTATAGTTTGCATGAACTAAATTCATCCAACAGTTTATTTAAAGCAAACGGTAAAACATTCGGGAATCGTCGTGAAACTATAACGGTTATTCATAAGCGTAACAACATACCTGATTTGATGAGTCATGCAGTTTATTCAACACATACTTCATGTATATATCATCAAACCAATCAACAGATCCAAGCAAGCAATTCAATCATCACATAATTCCTGAAAAGAATATGTACTCTATTTATTACACACTTTATCAAGAATCTACTGTATTGACTTGGATTCTCTTTCTAGGGTTTCTAATCCGCATTAAGATTTCATTAATATTCATTAGGGTTTCTTAGATCAATTTCTCAAACTTTATCCCTTTTAGGTTACCAAACCCTGAAATACTCTTTTCCATTTATATGAACCTTAATTGCTCAACTATTCATTTTAATAGTCTTTTATACCCAAATTGACTTAGGATCATCACATCCCTATTTATTCATGGATTTGGACACTTAAACCAATTAAAATACATATTCTCCTAATTTAGGGTTTTCAAGCCCATTAATGCATAATCATGCACGAAACCCTAAATTATGCCAATTATATAAAAAGATCATATTTTTAAATCCTATTTTCACTTTCATTAACAACAAGTTAATATCAACTTGAATTATGTCATTAAGACCATTTACCATCAAATCTAAGGGTTTTCCCTTAATTAAAACACTAAAGATGATAACTTTATGTACTTTTCCAATTTCAAGCATATAAACTCTAAATTAGACTAATCATGTGCAAAGTTCTTCCTTTTTGAACATAATGTACCTTTTTACATTTAACAGGTTAACATCAACTCTAATGATCCATTAAACCCTATTAAACTCATTAATCATATCAAAATAGGGTTTCTTAATCTTTAATTCATTAAAGATGATAATTTACACTACTTTTCGAACTATGATCAGATTCAGGCTATAAAACTACTTTTAATGGGTTCCTTGCATTTTTCTAATCAAAATTCATGTATTATATGTTCTCATCGGAGCTACCAATTAGGAGTTATGATTTTTGGTAGAAATAACTTACTTTGGCCAATCTGATGATGCCACGTCAGCCAGTCATGAGCGCCGCTAGCCTGCGTGACCCGATAACTTAAAACATAATAGAATTACTATTATGCCCTTACGCGGCCGACCGGTTCTTCATACGGTGGAGGGGCAGTTCTGTCCGATCGGGTTTTAGTCGTCTTCAACCCGCGACAGGGCGTCGCTGCCGCCCTAGCAACTACCTGCGCTACTCCCCGACACTCTCCTGGATACCACGGCCACGGGCGGCGGTTCCTTTAGCTGTGCCGCCTCTCGTCAGACTTGGGGCACCCTCTAGATCCAGACCTACGTGACCGGTTCAAGAGCAGTTGACCTGTTACGTGCGGCCGACCTGCAGCCTTCCGGTGGCATCGGATAGGGGTCAGAAAGGTGTCGTGGGTGGCCAGACCTCTTTCTAAGTTCATGGGAGCGTCGGACTTGCACCCTACTCACATCCCTGGATCCTCGTCACTCCAGGATCACCATAGCACCCTCAGTTAGGGTTAGGATGAAGAAGATGAAAGAGAAGAAGAAGAAGAGAGGGATGGCTGCGTGGAACTCTCTAAACTTGGTCCAAAGTCATCCCCCTTTTATAAGGAAGAGGTTTTGCACCCTAAGGTGTTCATTCAAGGGAAAACAAATCCTTTTCCCACTTGGAAAGTAATTCCTTCATTAGAACACAAGCTTTCTCTCTCCTTTGATATTTCTTCATGCTTTAGATCCTAAAATTTTGAAAAAAACTTCTTTTATATTCTTTGCACTTGCCTTTTAGTCATTGGTCATGAGATTGTGTTTTCTTTTAATAGAAAATACCTCCTTTTCATCAATATTACTCAATTCCTTAATAAAGCATCACATTATCCTCTTATTTTGCAATTTTTTGGTATTTTGTCTCTCTTTCCTCTTTATTAGGACTCCTTGGATCCCAAGGAACTCTATTATTTCGAAATTCTTTTTATTGGATACTTATTATCCTTCTAGATGCATTTTTATGCATTATTTCACATTATCTTGTTTATTTCTCATTTAAATATTCCTTTTCGAGGATTTCTTTTTATTTCTCTTTTATTTTCCTCATTGGAATTCCTTTTAATATTAACAACCTCATGGATACAAAATTTCCCCAAGAAATCTCATTTATGCCTCTTTCCATTCATTTTCCACATTATATCATTATTTTCCAATTTCTTTCTTCATAAAGAAATGCTTAATTAATCTTTTCTTTTCTTATTGCTTTCTTTTTGCAACCTTGGACTCCTTGGTACCCAAGGAACCCAAGAGGCACGAAATCCTCTATGGATTTGCCTTCTAGAGGTTTCTACATATTTCTTTTCTTAAAATTCAATTATCCATTTACTAATTGAATTTCCTTGTTATTTGGGCCCAATAGCCAATAAAGCCCACAAAACAATCATCAGGGCTATTGTAAATGAAATCCATGCATTCATTCATTATTCGTTCACTTATCTTTAATATGAGAAATTATATTTCTCAGCAAATGAACCCCAAAATTCAGGGTTATAACATCCTTCCCCTCTTATAGGAATTTTGTCCTCAAAATTCTATGAATCAAACAAACAAACAAACAATTCAGGATAAGACTTTTCCATGTCCATTATTGGCCCCTATGTGGCTTTACCGTACTCATGATGCTTCCACATAACCTTTATCATCACATATTCTTTTCTCTGAGTACTTTCATCTCGGCATCTATAAACTACACAGGTGACTCAGGCCATGTCAGCCTCCCTTGGGGCTCACTAGGTTCATTGCTCAGCACATGGTCGGGTACCTCACATAGTGCTTTAAATTTGACACATGGAAAACATCCCACATTACCTTATCCAGAGGGGTAGGGTGTAACATCCCTGACATGGGTTATACTTTAACCCTAGGTGTTTTGATTAAGAAAAGTGATTAAATGTTTAATCTCATCTTGTGAAAAGTAATTAGGGCTCAAGAGGAACTTATGTTGCAATTCTAGTCCTTTTTGAACATTGTTGAAATCAATGTTTTGCCTGTTTTGGACTAAAGTGAAAATTACCCAAGTTGAGGGGTTTAAGTGCAAATTGTGCATGATAATATGTTCCTCATGTGTTGAAGCATCATGAGAGTAAATATGATGCTGAGGTATGGCTTATGGAAGCCTAAATACCAAGAAAGAGCTGATAAAGCAATGTATGTGCATGAAAACCTAGTTTTGGTGTAATGTGCAATTTACCCAAAACCCAGGGTGTAATATGTAAATTACCACTTCAATAAGGTCCCTAATGTTTCTTGGCATCAAGTAGAGTAAATAAAATTAGAGGGGCGCCTCATTTGAATTAAGTTGGAGGAGAGAGAATCTTGATATTAAAATAATCAAGATTTAATCCTAATTGAAACCCTAATTCAATTTAGTGCAAAAACAAATATAATAATTGAAGGGCCTTCAACCAAAAACGAGATGGTTTAATTTGCTCAAGTGTTAACACCTTTGTGCCTTTGCTAGTCCACGAAAATATCTCAAGCAAGTGGATAACCCACTCACCATTATTATAAAGAAAAGTAATATCCACTCAAATTGGGATATTATTATAATATGATCTAAGGTGCTTAATTTGCTTTTCTTTAAATTGAGGATAATTGAGAGGAATAATAGGAAAATGGGATAGCATCGTATCCAAGGAATGAAAGGGGGAAGAGGTGGCACTAATTTTGGAATTAAATGCATTTTATAAGGCATTTTCTGTCTCATGGAATTTCTTATAAAAGTACCTTTACCAAGCCAAAACAAAGGCCATTTCAGATTCTTTTCTTTCCCCTTGCTTGGAAAACGACTAAGGAGCTGTGGAGGAGAAGGAGGACGACCCCAACCTGTTGGTAAGGTCCTTGACCTTCGTTCTCCTTGATTCCATGGTGGAAATCAAAAATAAATCATTGATTTCTTCTTATTTCGATCTCCTCTTCAACCCTAGCCAACGTTTTCATCCAAAAGCTTGGGGACGAGCCTAGGGGGAGTTGCAAAAACTTCATCCACCATTTTTGGCGTGAGCTTGGAGCTTTGAAGCTCAATTGGAGGCAGGTTTTATAACTTGAACCCTTAATATTGTTATTGCATTCAATTCCTTATCAAATGTTGATGCTTTCTTCATTTCTGAAATTTATTTTGGTTGATTGATGAAACCACCATGGAAATCACAGCAAATTTCGTGGGTTTGTAGCTTGAAGATTATGATGTCATCACAAGCACACACCTCCATTAATATCTTAGGCAAACAATTTCAAAATTTGGGACCAATCGGTTTCAATGAAATTGGTTAAACGATTTCAACAAATTGATTGAAACCAAATAGTTTCAAACTGTTTGGAGTGGTTAACCATTTGCAATGGTTGACCGTTTGAGAAAATATGCTGATGTAATTGGATATTGATCCAATGGGTTCAATTGGTTTGATCTTAATGGTTTCAATTGTGAATGATCCCTAAAATGCAAACCCTAATTGTTTATGGCAGCAATAACTCAGTATACTATGCCAATCGTAGTTGTTTGTATTTGATCGGATGGTTGATGTAACCAAATTAAGTGGAGAGAATGATAGAAATGAATTCATACATGAGTATGATTCATATGGTGATTTAGGGTATGATCCTTGGTAAAGAGATCAAGAAACCCTAATTGAGAAGGTTAATGAACCCTAACCCTGATTTAGGGAATTTCTGAGTGAAACCCTAATCTAAGGTAATAGTGTAACCCTAATTAAGGGTAATAGTGTAACCCTAATTAAGGGTAATGACTTGGGTAACTCTAATTTAATGTAATGAAATGCCAAGCCCTAAATGGATGAATAATGAATCCCTAATTTATGGGTAGTTGAATGAAACCCTAATTGGGATGATTAGTGAAACCCTAATTGAGGGTGATTCCATGAGAAACCCTAATTGAGGATGATTCCATGTGAAACCCTAATTGAGGGTGATGTCATATGAAACCTTAAACCTAACATAGAGTAAAGCTATGTGAAACCCTAAATTTGGGCTATAGTGAATGGAATTCTAATCATGGGAAAAATGATGATAAATCATAACCCTAATGTCTGGGTAATGATATGAGTAAACCTTAATGATGAAATAATGGGTAATACCCTATAATGATGAAATATCTCAAGTGGTTGATTATAGGCAACCTTATAATAAGCAATGCCTTAACTTGAGATGAGTTCATATCATTGAAGATAGTTGGACAATCCTTGTGTGTGATCTATGCACATCATGGTAAAGGTGATAGGTTAGTGGATGAAAGTATTAAGATGTGAGATTTCTTATTATAAGATAAGTTAATAAATTCAAGTAAGATAGAAGTGATGAGGGAAGTGATATATTGAGACATGATAGATATCACATTTAGCATTTCAGGGTTGATATACCTTGATGCATCTCAAATCCAATATTTTTGGATAAGATACACAAGGAGAGTGTTATGTAAATTGTTACAATGAAATGTAATGAGTTTAACATACTTGATAAGTAAGCTAAAATGAGTATGATGTAATTATACCATGATAAGGATGAGAGATAAACACATACCTTGTGTTGATGATCATTTAATGATAAATGATAAGAATATTAAATACTTGGAATGTTGATGGATGCTCCTAGATGCATGGAACAATATATTAGGGTTGGATTGATAAAATGAAAAAGAAACCCTAATTGATGTGAATAGTAAACCCTAACCCTATGGAGGAAATAGTGGTGTTACTATTATATTACATGAGTTAATATGTCATTGTTGCCTAGTGAGAGGTGACAAGATGTTTAATGGCCTTGTGAGCCATATGGTTAGATGTTACCTAGTAAGAGGTAACAAGATGTTTCATGGGCATGATTGAGCCCTGAATGAGGTGTAATCCTCTTATGTTGATAAGGGTTGATACCCTGTGATATTGTAAAAAGGATTTATATCCTGTGATAATATGATGATTGGTGTAGTCTCATGAATGGCAAGTGAATATTACCATGTGATGATGAGATGAGAAATTATGTTTCATATGTTTTATATCTTTTCAAGTTTTGATATTTATATGCTTTCTAGAAGTGAATTAGGGTTTGTATGTCCACTTGTTTGATGCAGCCTTAATTCACCCAATTGGCATAACTAATCAAGTGCAACTCTAATCATGTAGTGCCTTGTGCCGTAGAACCATCTTCAGTGTCAGAACTTGTTGGATGGTGAAACGAGTATTCCTAAGGGAAACTCGGAGTGCATATTGTTGAATATGCGGGGGTGGCAGGTTGAGGATATATATACTTGTCATCCACAATTGCAGGTTATGGAGGATGGCTATGGTCATGCCTTAAATATTTGATGTGATTGAGGACAACTGCGGTTGTACCTCGGATTAGAGGGTTTTGTATACCCTGTTTTCTAGTGTCGTAACTTGTACCAAGTACGGACTAGTTGTTATCAGTTGACTATATGTCACTGTTGGCAGTTTGACTGGTATGTCACTGCAGTTTACTCGTACTGACCGAGGGGAAGAGATCTTAGGATACCGACACTCCTAGATCTTGTACGGAACCGAATAGCCCTTCGCAGGGGTCGGTTGTACTTTGAATGGTACAATTCAAATTCCCCAGGGCATAATAAAAGATGTAATACAGCCGTATAGCATATCTGTTTAGGGTTATACATGACGCTTCACATTGGATGATAACCCTTGTTTGTTCTCTTTACATAAAGATGATGCTTAGTGCAACTAAGAGATAGTAATTATACTTATGTTGTGGATATGCATAAGACTGTAAATGTGTACATATAATAGTCATGCTTATGTTGATATCTTACTTCTACTGTTGATTATAATCATGATGCTAGATATCTCATGTTGATAGTTATGTTTCGCATGCTATCGATGCCTCTATAATTAGAAATACCTGACAGAGGCTTAATGCCTGTAATTAGGATTGGTTAAAGTCCAATGTCTGGCTGTGTAATCACGTTTGGTATAGTCCAATGCCTGAAACATTTATACCTGATTGATATAGTTTAATGCTTGAATAATACATGATGATATATATAATCACATGTCCGGCATAAGTGAATACCTGTTTAGTAGATTGGTTAAGGCCAACAAATAGAAACGAGAATGAATCATGGGTGACACATCAGAATAATGAATGATATGAGCAAAGCTTGAGATGTTGAAAATGTATGGTAGATAAATGTTATGCATGTTCTTTCTTTTCCTTATAAAGAGAATAGATGAATTACTGTTCAATCATAGATAGGTTTAATACTTTAAAAGATGAGAATGATCTAAATTGCCTATCCTCTTCTCAGTTTTATATTAATTAAACTACAATAATGATGTTTCTGGCGGAGAGTTATATTTCTCACTAGGGCAATTTTCAATTGTCTCACCCCCATGGGAACCAACATTTTTAGGTGGATGAGTGCGAAAGAGTCTGAGAATATCTTGCAGAGGAAGAACATCAGCAACAACAGGGACAACAGTGACAACTCAGGTTGAGTGTGCTGTCTGTCGTGTTTTGTAGATAGAAGTCCTATGTGTCGTCTATGTACTCTCATGTCCTCGGAGTTAGTACTTAGTGCTTTTAATGTATAGTTTTGAGATTTTGACTTGATGCCTCGAGGTTATTATGTTGTCTGTGTTTAGCTTTTAACAAGGAAGTTGATGTTGTAACCCTCGAGAAGATATGGTATAAGATATTTACGTATGAACCATGATGTAAATGTAATACATTGGTTCTTGTTGAAAGACTTTTCCTATGTTTGGGTCTCTCTGAAAAAGGTTTTAAATTTTTAGTGATTTTCAGTAATCCGCTGCAAATGATTCACTTCTGCTTAAGTTTATTTTGTTTTTGTGAGTTGGATGCCACATAGGGTCAAAACCTAACCATCTCCGCCCATCCATCTCTAATGGACCCATGTATCGGGGACTCAACTTTCTCGGCTGCAGCTCAGAGGGGTCGGATTCTCACATTATATTCCCCCACAGTGCACTGCATGTTAGTCTACTTTGCATCTGCTCACGACTCTCATCGTCTCTAGGCTCCTTTCAGCCATTGCATGATTGAAGCGACTTCATCTACACACACAGTGGCCCTTTCTCTAACCATCATGTGGTACTTTCACCAACATCACCTTACTGAAGTGGTGACCGACACAACCTCCCTTACAGAGCTTCTTATAAATCCTGATACTGACTATGGTGGTTATCTTCACATCTTTCATAGGACAAAAACTGTCTCTAACTATCACCCCAAAACGAGCACATATGCCCTCATCAGACCCTTTAGTCTGGATCATACCAACCATTAAATAGGGGTGATAAACTTTACTATCATCGAGTTCTTCATGTACCTACTTTCACCTTATGGGAGTGAACCTTTAAGTTATACTCATGAACTTTTGAACTCGCATTATGCTGTAGTTGCACCATCTCTCTCATGGATAGTTCAACAGATCTGTCCCTTAAAACAACTCTTTCTCTCTTAGGTCATCTAGGTAAGGCGATCTACCATAACCCATATTGCATCTCGACCTTCCTTGGTCTAGGGGAGACATATCGCAACATCCATAGTGATGAACTCTCATTCCCTCTCAGGGACTCTTTTGTCCTCTATATCGATACACTGGGTTACTGGGGTTCGTCCTTTACCTCCTGGCTTGCATGTCATAAACCACATGCAACTTCATCCTAAGCATCACGATCTCCTGTATGTCATTATTCTTCAAGATCAATTCCTCAGAAACCCTAAACCACTCTAGTCGGGGTTTCATCACTTTTTTTTCCAAAGAAGTGCATATGCGGTTCTACCACCATCCTTTCATTGCATCAGAGACTAGACTGGCTAACCAAACAACCATTAACTTTTCAATGTATCTTGTTACATCTGAGTGTTATCCAAACACCTCTCCTTTTCGAACTTAGGGTTAGACAAACAACCTCTTCTAGCTTCTAGTCAAACAAGCCAGATGTATCTCAACCAGAGCATCCATTACCACTTCACATCCCTAGGTATTAGGTAACATTGAAGACATACACTTCCATGTATTTCACTTATTGTCTCACCTTAAACTCTCTGTCTATCTTCATTAAGAACACTCTCTGATTTCATCATCGTGGTGATCAAACTCAACCTGGTATAACTTGTAAGTTCCACATAGTTCATGATAAAAACATTCTCATAAGGTGACTACCTTCATTCCTTTTTTTTGCGAACCATCCACGTATCATTCACTTTACCAAGGTAGGTTATCTTCTCTGTCCCCATTTCTCATGGCAACATTCCAACCTACATCATCTCTTATCCTTGGTGTATGGCATGCGTAATGTCCTATCTCTCACCCCCCATAACAAGAGGAAATAAGCATTTGGATGCAGTCCAAATACAGAGTTCTTCCTGTTCCAAGAGTAGAGATGGTACATCCCACCTTTCCCATACACCTTTAAATCTAAGTTGCAACATGCCACATATGTCTCTACATCACAGACATCATGATATCAAACTAGTCTTGAACCCACTGAGGTTTAGATCCTTGGTCATCTCCTCTAGGTCTATAGGGTACCAGCTCTTTTGGGGTCATCCCTCTTCCCTCATGCATCAAGAGAGTGCCCTACTCATCTGCCCTTTGGGTCCCATGAGTTCATGAAGGTGATCAATCTCCTAACCCATGGCCCTCAGACAATGATAGTTGTTACCTCCCGACCCTATGGTCATGTGCAACGGGGGAATAAGGCAACTCCTACTTCCACCGGTCTTATCCCTACTTGACCCTAGGATAGACTTAGGATTCTCCATTTATAGTACATTTCCAACTTAGAACCTTGCCCAAGCCTCCATCATCTCTCTTTGTATACATGGGCTGACATCCATCCTTTCATAGGGATTATGGCAACCTGCCTACCTTGGTCAAGCCCCATATCGGTTACCTCCATGGTAACACATTCATATGCAATTAGAGATGGATATCTATGGGTCTATAGGTTCATTCCTACACTATGTACTTTTCACTTAGCTTCTCAAGATCCTGTGAGACCTCTTCAGGTTACCTTAACCCAACCAAACTGATATACACCCTACCAAAGGGGTCCCTCTCCCAGGATGGGAGCAAAACTATCTCTTGACAACAAGATCACAAAAGCTCTCAGGTCTACGGTTTACATCCACACGATCCTACTTAACCCTAGCAAGCTATTAAGGCACAACAGATCACCTACCGAACCATGCTAGGTCATACTTGCCCGCTTTCCTCAATATTGGATCAAGATCATACCTTTCTCTATCATCAACCTAGATGTGAGGGGTTCAATCAAACACACCTTAAACTTAAGGGGCTTCCCTTTTCCTCTATACATGAGGAGTACCATTCTCGCTTCTATAGGAACTCAACTTCTCATCATAAGCATTAGGTACACCACTTCCCCTCTTAGGCCTAGGAACCCTAGGTTCACTTGTAGGTGTCCAACTGCATGCTCTATCTCTTAACTACAAACCAAGCATGCAAAAGACATGGCGTGCACTTCTTGTCATCCTTCAACTCGAGCAACACTTAGGGTTGGGTCCTCCTCAAGGACATTCAACAAGGTACAAGGCCTCATAACCTGCTACTAAACCTTTCTAGGTCTAAGGAACTCTTCTTCCTACCTCAGAAGGTAAACACCCATACCGTAGGCACATAGGCACCAGATGCTTCATCTTCACACTCTAGGGTTTGGTCCCTCTAAAGGCCACCAAGATATCAACAACCTTATCGGATCATGCATGAGGCAACCTCTATCATCCACTTAGGTCGCATCATCCTCAACTATTCACTGTTCCTCATATGTTGGGGTCTAGGTTTACGACCTTCTTAGAGGGGTTTCCTGCTCTCTCTAGGGCTAACCCTATATCCAACCTCACCATTAGAAGTCCTCTCTTCATGAAGGATTAACCTCAAAAGCATGCCCTACATGGGTGAAGCCTAGGTTCGAACTCATGTTTGCTCAAGATCATCCATAACCCTTTATGCTCCATCATAATTCCTTATCCAGGGTTTCATTCTACTGTCAGCACTATGACGTGCCCTAGGTGCCAACTATACCCTACTTGCACAAGCCCATAGGGTTTCTAAGGTCCTTCACTACATCATCATCTAAGGAGCTATCCTTTACCCTAACATGCACGACCCTTCCCAGGGTTGGGTTGCCAAAGGTGCTAGGTCACCCATGGATCATATGGCATCCCAAAGGCATGTCCTTTCAAACACCTGGTCCAACTCATCTCTCTCTAACCTTCACTTAGGGTTAGGGTTAACATCATACTCAGAGGATGTGCCAGGTCTCTACTTGTAATGGAGATCTCTATCTCCAAGACTAACTCTCTTTATCTGTCCTCCTAATACGAAGGTATAGCCTCAGGTCTCTTCTGAGGACATGACAACTTATGTCATACGACCTAAGCATGTATCTATTCTTTAATTTGCACTTAATCTATTAAGCTTATGTCCATGACATCTTATTTACATGCTTTTCATTAATCTGATGGAGGATTCCTTAAACCTTATTAACCTTACCCATACCTCAAGAGGGTGAGGAGAAGAAAGAAAACCCTAATCCTTTAAGTCCTTAACAGAATTTGTGATGAGAAGGGATGAATAAGATGAGAAAGTCCTAAAGGTATCTTATTTCGATTCATACCCTAAGACTTTGGCCAGGCAGTCACACGGATCTGAGAGTCCTCATATTCCGACTAGCGGTGCGGAGGAAAATATTTCCAGCCCCCGGTCGTGATCCTTTTCTAGACACCTCCGTCTTTCAGATAATCCTCTAATAACTCCCTTGGGTTCTATGGAGTTTGTAAAATTTAATAATTATTAATGGTTAACTGAGGAACCTGCGCTATGATACCAAATGTTACGACCCCGCCTCCCGATAACCCCCAATTAAGGGAGACCGAGAGGTCGAAGCCGCACCCATGACTTCCGGATCAAAGGTTCGGCAATTAACCAAAAATAATTATCAAATTTTAACATACTATACTGAAAGCTGTAAGAAAATAAATTTTTGCATACCTTTTTGAAAACTTGGATCTCTAAACTTCTATCCACTTAAGGATTCTACTCAAACTAATCCTCCTTGCATTTTAATTCTTGAATTCACAATGTTTCACTTTACTGTTTGTAGGTTTGTACCTAAACCGCCGACAAACAAAACGTCGGTCAGCTAAAGCTGGTATGTGGGGGAAACAATAAACATGCATCTATGATAACAATGTAATCATGCAATTAATCATTTAACAATTAAGATTACATTTTAAGCCATACAACTCAATCCATACATATTCTCAACTCTGGGCTGTCCCTGCAGTGGACTTATATAATACCTCTATAAAGGTAGAGTCGCATGGCACTACTCGAGGTAGCCCAATATCTAACTCAATGTGACTTGATGGTCCTACCTCAAGGGTAGCCATGTACTAAGTCATCCATAGACCTGATGGACCTACCCAATAGGTAGCCATGTACTAGGTCTTCCTCTGACCTGATGGACCTACCCAATAGGTAGCCATGTACTAGGTCTTTCTCTGACCTGATGGACCTACCCAATAGGTAGCCATGTACTAGGTCAACTATACTGCCACAGAGAGAACCAGGATCTGAGCTTGTAGGCGTATATCCTTTGTGATAGTCATAGCCACATTATAGTTTGCATGAACTAAATTCATCCAATAGTTTATTTAAAGCAACCGGTAAAACATTCGGGAATCGCCGTGAAACTATAACGGTTATTCATAAGCGTAACCACATACCTGATTTGATGAGTCGTGCAGTTTATTCAACACATACTTCATGTATATATCATCAAACCAATCAACAGATCCAAGCAAGCAATTCAATCATCACATAATTCCTGAAAAGAATGTGTACTCTATTTATTACGCACTTTATCAAGAATCTACTTTATTGACTTGGATTCTCTTTCTAGGGTTTCTAATCCGCATTAAGATTTCATTAATATTCATTAGGGTTTCTTAGATCAATTTCTCAAACTTTATCCCTTTTAGGTTACCAAACCCTGAAATACTCTTTTCCATTTATATGAACCTTAATTGCTCAACTATTCATTTTAATAGTCTTTTATACCCAAATTGACTTAGGATCATCACATCCCTATTTATTCATGGATTTGGACACTTAAACCAATTAAAAGACATATTCTCCTAATTTAGGGTTTTCAAGCCCATTAATGCATAATCATGCATGAAACCCTAAATTATGCCAATTATATAAAAAGATCATATTTTTAAATCCTATTTTCACTTTTATTAACAACAAGTTAATATCAACTTGAATTATTTCATTAAGACCATTTACCATCAAATCTAGGGGTTTTCTCTTAATTAAAACACTAAAGATGATAACTTTATGTACTTTTCCAATTTCAAGCATATAAACTCTAAATTAGACTAATCATGTGCAAAGTTCTTCCTTTTTGAACATAATGTACCTTTTTACATTTAACAGGTTAACATCAACTCTAATGATCCATTAAACCCTATTAAACTCATTAATCATATCAAAATAGGGTTTCTTAATCTTTAATTCATTAAAGATGATAATTTACACTACTTTTCGAACTATGATCAGATTCAAGCTATAAAACTACTTTTAATGGGTTCCTTGCATTTTTCTGATCAAAATTCATGTATTATATGTTCTCATCGGAGCTACCAATTAGGAGTTATGATTTTTGGTAGAAATAACTTACTTTGGCAAATCCGATGATGCCACGTCAGCCAGTCATGAGCGTCGCTAGCCTGCGTGACCTGATAACTTAAAACATAATAGAATTACTATTATGCCCTTGCGTGGCCGGCTGGTTCTTCATACGGTGGAGGGGCAATTCTGTCCGATCGGGTTTTAGTCGTCTTCAACCCGTGACAGGGCGTCGCTGTCGCCCTAGCAACTACCTGCACTGCTCCACGACCCTCTCCTGGACACCACAGCCACGGGCGGCGGTTCCTTTAGTTGCGCCGCCTCTCGTCGGACTTGGGGCACCCTCTAGATCCAGACCTACGCGACCGATTCAAGAGAAGTCGACCTGTTACGTGCGGCCGACCTGCAGCCTTCCGGTGGCGTCGGGCAGGGGTCAGAAAGGTGTCGTGGGTGGCCAGACCTCTTTCTAAGTTCATGGGAGCATCACACTTGCACCCTACTCACATCCCTAGATCCTTCTCGCTCCAGGATCACCATAGCACCCTCGGTTAGGGTTAGGATGAAGAAGATGAAAGAGAAGAAGAAGAAGAGAGGGGTGGCTGCGTGGAACTCTCTAAACTTGGTCCAAAGTCATACCCCTTTTATAAGGAAGAGGTTTCCCGCCCTAAGGTGTTCATTCAAGGGAAAACAAATCCTTTTCCCACTTGGAAAGTAATTCCTTCATTATAACACAAGCTTTCTCTCTCCTTTGATATTTCTTTATGCTTTAGATCCTAAAATTTTGAAAAAAACTTCTTTTATATTCTTTGCACTTGCCTTTTAGTCATTGGTCATGAGATTGTGTTTTCTTTTAATAGAAAATACCTCCTTTCACCAATATTACTCAATTCCTTAATAAAGCATCACATTATCCTCTTATTTTGCAATTTTTTGGTATTTTCTCTCTCTTTCCTCTTTATTAGGACTCCTTGGATCCCAAGGAACTCTATTATTTCGAAATTCTTTTTATTGGATACCTATTATCCTTCTAGATGCATTTTTATGCATTATTTCACATTATCTTGTTTATTTCTCATTTAAATATTCCTTTTTGAGGATTTCTTTTTATTTCTCTTTTATTTTCCTCATTGGCATTCCTTTTAATATTAACAACCTCATGGATACGAAATTTCCCCAAGAAATCTCATTTATGCCTCTTTCCATTCATTTTCCACATTATATCATTATTTTCCAATTTCTTTCTTCATAAAGAAATACTTAATTAATCTTTTCTTTTCTTATTGCTTTCTTTTTGCAACCTTGGACTCCTTGGTACCCAAGGAACCCAAGAGGCACGAAATCCTCTATGGATTTGCCTTCTAGAGGTTTCTACATATTTCTTTTCTTAAAATTCAATTATCCATTTCCTAATTGAATTTCCTTGTTATTTGGGCCCAATAGCCAATATAGCCCACAAAACAATCATCAAGGCTATTGTAAATGAAATCCATGCATTCATTCATTATTCGTTCACTTATCTTTAATATGAGAAATTATATTTCTCAGCAAATGAACCCCAAAATTCAGGGTTATAACAGATAGTGCCTTCAAATCTCAAGTGGAGGCTCTTATCCTTCAACAACAACTTTCTTTTCGGACCTCTCCCTCCTCCTCAAGTGAAGATTATGGCCCTAGGGAGCAAGAATTAAACTTCACCAAGGGAAAGCACTTCAAAGAAAAATAATCTTCTTCATCTACTCCAACGTGCTACACGTGTGGTAAAAAATGCAACAAGAGTGAATGTCCTAAGGCTAGACTGTCACACCACAAGAGCAACTCCAAGAAGGAGGAAGAGTATAAGAAAGAAAGTGAATACAAGAGGAAGGACAAGAAGGGGAGGAGGAACAAATATGTAGCTCATGCAGCTTGAGAAGGAACATCTTCTAGTGGCTCAAGCTCTGATGAAGATGGAGAGTGCCACCTTGCACTCATGGCCTCTACAAGTGAAGATATTGGTTAGGTAAGTGAGGTAAGTGAGGTAAGTTTGCATGAGTTAGCTAAAGAAACTCTTATTGACATACTTGTTACAATCCATTCTTCTTATTATGAACGTAAATAAAAAAAAGATATTGGGTAAAATCATTGATGACTTGTATGCTAAACTTGATATTCTTGAGCAAAATGAGAAAATTCATTTTGAGAGCATTGATTCCTTGCAAGGTCAATTTCTTGATCTTGAGCTCCAATATAGTGGAGTTGAAGTATAGAATGATGTCTATCTTAAGAATATTTCATCTCTTAAGGAAGACAACCAAAAGTGCCTCAATGAGATTGAGTTAACTAAAACTGAAAAATGTTGAACTTAAGCCTATTAGTGATGCTCATAGAGATGAGAGGGATGTTCTAAAAGAAATTCAATTGCTCAAATCTAAAAATGTTAGGTTACTTGGTCAAGTAAATGATCAATCTTATAGTCCTATTTTGCTTAGTAATGGTGTTGCTTCCATTACTCTTGAAAAAGATTCTTATTTGACTAAAGCCCTTTGTTTAGAGGCCGACCTTGTTCATGCTAGATATGATCTTACTAGTTTGTCTTCTACTGTTATATCTCTTACCAATGACAATCATAGACTTAGTGCCTCTCTATAGAAATTCCTCAAATGAAAAAACTCCCTAAATGAAGTCCTTGACCATTCTACCAAACAAAGTGGTAGTGGTTTGGGATTTGTAGGGGGAGATCCTAAGGGCAAGAGTAAGGCCAAAAGTAAGAAAAAGAGTAAGGAAACTCCTCTTTTCATTGGAGAGTCTTCTGGATCTAGGAACCTTATGATTTTCTCTCATTCCAAAAGTGATGACCATTATTCTACTTATTATCCTTACAAGCCTAAGGGGACCAACCCAAAAATGAAATGGATCCCCAAACTAACACCAGATCCCAAAGTTTGAGTTGGGAACTGACACTCTCCTTTCTTGTAGGAAAAAGGAAAATAGATTGTTGATAGTGGCTACACAAAGCACATGACAGGTTATATAAGCCATTTCAACAATTTCACAAAGAAGAAAGGAGGTTCGCTCACTTTCGGGGACAACAAGAAAGTTAAGGTAAAAGGTGAGGATGATGTAGGTCAATCCTTGTGTATCAAGAATATTCTCTTTGTAGATGGCCTACATCACAATTTAATTAGTGTCAGTCAATTATGTGATAATGGTTACCTTGTGCTATTTACTTCTTTTGAATGCTTTCTCTAGGATTCCCTCACTGACCATGTCATATATAAGAGAACTAGAAATGGTAATCTTTATGTAATTGTGATTGACTCTATTAAGAATATTGTTGGTAGATGTCTCGTTGTCAATTTGAATGATATTTCTCTTTGGCATCATCGGCTAGGTCATATAAATATGCATCAATTGAAGAAGTTGAGCAATAAGGACTTGGTCAAGGGACTTCCCAAATTGAATTTTGAAAAGGACCAACCTTGTACCCAAGGAAAGCAAACCAAGTCCTCCTTCAAATCCAAAGGAGTCCTAAGCACCAAGAGAGCTTTTGAAATTCTTCATATTGATCTATTTGGACCTATGAGAACTCAATTGCTTCGTGGTTCCAAGTATTGTCTTGTTATTGTCGATGATTTTTTCTGATACATTTGGACCTTCTTTCACATTTCTAAGAGTGATACGCTTGATGTTTTCTCTAGATTTTGCAAACAAGTTGAGAATGAAGCCTCTTGCCGGATTGTTTCCATACATAGTGATCATGGGGGAGAATTTGAAAATGATATTTTTGAACGCTTTTGTGAAGAATTAGGCTATGCACATAACTTCTCTTCACCTCAACAAAATGGGGTTGTAGAGAGGAAGAACATATCACTACAGGAAATGGCTAGGGCCATACTTTTAGAGTATGACACTCCAAAGAAGTTTTGGGCCGAAGCCGTTAGTACTTCATGTGTCGTGCAAAATTGGGTTTTCACACATCCTTCTTTGAAACTAACCCCCTATGAGCTATGGTGTGGTAGGAATCCTTCTATCGAGTATTTTCACATTTTTGGGTGTCCTTGTTTTGTTTTGAACATGAAAGATTCTCTTGATCAGTTTGATCTGAAATCATACAAGGCTTTCTTTCTTGGCTATAGCACTACTATCAAGGCTTATAGAGTTTATAATGTTGATCTATATAAAGTATAAGGATCGATTAATGTCAAATTTATTGAGACTAACCCCTATATTTCAAAGGATGTCTCTAATGATGATATTGTAGATGATCCCAGTGCGTTTTCCCTCTCTAGGTTGCTCTGTCCTCTCTCTTGAGAAAGGGTGATCTATGGTGGGTGCCGCCCAGGGCGGGGTGGGCTCCTCCACCTCGTCCTCTACCTTGGCTGCTTCCGGTTGCTGGGGAGACCCGTCCACGGATGTCACAGTAGGCCGGGGTTGGTCTTCTGCGGTGTCCAGACCTCTCGTAGTGAGGCGCGATCTCGCCCCGGTTGCTGTCGGGGGAGACCCTAAAGTGCCTAGCTTCAGAGCGGATGATGGGCGTCCATGGATGAAGATGTCGGAGCCGGTGGTTGCTGAGATGGATGAGTTCCATAAGTTCTCAGTGATTTTCCAAGTTATGGGAAGCAGGTGTATCATTAACCAGCTCTATGGGTGGATGATTAGTAGCTGGAGGCCAAAGGGGGAGCTGCAATGTTCGTCGTTGGTTGGCGGTCTGTTCTTGGCCCGGTTTGCTTGCGAGGAGGACCTGAGGGTTGCCTTGGACAAGGGCCCGTGGTTCTTTTATCGCAAGTTGGTGATCACAAGACAGTGAACTCCAGAGGCGGATATTAGGCGTGCCTCCCTGACTTCAGCGCCTGTCTGGATCACCCTTCCAGAGGTCGGACACCAATGGTCGAGGAGGGCCATCACCATCATCTCCCGTGGAGTGGGCGAGCCCAGAGTCATCAACTTCCATACCGAAGGGCGATATGAAGGCACTGCTCATGTCTGTGTGGAGATCAGGGTGGATCGTAAGCCGTCTGAGGTTGTGATGGTTGAAATGCCTGATGGGAAAGAGCTCGAGTTCAAGGTGGTTTTCGATGCCCTGCCACAGCTTTGTAGTGATTGCAAAGTGTTCGGCCACTTTACCAGTGAGTGCCCTGGTGAAAGAGCGGCGCTACCTACACCCTCATTTTTTCGGGCGAGTGAGAGTAGAAGACCTGAGCCTGCCAAGCGTGGGAGATCTAAAAGACCCTTTTACAGGGGAAAAGGGAGCAATACCATTTTTGTGACGGGGAAGTCTTTGCCGGATGTGTTGACGGAGGGTGTTGTACCCTCCTATGAAGCGATCGAGATCATTGGATCCTTATCTGATGCGGGGGAGCCGTTGCTGGAGACTGGCGAGCCTCAAGCAGTGGCGAATGAGGGAAATGGGCAAGGGACGGGGACGGTCCTTGAAGGTGTAGATACTCCGGTGGCTGCTGATTCTGAGATCGCCGGACAAGAAAAAGAGGCTAGTCGGGAAACTGGTCAGACTCTAGAGGAAGGGGAGGTCGTCGAACACTCTGTCATTCCTTTTCAGGTGCTGGTAGATCAAGAATCAGAGGAGGCTGCTATACAGATTGCCAATACAGTGACCACTAGGAACCGGAGTGGTGTTGAGAAGATGCAAAGAGGGAGAGGTAGGGGTAGAGGTAGAGCTGGCGGACGTGGTAGCTTTCCTGTGACAGGGGAGGTGGTTAATGGTGTCCAATGACCCTACTGATATGGAATGTGAGGGAAGCTTCACTTCCTGGGAAGCAAGCAACCCTCAGACACATCATCCAGGAAAGAAAGGCATCACTGGTGATTTGTTTGGAAACAAGGATCCGAAGAGAAGTGGCAGAGAGAGTTAAAGGTTTGTTCCCCGGTGGTTGGGGCTGTTGCTCAAATTTAAATAGCATTGAAGGAGGTAAGATTGTGGTTGGTTGGAATCCATTAATCTGGGATGTGCAGCCGATCTTTGAGAGTGACCAGCTGATAATTGTCAGTTGCATCAACACTGGTGGTTTTCATTGTGTGCTTTCTGCAGTGTATGGGTCAAATTCAGAGGTTGGCAGGAGAAGGCTATGGGACTTCTTAGTTCAATCTACTCAACAAGCTCTTCCTCAGATGGTTGTAGGGGACTTCAATCAAGTTAGGAAGGCGAGAGAGAAATGGGGAGGGCTACCGGTACCTGAATCTTTCCTGAATAGATTCAATGATGTTGTTGATGCTGCTAATCTGTTTGAACTTAATATGAGTGGTGGTTTGATCACTTGGCATAATAAAGGGAACCCGATCAAACATATTTCCAGTAATCTGGACCGTGGTCTAGTGAACGAGGCTTGGTTAGATATCTTTCCGGAGGCTGCTCTCAAGCTGGGGGGTCACCCTAATAGTGACCACTCATGGATGGAGGTCCATCTTACAAAACAACATCAAGCTAATTGGCCGTTTAGATTCCTAAATCACTGGCTTTTGTGGCCCTCGTTCGAGGATGTGGTCAGAAACAGTTGGAATGATAATGTGGTTGGCAATCCTCCCTTTGTGGTGGTGAATAAACTGAAAAGGGTTAAATTAGCCCTGAAGGCTTGGTCCAACAATCTGGTTGATTTACCTAACCTGATCAAACAGGCTAGAGATGAGTTTGACAGAGATGCAGCCGAGTTAAGGATGCATCCGGATGACCCCGGATGTATGGAAGCGGAGAACAAATTAGGCAAAAGAGTTACACAACTTGAAAAAGCTCATGAAATAGCCGGTTGGCAGAGGAGCAGGCTGAAGTGGCTTAAAGATGGTGATTGCAACTCAAAGATCTACCATGCAGCGATCAAAAGAAATAACATGAAGGATCACATTCATAACCTGATTGATGATAATGGAAATCTTGTGGATGAAGTAGCTAAAGTGGAGGAGATGGCTGTCGGGTTCTTCACCGAGATATATAATAGAGGCGGTAGTGATAATCATAACAGGGTGTCCTTGCTTGATAAGAAGGTTACCGATGAGATGAATAGAGATCTGCTCAAGCTGGCGTCTGATGAGGAAATAAAAATTTGCACTTTCTCCATAGGCGCTTCAAAAGCCCCGGGACCGGATGGGTTCAATGCTAAATTTTTTCAAACATGTTGGCATTTTATTTGTAGGGATGTCTGTAATGCAGTGAGATGGTTCTTAGTCGGTGGGAGAATGGTGCACCAACTCAATCACTCGTTCATCAGGTTGATTCCTAAGAAGTCGGGTGCGGCTGCTATGAATGATTTTAGGCCAATTGCTTGTTGTTCGGTGATTTATAAAATCATATCCAAGCTGTTGGCTAGATGTATGAAGAATATCATGCCTGTCATCATATCCCCTAACCAGGCTGCCTTTGTGAAGGGTCGAGCTCTTCATGATAATTCCCTCCTTGCTACTGAGTTCCTACGTGAGTTACAAATTAAAGGTTGCACCAAGTCGGCGTGTATTAAATTAGATATCTCGAAGGCGTATGACCATGTTTCTTGGAAGGGGTTGTGGTGCACTATGGAGACTTTGGGTTTCTCTAACAGATTCATTAATATCCTTATGCAGTGCGTACAGACTACTTCTTTCTCTGTGCTCGTCAATGGCGTACCCAAAGGATTGTTCAGAGCCTCTAATGGCCTAAGGCAGGGGGATCCGCTTTCACCCTTGCTTTTCACGATCATTATGGAGAACCTCTTCTGTTTTGCCCGCAAAGCCGAAGAGGAGGGGGCTATTAAACCTTATAAGGTTTGTGGTACTAAGGTCTTAAACCATATGATTTTTGCTGATGATCTAATGTTCTTCGTTGTTGCTCATGCGAAAATCTTCAGAGGGGTCAGAGTTGTGTTGGAAAGATTTGTGAATATGTCTTGCTTGTATATCAGTGACATTAAGTCGCAGGTGTTTCTATCCAAATCTTGTGATTCAAGTTGAGGTCGACTGAAGGTTTCTATTCAGTTGGATTTTGGGACCTCCCCTACCAGGTACTTAGGTATTCCCATCTCTGGGGGGGCAGGGAGGGGATCTAATTTCAACATGTGTTTGGACAATCTTCGGCTTAAGGTGGATAAATGGGTTGGTCTTAAAATTTCCATGGTTGGGAGAGCTGTGCTTATTAAAACAGTGTTGTAGAATATGATTGGCTTTTGGTGTAGATTGGCTTATATCCCGGAGTTTATTCTGGGGAGATTTAGATCTACTATGGCAAGTTTTCTGTGGAGTGGTGGGCACCATGCTATTGCTTGGGCTAATGTTGCTCATCCGAGGCAGGGGGTGGGCTTGGTTTGATGGATCCTTCTGACATTATGTGGGAAGCCACTGCAAAAAGAATCTATAATTTCTTGATGGAACCGAATAGTTTTTGGAGCACTTGGATGAGAACCCGGTATGGTCCTTGCCTTGATAGGGGAGTCGATGGTGTGGTTGGTTGTTCGAGGATCTGGCAGAGCATGTGCGAGATCTGGGATAGATGCAAACATAACTACGAGGAGATTGAGGGGAACTGGAAGCTGGTTGCGGGGGGGTAAACCTTGGTGGCTGAATCGTAACCAGCCTCAAGTTCCTTGGGATCAACTGATATGGAGCAAAATCCACTGCCCAAAGTGGAGCTTCTGCACTTATAGAGCTATTTTTGGTAGGCTCTCTACTAAGGACAGGCTGAGTAGATGGGGAGCTGTTTTGGAACCTGGTTGTGTTCTTTGCCTGCAGGAAAATGAAACACATGAGCATATTTTCTTTGAGTGTGTGTACACTAAATACCTATGGACTCGCTGCTCCCTCAAGCTCATGTGGGGTGGTACCCCAATCCCTAATCTTCAATTTTCCATGATAGGGATTCTACAAAGGACTAAAGGTGATAGACATATGAGGAATTTTGCGGGCCTCGTGTGGTCCAGCCTAATTTTTCTTATTTGGAAGGAGAGAAACAACAGGATCCATGGCAAAAGGGGTAAGGATAAGTTCCACCTTTTTTATGACATTGTGAATAACTTGGCTTGGTTTTGTAAAGCGAACCCAGGTACCTTGCTGAAGGTCAAACCCGTGGTCAGGTTGATGTGGGGTCTGGCTTGACCTTGTATAGTATACGGAGTGTGTTTTACTCCTATACGCTCTTTTGTAGCTCTTTTGATGGTTAGTAATATTTTACCTTATAAAAAAAAAAGATATTATAGATGAAGTAATTCCTATCCTAAAAGAACTCAACATCACCCAAAAAGGAAAAGAGGTGGCTACTCAAGAAGAAGAGATAGATGAAGAAAATAAGGATCCAACTCCCTGCTTTACAAAGAATCAGCCTAAAGAGCAAATCATAGGAGACCCCTTTGAAAGAGTCAAGATGTGGGCTGGATACAACAAGGAACAAGAAAACAACACCTTCATCTCACAACTCGAGCCAAAGAATGTCAAAGAAGCTCTTGGGGATGATGAGTGGATCCTATCCATGCAGGAAGAACTGGAGCAATTCAAGAAGAAGTAAGTATGGACTCTAGTGCCAAGACCAAGTGATAAAAAGATCATTGGCATAAAGTGGGTCTACCGCAACTAGCTAGATGAAAGTGGCAAGGTGGTAAGAAACTAATAAAGGTTAGTGGCTCAAGGCTACAATCAATAAGAAGGTATAGATTTTGATGAAACATATGCACCTTTAGCTAGACTTGAGTCCATTCATATGTTGCTTGCTTTTGCTAATTATAAGAATTTCCTTCTATATCAAATGGATCTTCAAAGTGTATTTTTGAATGGTACAATTGAGGAGGAAGTGTATGTTGCACAACCTTGGGCTTTGAACATGATAGTTTATTTAACCATATTTATCTATTGTAAAAATCTATCTATGGCCTCAAACAAGCACCTCGGCCTTGGTTTTAAAAATTAAAGCACCTTTTTTTTAGATCATGGGTATATCATGGGAAAAGTAGATTCTACCTTGTTTCTCAAACATACTTCTAACAATTTTCTTATCATTCAAATTTATGTTGATGATATCATTTTTGGCGGAACTAATCCTGATCTTTGCAAGGAGTTTAGTGATCTTATGCAGAGTGAGTTCAAGATGAGTATGATGGGTGAGCTTACATTCTTCCTCAGCTTTCAAATCAAGCAAACAAAAGATGGGAACTTACAAGTACACAAGTGAGATACTCAAGCGCTTTGGGATGGAGAACACCAAGTCGATGGACACCTACATGTCAAACACGGCCAAACTTGATAAAGATGAAGAAGGTGAGAAAGTTGATGAGAAGCTCTATAGAGGTATGATTGGAAGTTTACTTTATTTAACTGCCTCTAGACCTAACCTAATGTTTAATGTCGTCTTGTGTGCTTGCTTTCAATCAAATCCAAAGAAATCACATGTTATAGTTGTTAAGATGATTTTAAGGTGCTTAGCCAAAACTAAAAAAATTAGATTATGGTATCTGAAGTCAAGGGATTTTACTCTTACAACCTATGGTGATGTTGATACGTAGGATGTTTGATCGATAGAAAGTGCACAAGTGACACTTGATTCCTCCTAGGACCATTCTTAGTGCCTTAGTTTTCCAAGAAACAAAGCACATTGGCTTTATCAACTACTAAGGCTGAATACATTGCAGCCGAGAGTTGTTGTGCCTAGGTTCTATGGATGAAGAAAATACTCCAAGACTTTAACATTTATTTTGATGCTTCTCCTGTCTATTGTGATAATACTAGTGCAATCAATTTATCTTACAATCCTATATTGCATAGTAAAGTCAGACATATAGAGGTTTGTCATCATTTTCTATGTGATCAAATTGCTGAAAAAGATATCTATATCACGCATGTGGACACAGAAAATCAGTTGGCAAACATTTTTACTAAACCTCTAGCTAGAGAGCAATTTAATTTTATTAGATATAAACTGCTCATAACTACTTTGGATGCATCTGATATGCCCTCTAGTTAGTTGATATCTATCCTATATGCTTTTCTCATGTCTTGACCACCCTTGCTTGCTTAAGTGCTAAAATTTCATGTTCTTTTTCCTTATTTTTTAGCTTGTTTTTGGTATTTTTCACAAACACTTGTTTAATTTATAAATAGTACCCAGTGATGAGTGATATGTTCCTAAGTATGTCTAAAATGCAAAATGGACCAGAAAAATAAATTTTATTAGCACTAAAATGGCTAGAAATTAATATTTCTAAATTTAGGACATACCTTCTGTCAGTCGAGTTGGCAACTCGACCGATTGGTGGCCGAGAGCTTCTGTAAAAATCCATTCGGTTGAGTTTCCATCTCACAGAACTCGACCGATGGTAGGGCTGGAACAAAACTTAAGTAGGGTTCGACCGACTATTCTCTATCTCAACTAGAAAAAAGTCGATCGATTCCTCCTCCAACCCTCTCAAGCTCTCAACCCTAGCCCCAAACTTCCCTCTCCTATCCCTAGATAGCCCTCGTTTGACCTTCCTAGATCTTTTTCCTATCAACCCTAGGTGGTTAGATGACCTTAGGTGGTGATCTTCTCAAGTTGCAACTCTCATTCCTCTTCATCTCACCTCCATGGCTTCAAATAAGAGAAAGAGAGCTGCCCCTGCGGGATTTCCTTCATCCTCATCCAACTCTCATTTCATTCCCTATGACAATACCTTCTTTGTCTCAGCTGAAGGTCTAAATCAATACAAGGAGCTCCTTCCTAGGAACCCCTTTCCATTCTGTGCTTTGTTTGAGCCTAGACCCACTAAGAAAAAAGTCATAGATGAGGTAGCTGAGTTGCATTATGATCATCACCTAGCTGCCCTGAGTGTCAAATGCCAGCACTTCAACAATTACATGACAAACATTAAGGCAGTTCATGAGTTCTATGCTATATCTAATGGAATTATGACACTCTTGTACCCCCACCTAATACTCAAGTGATTATCACTTCCATGATTGCCGGTAAGAAGTTCAAAATCTTAGAAGATACCTTGAATATGCTTTGTAACGGTACTGAGGTAACCGACACATGGAGGAAAAAATATCCTGAGTATTTTGACCTGCTAGACCATGAGGCCTTCTACAAGCAATATGATATCACTCTCCCTAACATACATAAGTTCTTACAGAAGTCTCAGTTTCCCTATAGGAAGAAATCCACCCTACCTTCCTCTACCTTGGACATTAAAAATCACATTCTCACTTTGGTAGTCAACTGCAATATTCATCCCAAAATGAATCAAACTAAAATTGTAGAGAATACCACAATGATCATGTTGCCTGTTGAAAAACATCAGAGTCAAGTGGTCCAGATACATTCTTTAACATATGACCTGCTTTGACTCTGGGAAGAATACTCGTGGCACCCACCCTCCCTACCTAGATTTGATCTGTGGTCTCTTTTCCTTTGTGACTGAGAAGTCTCTCTTTCATGATCTTCATTACAAACCCTCTAGAAAAGGAGTTTGTATCACTGAGACCACAATCAAGAAAAGTTTTTTGCCTACATCTTCCTCTACTACACCTTGAGCCTCTACCTCCACCCAGGCACCTCCACCTCCACCACCATCCCAACGTGCCCCAACCTCATTCAATGTATCAAATGAAGCCCTCATGGGTTACATGGTGCATCAGCAGACGTACAACCTACAGGTTCAGGAGCATCTACATCATGATCTATGTTCTATCATGTCTTTCATGAACCTATCATGTGCACATCCTTATCCTACCTACCAACCCTACCCAGGTGGTGATTGTGATTCTTATGCATACAATCACTTCTACCCAACTCCTTTACATGATGCTTCCTCTACTACACCCTCTGCTATTAGTGGACCTACCCCTGGAGTTATACCTCTCCTTGTTGGCCTCATAGCTACCCAATTTGCATATATTGGCACTTCTGCTCCCACTTTCCCTCAGGCTAAGGAGCTCCATGATCTTGGCATGACTTGGGATGAGCAGAATGCCATGTGGCTCAGTCGTGGTTTTGGTCCTTCTACTGATGAGGAGATGTCTAACCAGCTTGATGAGGAAGTTGTTGCGGATGACGAGGAGGCATCTGAGGATGATGGCCATGATGATGGATCTGATGATGTTGGCTCTGCTGGTGGCTCTAATGATGAAGGTGAAATTGTTGTTTCTACTGCACCTTCATATGGAGATGAGGATTATGAGCTCGAAGCTTATGATGTTGATGTTGATGTTGATGTTGATGATGACCCATTGGAATTAGATAGCCTAGACGTTTTGATGTTTTATTTTTTAGTTTTTAGTCTTTATATGTTAATCATATATATCTTTCTAGACTATTTTATACTAAGACATCTGGGTACATTATCTGAGATGTACTATTTTCGTCATCATGTTGTTTTCATATTTTTGTCTTGTAGTTGTTTTGAGAACATGATTTCAGTGTTGTAATCTTAATCATATGTACCCTTACTCTCTAGATGACTATATCTCATGAGTTGGTGGAATGTTACCCATATTTTTTATTATAACATGGGTTGCTTTTTCTCTCTCTCTCATCTCCATTTGATGTGTGTTTGCATGTTTTATCTTGAGGTTGGATGTTTTGGTTGTGCTTGGAGAAGACCCTTTTTGTGCTCTTCTGCCCACCTTAATTTTTGATAATGCCAAAAGGGGGAGAGAATTTCAATGTTTTGAAGCTTAACCATATGGTTTTTATTTCCTATGTGATCCTTTTCTTATCTAAATATATGTTTTATTATTTGACTTGCTAAAGGACCATATAGTATATATATATTATATAGATTTGTGTAGAAAGGCTAACTATGCAGGTACAAGTGAGCATAGATTGAGGGGGAGCAATTCACATTGTTAAAATTATGAATCCCCCTGCAATTCACAAGGCTGAGGTATAACTTTACATATCCTTTTCAATATGTTGAGGAATGGTTTGTCATTGTCAAAAAAGGAGAGAATGTTGAGTTGAGAGTTATACATTGCCCATATTTTGATAATGACTTAACCATTCCATTCATATGTATCTAATATGTTTGTTTGAAGATTGATTTTAGGTATTAGGTGCATGAAAAGGATCAAATTACACAAGCCCTAGCTTGTCCAAGTTCAAGTCAAAATCAATGCAAATGCAATTTTGTGGAAAACACTCCAAACTACCATATAATATTTTTGTAATCATTTGTATTGATGATATGACTTGTAACTAAGATGAGAAAAAATCCGGGACACTTAATTCCATCATTTTATCACTTAAAATCATTTTGAAAATTTTGTCACAACAACTTTGTCAGTCGAGTTTGAATCTCGACTGTTCTGTGATGGATTTTTGGAAATGGTTGCATCAGTTAAGTTGTACACTCACAGAACTCGACCGAACGACTCACTGACTAAAGTTTATTTTGACTGATCGGTCGAGTTACCCCAGGACAAACTCAACCAATAGTTTGAAAATTGTCTTTGTCGATTAGTGGATCAGTCGAGTTACCTTTATTGAAACTCGACCGAATGTACTATATGAAAAATATAAAAAAAGTAATTCCAACTGTTGGAGAGTTGTTAGAAATGAAAATAGATTTGTTGCAAGTTGTAAAATTACTATTTTTCATTCTTAAGTGATACCACACTCAGAGGAATACCCCCAGCTATAAATAGGACATCTTGGAGTTTATTCCAAGGTTGCTCATTCATCCTATCATTGGTTCTTACTATAGTTGAGCGTGCTACAACCCTTTGAGCCCCTTTCCTTCTCTCATTTACAAAACATTTTATGATTATGAGTGAGTTAGACATGTTGTAAGAGAGCAACCTCAATGTTATAGCGTAAAGCTCTCTATCTTTCCATCTTCCCAATCCCCTTTCTCAAAGAGAAAAGGTTGAAGTGATCTTCTTCGAGTGAAAGAGGAGTTGTTGTTCTTCTTCAAGGCTGAAGAAGGTGTGAAGATCTTCTCTAAGTGAAGGAGAAGGACAATGCAGAAGATTTAAGAAGAGTGGGTAATCCATGTGAGACCAAATACTTGATGCAAGTGTGGGTAAGTCATTATTGAAGGATGAAGACATCTTGATCAAGTGGGTAAGTCCTTGTGTAGGTGAAAGAATCTTGTCTTGTATAGGTAAGCCATTGGATGTAAGGTGGTCTTCTGGTATCTCTTATATTGGAATACAAGTATATATGGGTTGTAAAGTCTTAGAGGTTGACCTCTCTAGGTAGTGGATTGATGGTCTCCTAATTTGGAGATTGGAACCAATCTAAACACCTTGTCCAAGTATTTGTTTCAATCTCTCTCATCCTTGTTATGCTTGTTTAGATAGGACTTCAAATTTAATTTTAACATTTGGTTTAAATTGATACAATTTGAAAGTCTAACTATTCTTCTGAGAATTTGAAGCTCTATTCACCCCCTAGAGCCCTAGATCCAACAGAAACTTCCGAGTGAAATCCGCTACAGATGTGTTTCCTTGGTAAAGGAGCATGAATCACTTTTCCTTCTCTTTCTTGGCGGAGCTGGGTATGAATCTTACAGAGAAGATTGTACAAAAGTCCATCGAGTCCATTGGTTCCTCATTTAGATCTTGGCCCATGATATGATTTTCCCACTATAATTTTGTTGCTCCTTCAAGAAGGTGTGCCGCAAGAAGAACATTTCTGTTTGGTTGCACCTCCAGGAGGCGGAAACTATTTTCTACAACAAGGATCCAGGAATCCGCTTTATCGACTACCTCAGTTTTGTCTTCACCCTAGAACTTCTCTATATTCAACTTGACCAAGTCTATGATGGTTGCTCCAAGATGAGGGTGGAGGTAGAGGTTCAACGTTATCGTCTCTGGCAACATCTTTGACTGCAAGGACACTAATAGCCTCGGTGAGCTTCTTATGTTGTTCCATCCAGAGTACATCGGGGGTGTGAACCACCACTTGCTCAACCGTTGATCTTGATCCAACAACATGGCTGTCTTCCTTGGTTTCATCCTCTAACATGGGTTCACCTATAGGGTCATCTTTCAAGTCCATGATATCAAAGGGGACTGATTTCACTACAACATAAATGCCCATTAGGGGCATTTAATACAATGGAATTTGTTTAAAATGTCATTATACATTTGTGTTTGGTGTCTTTTTTTTAATTAAATGCCTTTACATAACTCAAGATAAGTATTATAGTTGGAACATCATAATTCTGGCATCTATTAGTTTCAATATCGGCATCTGTAAATGCCATTTTCAGACCCTTACTTAATACATGTTAGTAACCTAACCGATGCAAAATACTCCAGATCGAAAGAAACCCTCGAGGCATCGACCCGACTCAATTTCTCCCCTCCGCGCGGCGACGTTCGTCTTTGCCCGCAGTGTGTGCTTTGTGCAGAAGATTGATTTATGAATCTCTCCTCACCCCATCTGCTAACTAAAGTCTGTGAAAACAATCGATCGATCTAAGTCCACTCTGGAAGTTTTCCGGACAACTTTTGAAGCCGACGGGCTCTACCAGTTAGATGAATCAGATCCAGTAATCCTTCCCAATGTCCGTCGAACTCTGGGGTAATGTCGTAATGACATAATAAGACACAAGGTACGATTTCACGCTAGTATAATAGTGGTACTCATCGCCATATACTTCGTCTAGTGGGTGTTCAATTCCTTGCTTGTTGGTCAAAATTTCTATTTGACATTTTTAATCCCATTACCCTGTACGTGAAACGCGTTTTAGCCTTTTTTTTCAGTTCGTTGGCACCATTGGTTTGACTTACAGTAATGAGGTATGCATAATTTTAGAATACGCTTTGTATCATCTCTCATTGGCCGTATTACTGGATGACACTCATTTACCTCCGGCGCGACTACAGCAAAAGACGCCTCAATGAATCTACCAAGATTCTAAATTGCCTAATCAAAACACAACTTTGAAGTTGGAAACGTTGTTGGTTTTGAACTAGTTCAAACATATTTTCACATGAATAACTGTGTTTTGCATTTCGGAGAATGACCCACTTTTGGCACTCTCCCCATCTACAATATATTTAGAGATTGGATTGTTGTTGCCCATATCTACGACTCTCGGTTTACATGTTCCGTCGTTGTCATTTGCCGATACCAATTGTAGTTTGGCAAAAGATACTAACATCGTGGGTAGCATTTGCATGTGTTAAATCAGTTACTACTAGTAATACCAAAACTTCGCGTGTTATAGTTTTGAATACTGAGTTTTTTTAATATATGTTAATGAAGTGATTCAAATGATGCAGCCTCGCTACACTTTTATCCAAGTGGGTCAGAATGGGATTGTCTTGTGTATAGATCAAAGACTAGGGTGTGTATCAGCAGTCCAAATCTGCTGTGACGAGAACCTGTTCCACATCCTGTTGCAGGAAATCTTGACCACTCATCTATCATAAAACGCCCCCTTAAAAAAATTAGTTTGGTGTTTCTACCGTCTCGATTAATTGTAACATGCCTGCAACAGGCTGCTCGGAACAGGGAAATTGATCCCGTGTATCAGGGGATTCGTTCACACTCATGCCAGCCCAGGCAAGTAGTTATGTGTGTCTGATTCTACATTTATCTAATAATACAATATACAATCATTATAATGTAATAATGGCCTACCTTTTGTAGATACCAACTGACCGGCCTAAATCGGTGTCCTAAAAATGGAGGCGGATTTGAGGTAGTCGAGCTTTTACATTTATAAACCCGAATCCTTTTAGGCCCCCACAACTTTGTTTACGGGGTCGAAGTAGATACACGGGGTCGAACACAGGGACAAGGGGGGTAGTGTTGAGAACCCAGAATCGACACGCTACACTCCGGCAGGTATAAAGAGATGATGAATTCCCGAAGAGGGAAGCATAAAGATGACACGAACAAAACAAGAAAACTATCTCCAAGTGGAGTTACTAGAAAGATTTAAGGTTTTAAACATTTAACAGTTTTTAGTGGTTTTCATGCAACGGAAACAGAAGAATATACTTGGAGCTAAGGCGAGGTACGAGGGATAGAACTACGGTAAAACCAGCGGCGGTAGAACCAATCCTGTACCCCTCCTCTCGAAGCGGGCACCTCTAACAAGGCATCGGTTCCACTCTCGGGGTCACCGGACTCAAATCAGAGTGGAAGGGTTACTAAAGCAACTCCGTTCCGGGCACTCTCGTACTCCAGAATCGGACCAAACACTAGAGTCACAACACAACTCTCGAAGTTGTTGCGACGGGAAAATACGATTCGATAGCTAAGCGAAACGCGATCCAAAACATGCAAGTTAGAGTTCAGATACCAAACATAGCAGTCATCCAACATATTGCACCAAGCATAGAGCAGCAAGTAAGTAAGCATTTCTATTTCTATAAGCATTAAAGGTCTTAATTACAATGCATGAGTAAAGAATTAATTAACAAAATTAAAGATATGTGTCGCCTTCTTGATGTAGAAGGACGACAAGCTACAGTAACCATCCCGCCCGATATCGGACAAAGGGCCTAGCCCGATACAGCCGTGTCGGGCGGCACACTCTCTCAAGCGGCATACCGCGACGGGCGACTGTATCGCTCAAGGACCTGGCCGATACGCTCAAGTCGGGCGGTACACCCTCTCGGGCGACACGCCTGACGGGCAGAGCGTATCCGGTTCGTTATCATGTCGGGCATGGAGCTGTGTATCCTACTGTCGGGCACTGTTGTCGGGCACTCGTGTCGCGTATCTACATCGGCCGATATCGGCTCCCAGTGTCGCCCGGTACAGTCCTAGGTGAACCAATCCCCTCCCTCTCGGGATGAGGAAGTGCTCACCTAGTGTCGCCCGGTACGAACACTGGAGCACGATACGCCTGCTCTCGCAGCCTCCTCCGAAGATCACTCGACTATTCGAAACCTGAAGTGACCAAGCCTGTCCGAATTGTCTCAGTTGTCTTTTCGGCTCCCTGTAGCTGCTATTTATAGGCAGATGGTCGGGAGCAGATATGGTGCTCGAAGCGCCACGTGCCCTCCTTTCCGCCGTTCATTTGGTGGTCAGCTGACGCGGGTATCGCCCGGTACAAGGAGGTCGGCTGTCGGGCGTCTTGGCGAGGAGCGCCTGCCGGTGGGTGGCCGATATCGCACGACACATGGAGTAGTTGCGGCGCGCTTGGCTCTCCGTCGGGTAAAGAGGCGTGTCGTCCATCAGTACCTTCTCGCGCGGCATCCTTGCGTCGCGCATCGTCGTATCGCGCAGCCTTGTCGGTTAGCGTGTGTATCGGGCGTCAGGGGGCCGAGACAGTCTTGGACTTATTTGCGGGCCGGAACGGCCTTATTGGTACTAATTGGGCCAAACAGGGAGGAAACTCTGCAAAAGGTGAAAGTATTGGATTGAGAGCATTGCTTGGCCAATTGTTGCGAAAATGCATATAAAAGTGAGGAAAACAGCAGAAAATGGCAGTTTTGATAACAGAATAAAGGCCAAAAAATCACAAAAATGGGTGTTATCAACTCCCCCAAACTTAACGTTTTGATTGTCCTTAATCAATATTTAAACTTTATTTTGTGATGCTTCTTCTTGCTTGGGAAAACTTTTCTTGTTCAAAAAGTGAAACAAAGATCGTAATGCCTTAAAGATAATATTTTTCAATACGAACAAAAGACTTAGTTTTTCCTGCCTTATTGTTTAAGTAAGATTTTTCTCTACAGCTTCGGCGAGACTTTGTTGTACGATTCCGAAGTTAGCTTACACACCAAACAGCTTTATTTTTTGGGCAGAAAGTTGTGTATAGGGTAGGCTAAGGCTTTTTGGGTTTTCTTCTTGTTTCCCATCGGTCCATCCAGGTAAGGGTCCGTTAACGGGAAAGTGGTCCATGCAGTCCAAGCCAGTTGGCTTTAGAGCAGTGATTTCACATCCTACATACCACTGCCCCGGATCTACCATGCCTAAAGATGGGTACTTTTAGAAAACAAGTGTGTGTATATTTTTTTCTTTTTCTTTTATTGGGCACAACTCTCATGCTTTTATTCACTCTCATAAGGTTTCTCTCCCTTTTTAGGATTTTTGTCGGGTAAGGGAAACAAAGAGATTCTTGCTGTTGGGCAGCTTTTTCCTTCTCCATACTCGTCTCTTAGCTGTCTGCGAGATTATTATATTTTTGAAAATTTTTGGCATGGCAAAACATATTCTTTTGTTCATTTGAAGCAGCATTATCAAAAAGATATAACAGGACTTGCGTCGCCTTTAGCACAAAAAAATAAACTTGGCAAGCAGTTGCATCAGGGTTTTTACTAATATAGCGACTTTGTACATATGCATGGGAACAAAATAAGCAAAGTTTTTCAAAAAAAAAAATTATATGAGCAAGGCATTTTACACGAGCATGGGTACATATATGTGATATAGAAGAACAAAATGGCACAAGAGAATTTTTATACCTCCTTCACTGGTACATGGGTATCCCCCCCCAAACTTATCCAATACTCTGTCCCAGAGTAGTGAAGAAAAGGGTGAGTTCATGTTAGTCCAGTGAAGGTTATTTAGCGGGTTCGCTTGTGCCTTGTAGAAGCTGCAATATGCTCCTTTGTTGTCGCCTCCTTCTTTTTCATTTGGAAACAGCTTCCACAAGTGCGGGCACTTGTGGCTGCTTCCTCCTTATTAAGTAGCTGGAACCGGGATGCCCAGGTTCCATCTGGAGGTCGCCGGCAAAACACTTCCCCAGCTCAGCCTCCATTTTATTTCCCAGCTCAGCCGGAACACGCGCAATAGCTCTCGGTAGACAGAGAGCTCTTGTGCTGTCTCGGCAGTCACCGGGGCTGTACTCGTGCTGTCTGTGTAGTTGGCCCCAGGCTACTACAGAAGACAGACTATTATAAGGAATTGCCCCTCTTCGGGGTGCTGTCGTTTCTGACCGACAGTTGTTGCTTCAGCTGCGGCATCCATTCTGCATGTTATCAAGTTCATCAACCATTATAAGTCGTTAGATAGAAAAAGTTAAAGAAGCTCGATAATGCTAGACTTATTTCAAAATCCGGGTATCGTCCGTCAAAAGAAAGCATAAGTCGATACAAGATTGGGCGATACGATGAGGGGTTGCACGGCACAGCATACCTCCCGATACGGGTATATCGGGCGATAAGGTCGCCAAAGAGCAACTGCCCGACAGAATGTCACAAAAGAAAAACATGCCGCCCGATATGGCGTAACAGGCAAACACCATCGATTGCTATGTCGTGCATAACTGCGTCGGGCGATACAAAATTCGACAAGGCTCGTGATCCCGATAGGCAGCGCACGATAGGAAAAACTCGTGTCGGGCGATAAACCTGTCGGGGGATAGCTTGCTGAGCGATAAGCGTGCCGGGCGATATGCGTGTCGGGCGTTACCTTTGCTCATAGGAGCCATTGCCCGATACCACGGTGAAGGCAACTGGCTGACACGGGAGCAGAAGGGCGGACTACTGCATGCGTTACAGGTGGCTAAAATGAGTAAAGTGTGACTGCCCGACATGGTGAAATCTCCGTTCTTATTTATAGGCAGCTCGGCCGGGGCGAAACGGACATCTCTGGGGCGCGCGTCGGCCAACGGGTCAGGCGGTTCTCGAGACGATGGTCACATCAGTCTCATTAAGGACATTTATTCTTATGCACGATAGGGTGCACGCCGCCCAGGAACTCCAACTGTCACGGCCATTGCGATGCCTTAGAGACCAAAGCCCGATACGAGCGGTCTTGCACGCCAGCTGGGCGGCTGCCCGTCACGATTAAAACAGGCGGCCGAAAAACCGATGCTAGATGAAGGAAAAACATCATTGGTTTAGGGTTAAACCCCCTACCTCAGAAAATTATTACAACGGTGGCCCATAAAACAGAGTCAGCGCATGTGGCGCATGCACTGACTCGGGCCTTATTACATGACATAAAGTTTGTTTTTGTGAATAATAAAAAAAAAGCATCCTACTCTATGGAAGAAAGAAAAACTCGGGCTGCCTCCGGAGGAGCGCTGCGTTTCTCATCTTCAGCTGGACGCTCAAAGCTCTTTCATCCTGCATCTCATCCGTGCTCCTGCGGTCATTGTACCGTTCTTTTCACCGGTTCGGTATTGGACGGAATCCTTCCTGATGGGTTCTTCACAATTTCAACCAATTGAGCTAGCTACTGGTCGATCTGGTGTTGGTGCGTCTGCATGTCCGCCAGTTGTACCTGCAACGAGTTCAAGACACCGGAATTTGATAACGCACTTTGTGCCAGTTGATTGTTGATAGTATCTTGCTTCCTGACAAAATCAAATAACTGGCCAACCACGTCTGCCTGGCCCGTGTCCTTGCTTTGTTCTCGGTTAGGCCCTTGATACTTCCCCTGTGCTTGGAAGTTCCCTTTGTTCGATGGGAAATGAGTGTTTTTGGGGTATTGGCTTGGTCCTCCCCTTTGTTCAAAAGCTTGAGGTTGCTTGGAGGCGCCTTGCAACTGATGCGCATTTTCAGCTGCATCCTTGTTGCCATAGTTGAAACCAGGGTGGTCCAGCCTTTTGAAATTCACAACGGACACCTTCTCAGTTTCCTCATCCTCAGATTCGGAATCGCTTGATGCGTCTGGTTGGGTGTAGATGCAATTGTCTACCCCGTGTTCGCCTTCTCCACACATTACACATTTCATTACCTTTTCAACTTGCTTCTTACCCTTTCCGCCAGATTCTTTTAGCTGATTTACATCCGTATCTATCCTCTGGATCTGAGAAGTGATTGTCTCCAGCGCCTTGGATTCAAAAGAAGATCCTTCACTACCCTTCTTAGCTTGGCCCCGGTCAGATCTGTCATAGTCAGTGCCGGCTTGCAGCTCGGCCATGTTCTTGATGATCTTTTCAGACCTGCTCGGCTTTTTCCCTAGGAAGTCGCTCCCTGCTGCTGCGTTCAACAAAACCCTTTCCTCTGGAGTCAGGCCGTTATAGAAGGTAGTGATCAAGAACACTTTCTTGTAGTTGTGGTGAGGGCAGTCCCTCTGATATTCTTGGTATCGCTCCCAAGCGTCATGGAGATTCACATTAGGCTTTTGCATGAACGACGTTATCCTTTATCTATTTCTCACTGTCTTCTCAGTTGGGTAGAACTTATTTACGAATGCATCCGCCAATGCTCCCCATCCGTTCAGAGCCTGGTGGGGCAACCCTACGTACCATGATAGATCTTTATCTTCCAGAGAAAAGATGAAGCCCTTGCAATAGATTACCTCCTGGGGAACTCCCCTCATCTTGATAGTATCACAGATGTTCTTAAAAGCATCCAAATGGTGATAGGGGTTGTCATTCTTGGAACTCCCTCTGAAGCTTTTGTTCTGGATCATGGAGATGACGGACGGCTTGAGTTCGAAGTTTGCGGCGTTGAATCGCGGAACGATGACAGGGCATCTGGAATTATTGGCCTTAGTGGAGGCTAGCTCCCTCAGAGTCTTCCCTTCTTCATCTGAGTCATCGCTGTTACTGCCTCCCTGTTGTTCTTGGCACTGGTGTCGCCTGTATCGATGACGGTGACGACGCTTGACATGGGGGTGGCCTTCCTCGGAGTGCTCCGATTCCTGATCTTCTTGCTGATCATTTCCGTCGTAGCGATCGTTGTAGCTTGGCGGAGGTGATTCATCCCTAGGCCTTCCCTGTTGTTCCCCTTCAACGTGTTGCGGGTTGACGCGGGGAGGCATAATGTCGATGATTGTGCTCTGTTGATTGGTTGAATGGTGTCGGAGCTCGGTGAAACAGTGATCTGTTTTTCAGGGTTCCTAAAAGAATGGCACGAAAAATCAAGTCAGAAAATTGAATTATTTAGCTTAGGCTAAGAATAATAGTAATGAAAAAGGAAATGATAAAAGAAAAAGTGTGTTGTCAAGCTTATTTCTAAGCTTGAGGCACAGGAGTTTAGTTAGTGGATTCGGATTCGTCAACAGTACCGTCTTTTCCTTGTCCCCGACAACGGCGCCAAAAAGTTGACCGGCCTAAATCGCGCGTCCTAAAAATGGAGGCGGATTTGAGGTAGTCAAGCTTTTACATTTATAAACCCGAATCCTTCTAGGCCCCCACAACTTTGTTTACGGGGTCGAAGTAGATACACGGGGTCGAACACAGGGACAAGGGGGGTAGTGTTGAGAACCCAGAATCGACACGCTACACTCCGGCAGGTATAAAGAGATGATGAATTCCCAAAGAGGGAAGCATAAAGATGGCACGAACAAAACAAGAAAACTATCTCCAAGTGGAGTTACTAGAAAGATTTAAGGTGTTAAGCATTTAACAGTTTTTAGTGGTTTTCATGCAATAGAAATAGAAGAATATACTTGGAGCTAAGGCGAGGTACGAGGGATAGAACTACGGTAAAACAAGCAGCGGTAGAACCAATCATGTACCCCTCCTCTCAAAGCGGGCACCTCTAACAAGGCATCGGTTCCACTCTCGGGGTCACCGGACTCAAATCAGAGTGGAAGGGTTACTAAAGCAACTCTGTTCCGGGCACTCTCGTACTCCAGAATCGGACCAAACACTAGAGCCACAACACAACTCTCAAAGTTGTTGCGACGGGAAAACACGATTCGATAGCTAAGTGAAACGTGATCCAAAACATGAAAGCTAGAGTTCAGATACCAAACATAGCAGTCATCCAACATATTGCACCAAGCATAGAGCAGCAAGTAAGTAAGCATTTCTATTTCTATAAGAATTAAAGGTCTTAATTACAATGCATGAGTAAAGAATTAATTAACAGAATTAAAGATATGTGTCGTCTTCTTGATGTAGAAGGACGACAAGCTACAGTAACCATCCCGCCTGATATCGGACAAAGGGCCTAGCCCAATACAGTCGTGTCGGGCGGCACGCTCTCTCAAGCGGCATACCGTGACGGGCGACTGTATCGCTCAAGGACCTGGCCGATACGCTCAAGTCGGGCGGCACACCCTCCCGGGCGACACGCCTGACGGGCGGAGCGTATCGGGTTCGTTATCGTGTCGGGCATGGAGTTGCGTATCCTAGTGCCGGGCACTGTTGTCGGGCACTCGTGTCGCGTATCTACATCGGCCGATATCGGCTCCCAGTGTCGCCCGGTACATTCCTAGGTGAACCAATCCCCTCCCTCTTGGGATGAGGAAGAGCTCACCTAGTGTCGCCCGGTACGAACACTGGAGCACGATACGCCTGCTCTCGCAGCCCTCTCCAAAGATCACTCGACTATCCGAAACCTGAAGTGACCAAGCTTGTCCGAATTGTCTCAGCTGTCTTTTCGGCTCCCTGTAGCTTCTATTTATAGGCAGCTGGTCGGGAGCAGATATGGTGCTCGAAGCGCCACATGCCCTCCTTTCCGCCATTCATTTGGTGGTCGGTTGACGCGGGTATCGCCCGGTACAAGGAGGTCGGCTGTCGGGCGTCTTGGCGAGGAGCGCCTGCCGGTGGGTGGCCGATATCGCACCGCACATGGAGTAGTTGCGGCGCGCTTGGATCCCCGTCGGGTAAAGAGGTGTGTCGTCCATCAGTACCTTCTCGCGCGGCATCCTTGCGTCGCGTGTCGTCGTATCGCGCAGCCTTGCCGGTTAGCGTGTGTATCGGGCGTCAGGGGGCCGAGACAGTCTTGGACTTATTTGCGGGCCGGAACGGCCTTATTGGTACTAATTGGGCCAAACAGGGAGGAAACTCTGCAAAAGGTGGAAGTATTGGATTGAGAGCATTGCTTGGCCAATTATTGTGAAAATGCATATAAAAGTGAGGAAAATAGCAAAAAAGGGCAGTTTTGATAACAGAATAAAGGCCAAAAACATCACAAAAATGGGTGTTATCACCAACTTGCTTTTTCAAAGCCACAATCTGTATTTGCCACTGGAGGGATAATTGGTTAAAATCTTATATTAGAAATGTTTTAGAGGGTAATATTTATAAAGAAATACGGACTTTGTTGGCCAAATGATCTTGTTTAAGTTTTTCTTTTGAGCAATTCAATTTTGTCTGAACCAACATCCACTTGCTAAAAGGTTTCTTGATTCCCCCTTTAGCATTGGACATTTTGGTCGGAGACTGGTCATGGAACTTGTTAGAAAAAATAAAACAATTTTCATAGAATTTCATATATTATATTATGTCTTGGCATGAAATATGAAAAATGATGGTGCCATGGTCATGTAAATTGTGTTATTGTAGGGGACAGAAAGGTCAAGGTCATATCTACCTTCTTTATATTCATCATCTCCCAATATTGTCTTCTAGACACTAAGCCTCTCCTGGAGGTTGACCAGGATTCAATTACTCTGACCCGTCGCTTTGGACTCTCATGACCATTAGTGGCACTGAAGGTGTCGTGTTCTATATACATTTGTAAGTTTCGATTCGAAAATTTGTTGTTCCAACTCTTTTTCTTGATGTGTCCCTACCTATAAATAAAGACTATTGATGTGTCCCTACCTATAAATAAAGACTATCAATTGAAAGAGGATAATGTTTTCTCTCCACTTTGTTTATATGTAAACTAATTAAAACCGAATATATAATGTTATTTATGCCAATATACTAAAAATATTATTTTGTTATCCAAGATATTAAAAATTGTTATATTCCCAAACTTTCAGCACACACATGACTCAATTTTGTTTTCCTTTTGCTATTGTAGAATATTAGTAAAAGATGGATGAATATCATTGTGAGTGATGCATATTGATAGGTCAAATGGGAACTAATAACAATATTCTAGGATATTTAACAACTCCACCCTCCATTCAATCAACCATTTAGAGAATGTCCTCGCCATTTATTTTCATCCCCAATTCAATCACATATTCATACAGGGATATAAGAGATATATGTTGGCAACATCATACATTCTCAGTTCAATCAAACTTGGAAGCATTCACCAATTTCCCACGCACCTTGTCATCGCTAAAAAAATTAACTCTAGCCTAAACTAGGATGGTTATTACCTCCCCAACTAGTGATCTTGTTACTAATTTAGGATCAACACTTTGTTGGTTTCTCTCCTATAGGACATGCACTATCAATGATGTTGGTATATGATTGAGCCATATCTACATCATCAGATAAAGGGAGTTGCAAGGATCCAACTACATGTTGTTGAGATAACATACTTGTATTAAGTATATCAACTTTAGTGGTTAAGAAGAATATCAAACAAATAGATGGGAGTCAAATAATTTAAAAATCTCTTCATAGAATCAAATAGTTCAATCCTAGGAGAAATATCAAGGGGTTCTAATGCCTTTTTCACATAATTTGAATTGAGTGATTTTTAGGCATGTCTCCTATAACGTTTTCAAGGTTGAGGTCTAGAAAAGGATGGTGGGGTAGGAATACATTTGTACATATATTCTTCCATAGCCACACTATCATTCAGAACAATACACCCTTCACCACTATGTTTCCAATAACTTCCATGTACATCTACTTCATTTTACGTATGGAGTCCAACAACTAACTAATGTAAGTTGTTCTTGGTAACCAGCAATCCATATATCCAAAACCATAGTATGCTCTATTGTGTGTATTTTATATCAACTTTTTGCACATTATCACACACAATTTCAGTTCATTTTGTCCCAATTTAGCCTCTATTCATATTCATTTTATCACACTTTTTAGTTTCTTTGCTTATCGCATGATGTTGATTGCAGATATTTAATAAAAAATGTCAAATTGGAGATAGCCTAACTCAAATCCAAACTCAAAGGGACTTCTCTAAGTTTTGCAGCTGACCCAAAGCCATTTCCTGAAGAAACAGTAGAAGACAAGGTGTGTTCTTTTAAAGACACGGCGTGTTCTTTTAAAGACATGGCATGTTCACTTACAGGCAGCCTCATGGGACAAAGAACACAACATGTGTTATCAAACACATGGCATGTGATTCTCCAGAAGCTTCTAGCCTAGAGCAGAGGAAATGGTGACACACTGTGTCCCTTATAAGACACAGTGTGTTCCTGGTATATGAAGGCCATCCGCACCTTTCTACCAAAGCATACAACCTGTGTTTATTCAAACACGGCGTGTGCACTTTACTTGATTCACCTCTTAGAGGCAGAGACACAATGTGTCGGTTTCCAACACGTCGTGTACCTCGCTATAGTGGCAACAATGAGAAAGAACAAATGACATGACACGCCATGTTCTTTAACAGACACGCCGTGTCGTTATCAATTTCTGCAAAAATGAAAATGACTACCTTTCATTTTAAAAGCGAATTGGAGCCTAAGAGGCAGTTATTCTCGGTCATTTTGAAGTGTCTTACACCCAAGAGAAGTTCCATAGAAAAGGAAGGTGATTTTGGAATAGAAGAAGGTGGTTTCTTGTAAGAGAACCCCCATTCTACTTAATTTCTTCTCCGTTTTCTTCCCCAAGGGTGCAACAGAGCTACTCCCTTCATTCTAGCTTTCTGGGAGGGAAGTTAGTCCGAGTTGGATCTTTCCTAAGGGGTGGAACTTCATCCTCTAGTTGGAGTTCTCTCCTCTTAGCCTGCATATGTGGTTCCTCTAGCTTTTTCCTTCTCTTAAGCATGCAAAACTCTAAAATTACTGTCATGTATCTGCATATCTTCACTATGGACGAGTAGAGCTCTTTTCTTGAGCATGGGAGAGTAGATTTCATGCCATTGTTCATGTGAACTTGAAATTTATGCTTATTACTATTTAATTTGCTTTCTTCCATGGATGCCTATGGAGTTTTCTTTCTTGTATGTTTGATTGACCACCTCTTATACATGTTTTATACTTGCCTTGTGCTTCAGGAGAATGCATTAGGGAGTATGGAGTAGGATCTATGGCAATATTCTCTAGACAATGGGAGTGGCTAGAGATTATTGAGGGTTTCCGTTGTGTTTGATAGTAAACATAGATGTGGGAGCATTATGTGAAGTTGAGAATCATCTCAAGGCATTGGGAAATGCATGACGATGACAACCTCCTTGCTTATTAAACAGTGATCTTTGTTTCGTATGTTCATGTGATATAATTGTAATGGTAAAAAAATCTTATGCTCAAGTTTCTAATCATTTAATCAACATCGATGTTTAAAACCTTGTTTAGTTTCCATTTCTTTTAGTGTATAATCAATCAAACTTTTATAATCTGATTTAGATTAATGAAAGTTAACATGTTTGCACCTAACTATCCTAGCTCCTCATGTTTGACACTCAACTACATTGACTCTTGTATACTTGTGGGTGATTAGTGAGTTGAAATCTTTCCCTTTCAAAAACTTTCAACATTTTTTCTACGCCGTTGCCGAGGAGATATTGTAGTTTTTAGTTAGAGTAAAAGTGCTAACTAGTAATTGAGACTAAATCACCATTATCACATTCTACGGTGTGATACCTCTTAGTTTTGTGAATCTCACTCAAATCTTACTTTTCAGGTTGCATGTGTCATTCTAAGAGAGGTCTACACCCTCTATCTTCTTAGATCTGGAGATAGAATGAACTTTTAGTAGTCGTAGATGAGTAAGGAGGAGTGAGAACTCTTCAAGCTTGGAGGGTTCACAACCATCATCACCACAAGCATCTTCTTCCTCCTTTGAAGAAGTCATACAAGAAGATCCAACCATGGAAGACAACCACCTTTTGAAGGATTTTGCCATGCCGACTACTGCAAACATTTGTGGAGCCATTGATCTACCTATGATAGAAGCAAACAACTTCTCCATTAGTCTTTCTATGATGTAGATGATCCAGAAAACCCATTTTGTGGGTACCGCCACCGAAGATCTAAACCTTCACGTAGCTGAATTCCTGGAGTACATGAACACCTTTAAAATCAATGGTTATCTGCTGATGGAATAAAGCTTCAACTGTTTCCCTTCACCTTGAGAGATAGGGCCAAGACGTGGCTTTTATCTCTTCCTAAGAATTCCATCAAGAGCTAGGATCAACTATTAAATGCTTTCCTTGTAAAGTATTTTCCGCCAAGCAAAACATCTCAACCGAGAAACCAGCTCACAAACTTTTCTCAGTTAGATGGAGAAACTTTGTATGAAACATGGGAGCGGTTCAAGGACCTGCAACACATTTGCCCTCACCATGGATTGACCAATTGGTTTCTACTTCAAACATTCTACAATGGATTGTCTACAACACTTGCATGACACTGGATGCCGTAGCTAATGGAGCTTTAATGAATAAGTCATAGGGAGGCTTTTGATATCATTGAAGATATAACACTCAACAACTACTAATGGGGGTCAGATAGAAAAGAACAATCATCTTCTACACCAAGTTCTTCAACTAAAAAGTAAGGAGGAAAGCATAGTGTTGATGCAATTGATCTAATTGCAACTAAGATTGATGTCCTTACACAAAAGTTTGAGAAGATGACTACAATGCAGATCCAAGAAGCCGAGGTAACTTGTGAAGCTTGTAGATTTTTTGAACATACTTGTTCTACTTGTTTTGCTCCTAATATGAATCAGGAGAACCAAGAGCAAGTGAATGTCGTTGGGATGCATGGGAACAAATAACAATACAATCCCTATTCCAACACATACAATCCGGGATGGAGAGATCATCCTAATTTCTCTTACCAGAATATAAGCAATGCTAAAAACTTTCAACAAGGACAACAACAACCGCAACAACAACTCTTCAACGACAATCAAATGGGAATCCACCGGGTTTCAATAACAATAGGGGTTACCAACAGAAGCAACAACCCCAGAAATCTTCTTTGGATACTATGATGGAGCAATTCATCTCTACTCAAGCACAACAAAATGAAGAGTTTCAGGGCAATGACAAACTATTAAAAGATGCAATTTCTCAACTCTCTGCTAAAGTGGATGGCATTTCCACGCATACAAGGATGTTGGAAAACCAAATCTCCTAGCAAGCTTTGGTGCAGCAAAAGAACACACCGTCGGGTTCCCTTCCTAGCTAACCAGAGGTGAATCCAAGAGGGAAAGTAAATACTATCACCTTAAGGAGTGTAGCTGAAATTCAAAGACCTTCTCCACCCAAGGAGAAGAGTGTTGAGGTTGCTGATGAAGAGAAGATTGACACCCCTACTGATGACAAAGTAAAAGGTACAAATGAAGTACCACCTTCTTACAAAGCAAGTGCACCATTTCCACAAATACTTGCAAATAAGAAGGAGGATCCAAAGTTCAGGAAATTTATGGAGATCCTAAACAAACTTTATATCAACCTTTCATTAGCTGAAGTCATAACTGAGATGTCATCATATGGCAATTTTCTAAAGGACATCCTCACCAAGAAGAGGAGGATATACCAAATTGAAATTATCATGCTTTCTGAGAGAATGAGTTCAATCATTCAAAATAGACTTCTCGTGAAGCTAGATGACTTGGGAGCATTCACTCTACCTTGCAAGATTAACAACACCACATTTGACAAAGGTCTTGTTGACCTTGAAGCTAGCATTAGTCTCATTCCGTCTACCTTGTGGAAGGAGATGGACCTTGGAGATTTGAAGCATACAAAGATGGCTATCCATCTAGTCAATCACTCAATCAAATATCCCAAAGGTATTGTGGAGGATGTACCGGTGCAAATTGGTAAATTCTAGATTCCTTGTGATTTTGTTGTGTTAGACATACTTGAAGTCCCCTCCAATCCCATTATCTTTGGGAGACCCTTCTTGAGGACTGCCAAATGCCTTGTTGATGTCTGGGAAGGAAAGCTTACACTCCAGGTTGGTGAAGAAGACATGGAGTTTTCTGTGTTTAATGCCATGAAGGCACCTTCACAAGTGGAAGAACTCTATTTTATCGACTCTATTGACTATATTGTGGAGCAAGATCATAATGATATTGAATTGATACTTAACTATTGTGATGATGATGATGAAGATACCAATGATGACTCTAAAAATTCTGGAGCATTTTCTATTGCTCAACCAAATGTTGTTAATGAAGATACTTCACTTGTTGATGATAAAGCCAAAGAAAATGCAATTGGGAGAAAGGTAGAACTCAAAGCCCTTCCACCAGGGATGAAGTATGCATTTCTTGACCCCAATTCTACTTTTCCATTCATAATCAATGATGAGTTAACTAATGAACAAGAAAATAAATTGCTTACTGAATTACATTTATATAAAAATGTTATTGGTTACTCTATTGGTGATTTAAAGGGCAAGCATCCTTTCATTTATATGCATAGAATAAACATGGAAGATGATGCTAAATCTACTACTGAACCACCTAGATGTTTAAATCAAAACATTCTGGAAGTGGTTAAAAAGGAAAATTTTAAGTTGAAAGATGTTGGTATCATTTATCCTATAAGTGACAGCCCATGGGTTAGTGTCATTCATGTGGTACCTAAATAGGGGGGTGCAACTGTCATTAAGGGAGATAATGATAAGTTAATACAAACATGTATAGTCACATGTTGGCATATGTGTATTGATTACCGGTGCTTGAATAAAGCAACTCACAAAGATCATTTTCCCTTGCCTTTTATTGATTTGATGCTTGAGTGACTTGCAAACCATTCTTACTTTTACTACTTGGACATGTATTCTGGGTTTCTCCAGATTCCAATCTACCCTCCCGATAAAGAGAAAACCACATTTACATGCACCTACGGTACCTATGCTTACCTTCACATGCCCTTTGGTCTTTGTAACGCCCCAGCCACATTTCAACATTGTATGATGGCTATTTTCTCCGATTTCATTGAAAATATAATGAAAGTATTCATGGATGATTTTAGCATTTATGGAGATTCATTTGATCATTATTTGTGCAATTTATCTAAAGTCTTAGCCCATTGCAAAAAGGTTAACCTAGTATTAAACTGGGAAAAGTATCATTTCATGGTACAATCTGGTGTAGTACTAGGCCATATTGTTTCTAATAAGGGTATTGAAGTTGACAGGGCTAAAGTGGAAGCTATAGAGAAGATGTCTACTTCATCTTCAGTCAAAGACATATGTAGTTTCCTTGTACATGTAGGGTTCTATAGGAGATTCATCAAAGATTTCTCCAAGATTGCAAAACCATTGTGTTCCTTTCTTGTAAAAGAGGTCGAGTTCATATTCTATTATAACTACCATACAACCTTCAACAAGCTCAAAGAAGCTCTTGTCTCAACCCCAATCATCCAACCTCCGGATTGAAGTGCTCTTTTTGAATTAATGTGTGATGCGAGTGACTACGCGGTAGGAGCAGTTCTTGGATAGCGGAAGGATAAAAAGCTTCATGCCATACACTATGCAAGCAAAACCTTAGATGAGGCAAAAATCCACTATAAAATCATCTAGAAGGAGATGCTTGCCATAGTATATGCTTTTGACAAGTTCCGATAGTATTTGGTAGGGTCTAAAGTCATTGTGCATACAGATCATGCTGCAATAAAGTACTTGCTCAATAAGAAACATGTTAAACCCTGTCTCATTCGTTGGATATTAATCCTTCAAGATTTTGATCTTGAGATCCAAGATAGGAAGGGGACAGAGAACAACATCATTGATCGCCTATCTAGGTTTTCTATAGATGTTGTAAATTCATTGCCTATTGAGGACCGATTGCCAATTGAGAAACTCTATGCTTTGTCATCCACACAAGCACCATGGTTTGCAGACTGTAAACTTTCTTGCTATAAGACATCTGCCTCCAGACTTGATGTACCAATAGAAGAAGAAGTTTATCCATAATGTAAAATTCTACTACTGGGATGATCTGTTATTGTTTAAGCAATGCACTGACAAACTCATAAGAAGATGTATCCCAAATGAGGAAGTTGGTAATGTGATTTTAGATTGTCATTCTTCTCCCTACGGAGGACACTTTGGGGTCAACAAAATAGCAACAAAGATCCTACAATCTGGCATTTATTGGCCAAGTCTATTTCATGACGTGCACACACTTGTCAAGGCTTGTGACAACTGCCAAAGAGGTGGGGAAATTTCAAAGAGAGATGAAATGACATTAAACTCAATTCTGGAGATAGAAGTTTTTGATGTGTGGGATATAGACTATATGGGTCCCTTCCCATCTTCATGAGGCTACAAGTTCCTATTGGTGGCCTGTGATTACATGTCCAAATGGGTGGAAGCAATTCCCACTCAAGCTCCGGATGCAAAGTTAGTCGTCAAACTTTTTCAAAAGATCATGTTTCCAAGATTTGGAGTTCCAACAGCAATCATTTCAGATGGTGGCAGCCATTTTAATGAGAGAAACTTCAACAACTTTCTTATCAAATATGGGGTAAAGCATAAGATATCCACACCCTATCACCCTCAAATATTAGGCCAAGTGGAGATCTCAAATAGGAAACTGAAGGATATTCTAGAAAAGACTGTCTCTAGCTCAAGAAAAGATTGGGCACTTAAGTTGGAATATACATTATGGGCATACATGATAGCTTTCAAAACACCCATTGGAACAACAAATTTCAAGCTGGTCTATGAAAAATCATGCCATTTACCCGTAGAATTGGATCACAAAGCATTATGAGCAATCAAGTTTCTAAATTATGATCTTAAGAAAGCATGAGAGAAGAGGCTACTGTAACTACAAGAGCTAGAGGAGTTGTGAATGGACGCTTATGAGAATGCCAAAATCTACAAGGAGAAGACAAAGAGATGGCATGATAAGAGAATCAACATCAAAGACTTCAAGGAAGGAGACCAAGTTTTGCTTTTCAATTCTAAACTCAAGTTATTTCCAGGAAAATTGAGATCCAAGTGGTCTGGACCATTCTTTGTCCTACGCATTTTTCCGTATGGGACCATGGAGCTACAAGGGAAACAATCCTCTTTCAAGATCAATGGAAATGGTGCAAGCTTTACATCACAGGAGATGAAGTTGACAAGGGAGCCACTTGCTCCCTCTAGGATGCTTGATCAAAAGATTAAAGAGTCCTACTCTGGACTTTAAATGGAGGAACTTGTGGGAGTTGACCCCACAATAGATTAGAATTTCTTTCAGTAGTTTGAGTAAGGAACAATCTTTAAATTTCCCAAAAATAAGCTTGTCATGGGTGTTCTTATACTTGCATCACAATACTTCTGTAGGTGCTAGCGAGAAGCTAAATTCTATAGAAACTCAAAGAGACATGACGCGTCTTCATTTGACATGGTGTGTCACCTCTTACAGCAAGCACAAAGTGAGTAGAAATTCAAAAACACATGATGTGTCAGAAAATGACACACCGTGTTACTGTCTAGAAACCATAGTAATACTCAATCTGGAAATGAATATGATGTGTCTTAATTAAGACACGATGTGTACTTCGATACAACATGGAGCATGAGCTATCTGGAAAAGAACACAATGTGTCTTTATTTGAATATGACGTGTCGTTGTCTGTGAAAGAATTATAATTTGAACTTCTAGATTTGAACACGACATGTGAGTAAAAGCACATAACGTGTCTTGTAATGCACAGATATGCTCAAAAGAACGTAGGGAAATTCTGTCAGAGACATGCCATGTTCGCTAGAAGACACATCCTGTCTTTTGATGAGAAAAGGGGTTTTTAACCCTAAACAGCCGCTTCCTTCCTCACTCCCTCACTTCATTTCCATTCGTGTTGCCAACCATGTTCGAGCCTCCTCCACTGACGACCAGCCGTGTGTGATTTGCAGCAAGAAGCTACATCTCCAAGCCATTGTCGATATCACTAAGACCGTGAAGCTTCCTCTTCTTCGTCGATCTTTTTCTCTAGCATCGCCAAGACTTGTTCTTCTTCTTATTATTATTCTCTCAAGCTCAAAGAAGAAGAAGCTTCATCTCCAGCACCATCTTGACCCATTACTGTGTGAAATCCCAAAGAAGAAGCTACATATGGCCCACCTCCATCGTCCCTCTCTTTTCCCCTATCAAGAGATGTCGTGAGCGTCGTTGAATCAGATGTGTTCTTCACTCCTGATCCACCTCCGTCGCCCAGGTACATGTCATGTCTTTCGAAAGTCACGTCGTGTCTTTGTCCAGGTCAGCAAGTTCTGCAGCAATAAACATATCATGTTCGTAAGGAGACACAGTGTGTCCTTTAAAGATTCAACAATGGTGCCCTTCAAGCAAACGTCCAACCGCAAGCATGGAGCTAGCTCATCCTCTGCACCAGCATACATCTCCATGACCCAGTTCAGGGTCACTCCTGAAGAAGACCCAACCTACTAGTTCCTCATAGCAAGGAGGGTGCTCCCCACACAATTTGCTTGCGAGTAAACTCTTACCACCCTCGGCTCCAAGGATGAGGTCTTCTCACTCCTGAAGGACTTGGGTCTAAGCTACATATGCCGCACGGTATCAAACACTTACCCCCACCCAGTTTATGAGTTTTCGACAACTCTCACTACCGAGCAAGACTCAAAAAAGAAGATGGAACCCTATGGTATTATTCACTTCTGCCTTTTGTCGTAGTTTTAAACTTACCTTCAGATGCTTCTACGAGGTTTTGGATTGCCACTATGAGGGGACAATTAGTTATCCACCAGCATTTTAACAATTATGAATTCTAGTTTGAGATATCGGATGAGGAACATCGTGATGCCAAGCAAGCTAGGGTGTCCGCTATTCACAACCCCATTTTTCGATACATGCACCACCTTCTTAGTATATGGGTTTTTGCTAAGAAAGAAACCCAAGGTGTCTATGACAAATAAGATCGTTTCTTTTTGTGGGGAATGGTGTATGATTACAAGATCAATGCGACTTATTATATCCCGACACGGTTGCTAGACATCAAGAAAGTGAATAAGAGGGAATCCAGAGACATAATGTGTGGGGGCTTGATCACTTTGATGGCACAAAAGTTAGACATTGGTCTGAAAGGTCTCGAGGATGCACCAGGCAGAAACCTAGTCGACATTTAGTATCTCCTTTCTACATGCTTGATATCAAGGGTTGCCAACGGTGATACCAAATTTAGGCAATTCTTTGACAAAGATCAGTACATTGACATTCCAGATCCTGAGCATATTACATTGGAGAACAAAGATAAGTGGAAAGTCATTCTGTATACCAAAGAAGAAGTTGATGCAGCTAGAGCTTCTGATGATACTGAGCCACCCCCTACTGCTCTACCACCTTCTTCCACAAGCACAAAGACAGAGTACTCCTGGGCCATGCCTGATGTCAGGCATCTATATGGCTATGTATAGCAGTGGTTTGACCACATAGACAACCGCATGGACTTGATGGGTCAACAGTTTTCTACTATGAATGATATGGTTCATCGCATGGATGGCACATTTCTCATGGCCACTATTCCATGCCACAATAGCACCAACCTACTCCTTCATAGTAGCCTAAGTTTGTTCCACAGCCCATGCAGGTTGATATTCCAGATGACGATGATCTCGTCAGCCAATTCTTCCCTTCCGATCATATGGGCCCTAGCCCATCCCACTGATGCACCCACCCCGTGACAGGTACCTGCTGTTTCCTTCATATGTTTGATTGATGTAGTGAGGAAACTGCAAATTTCAATCTTAGGGGGATACAACCAGCCGATAATGTCATTTACTTTTATTATTTTTCATGTTATTTTTCATGTCATGTCTTTTCTTCTTTCATGTTGTTTTTTGTTTATCTTTCCTTTTATGGAAAAATCTAGTATGATGTGAGGCTATCCTGATGTAATGAACTGATTTTCTGCCAAGTTTGAAGCATGTTGTCCTCTTGTACCTTCATCAGTCATTTGAAAGTATTGTAAAGAGCATGCATTGATTAGTTGAAATTCTTTGGACTCCAACATGTGCTTAAAACTGGTTTATACTTGTAGCTTGAACACTCATCTTTCTCATCAGTGATTGTATAAAACATGCAATGGTTTCAATTTTTATGAGTAAATTAACATCACAACATCATTTGGAATATGGGATACCCTTGCCAAGCTCTTAGTGCATTTTTCAACCTTTCTTTTAGTGAATTTTTTTCAAAACAAATGAATGAAATCTAGCTAATATTGCTATTTAGTTTACTCTCCCATGTTTTGGAATAATTTTAAAATCACTTTTATCCCACTTCACCCTCTTACCCCATAAAAGACGGATTTACCGCCTACATATCATGCTAGCCTAGTGTAAGTCTGATCTAGCCACGATGGTTTGGTGGTATGTCTTAAAAAGAGGGTAAAATACCCCAAATGGCATTCCACATGAGCATAAGCCTACATTAGCAGCCGAGTGTTGGAACCCATAATCCATTATCATATGTTTTTGGGAAAGAAGGAGCGTACAACTAATTTTGTTAATGTTAACTAAGACTTCATCATTTGTATCCTTAATAGCTGAGAAATAGTGTTGTGCATCCACTAGTTGTTTGGCTTGGTTATCCAAATTTTGTTTAGTGTTGTTGAGTTGATTGATTCATTAAATTGAAACCGCCCTTGCTGAACTTAAAATTCTTTTTCATTGATGCTTAAGTTGAGTTGATGGTCATGAGTATAAACATGTTGATCTTTGTTGGTTGAACCTTGTACATCTTTCTTTTAATTAATCTATGCATGAGCTTGAAAATTCTTTCATGTGTGTTTCTATGTTCTTTTTGCTTGAGGACAAGCAAAGGTTCAAGCTTAGGGGGATTTATTGTGTGTGTTTTATATCAACTTTTTGCACATTATCACACACAATTTCAGCTCATTTTGTCCCAATTTAGCCTCTATTCATATTCAATTTGTCACACTTTTTAGTTTCTTTGCTTATCGCATGATGTTGATTGCAGATATGTATTAAAAAGGTCAAATTGGAGATAGCCTAACTCAAATCCAATCTCAATGGGACTTCTCCAAGTTTTGCAGTTGACCCAAAGCCATTTCCTAAAGAAACAGCAAAAGACACAGCGTGTTCTTTTAAAGACACGACGTGTTCACTTACAGGCAGACTCACAGGACAAAGAACACATCGTGTGTTATTAAACACACGGCATGTGATTCTCCAGCAACTTCTAGCCCAGAGTAGAGAAAATGGCGACACACTGTGTCCCTTATAAGACACGACGTGTTCCTGGTATATGAATGTTGTCTGCACCTTTCTGCCAAATCACACAGTGTGCGTTTATTCAAACACGGCGTGTGCGCTTCACTTGATTCACCTCCTGGAGGCAGAGACACAGCGTGTCAGTTTTCAACACATTGTGTACCTCACTATAGTGGAAACACTGAGAAAGAACAAACAACATGACACGTCATGTTCTTCAATAGACACGTCGTGTCGTTATCAGTTTCTCAAAAAATGAAAACGGTTGCCTTTCATTTTAAAAGCAAATTGGAGCCCAAGAGGCAGTTATGCTCGGTCATTTTGAAGTGGCTTACACCCAAGAGAAGTTCCAGAGTAGAGGAAGGTAGTTTTGGGGTAGAAGAAGGTGGTTTCTTGCAAGATAACCCCCATTCTACTTCATTTCTTCTTTGTTTTCTTCTCCAAAGGTGCAACAGAGCAACTCCCTTCATTCTAGCTTTCTGGGAGTGAAGTTGGTATGAGTTGGAGCTTTCCTAAGGGGTGGAACTTCGTCCTCTAGCTGGAGTTCTCTCCTCTTAGCCTACATTTGTGGTTCCTCTAGCTTTTTCCTTCTCTTAAGCATGCAAAACTCTAAAATTACTGTCATGTATCTGTATATCTTCACTATGAATGAGTAGAGCTCTTTTCTTGAGCATGGGAGAGTAGCTCCCATGCCATTGTTCATGTGAACTTGAAATTTATGCTTATTGTTGTTTATTTTGCTTTCTTCCCTAGATGCCTATGGTGTTTTCTTGCTTGTATGTTTGGCTGGCCACCTCTTATACATGTTTTATGCTTGCCTTGTACTTCCGGAGAATGCATTAGGGAGTATGGAGTAGGATCTGTGGCAATATTCTCTTGACCACGAGAGTGGCTAGAGATTATTGAGGGTTTCGATTGTATTTGACACTAAACATAGACGCAAGAGCGTTATGTGAAGTTGATAACCATCTCATGGCATTGGGAAATGCATGACGATGACAACCTCCTTGCTTATTAAATAGTGATCTTTGTTTCGTATGTTCATGTGATATAATGGCAATGGTAGCAAAATCCTATGCTCAAGTTTCTAATCAACACCATTGTTTAAAACCTTGCTTAGTTTCCATTTCTTTTAGTGTATAATCAATCAAACTTTTATAATCTGATTTAGATTAATGAAAGTTAACATGTTTGAGCCTAACTAGCCTAGCTCCTTGTGTTTGACACTCGACTATATTGACTCCCGTATACTTGCGAGTGATTAGTGAGTTGAAATCTTTCCCTTTCTAAAACTCATCAACGTGCTCCCACCAAGTAAAATAGCTCGGATACCAATCTCATCTTCTTATGGATAAATTTGTTTCCTTAGCCACATTACATGTACGAGTAGCTCCTTGGTCACGTATGCTAAGAATGCAGTTCTTAAAACCCATAACAAATGATGCTCAGAGTACATGGTAGATCTTTTGAGCTATTTCAACACCTTCTTCAAAAAATTAAGCATGTTCTTGACTAGAAGATTACATACATAATGTTATAATTGCCTTATTCTTTACTGAAAGATTTCATACCCAATATATTATGTAATTACTAGGTTGTAAATGTTGTTTGCACATGAGGCTTTACACCACACTAACTATTCTCAGTTAGCATATGCTAATGTTGATTCAATTACTTATACACATGCTAAAACTATAAAAACTATAGTATTAAGATATGAACTCCATTCTTATGGCATCTTTTGGAAAGTGAAACTCCCTTCTCATCATTTTGTAGATTGATGCAATCCTTGTTGTTTGCTGAATATCTCTGAAGTTTGTAAGATACAAGTGTTTGCACAAGTACATATAGCCGTTTTTGTATACATTAGAATTATTTTATGTCCACTTCCACCTATATTTGTGTTTTAGTGTATATAAATGTCAATCATGAATGAGATTATGAATATGCAGGCTTTTTAGATGTCTCCTTTATACCTTAAATTAACCTAGATTACTTTGTGTACATGTTACATGATTTCAAGGAAGTGTAGAGGATGGATGTTTAATAGACAAGATAGTTATTGACACAATCCTTCGGATTGTTAAAACCTTTGAATAGGCATCATTTTGTTGGTATCACTCCTATAGTGTGTTTATTTCTGGAAGAATCTTTTCTTGTAGGCTCTTTGCACTATTTTTTACTTGTACTAATGAATTCTTATGTGTTCTGGCTTCTTCCCCCACGCCATTATTTCCTTTTTTGTGCATTTCTTCATATATGATAAAACTAAAGACATCCCCCCCTTTCACTAGTTTTGGCCTACAATGATACCTATGGCACTCGCAACCAAAAATTTATAGTTGAGCTCCATCTCATAGTGCTCTTGTGTTTTTTGCATATGAAAATATGATAGGAAGTTACAAATGATGCTGATATAGTTACACTATTTTGTCCTAACTTTTTAAAGAAGACTTCATATAAGAAAAAGTGATCACCAATTCACTGAAGTCATATTGTTGATGTCTGGTCTTGTGGTATGACTTTGTATGTCATCTTGTTGGATACTATCCTTTAGAAACCCTGATGACCCAAGACAGTTTGGAAAGAATATAGAGGTGACCCCATTAGGTCTTTAGAGTTAATTGTTGATTAAAAGTTTGATCTAATCTAAATAATGTATTTTATATATTCTACTACATTCACAATGAGATATATTATAAATTAATAGATATCATTATCGCATGTATACTCTATGTATTGCAACATATATTTAGCACATATCTTTTGTCCATGAAGTGCAAATATTTCTTGTCTTGTACATCCGTAGCTAGCCTGGGGAAGGTGAGATTCTTAGATCTATCTACCCATTCTCTTCCAATTTGGTAACATCACATCATGATTATTATCCACTTAAAAATTGAAATGTTTCATGTAATATATCTTATTTAAACAATTGAGAAATAAGAATATGCTATTGGTTTGGCTTACCTACCCTTTGTCATTTAAGTGTAGGTTATTATGTGTATCTTTACATGTGGGAGTTCTATGATGATTCCAAGACAAAGGTACAACATAATGTCTAATCTTCTCTAAGCCATACGGTGACAGACAATAGAGAAAGGTACCTTACAAGGAGAGATTACGATGGTGATCTCAATGAACTATAAGAATCCAATATCATATACAACATGTATTATATAATTCACGGACTTCCTTATGCCCATGTCTTCATTATTATTACTTAAAAAAACTAAAACACTAAGGACATACCTAGTTGAGAAAATACTTTCAAATCTTACCTTAGAAGTAAGGTCACATATTCAAATCATACTTAGCACATTATCCTTCATTATGCATATCTTCATGACTTCATTCACTATCAAGTTAACATTAATCTTTGTTTGTACTTTTCTTGTGCCTTAAAGCCAAATATGGTTGTTACATTTGCCTCATATGGCCTGATCACTAAAGTCAAGTCAGTTGAGATGCACCACGAGTCCAACATGTAGGCCTGTCTTTGTGACATTATGGGCCATAATGTTAATAATGTTGACATCAAGGATCTCAAGTGTGGATTTGTTGCTCCAAAATCCAAGGGTGACCCAACTAAGGAAATTGCCAACTTCACTAGCCATGTTATCATCATGAACTTCCTTGGATATATTAGAAACAAATATGAACCATTCCTTGACTAGTTCCCAAGTTTGATGAGATCGTCATCTAGTTTGTCAAGACTTTTGGTAAGGAGATAAAGAAGAAGCCCAAGTTCTTGAATAATGGTGATGCAGGTTTTTTAAAAATGATTTTGACCCAGACCAATTTCTTGATGTCAAGTCACACTTAACAACATACAAATATGAGAAGTTCTAGTTCACATGTAAACCTTTTCATTATACTAAGAGAAGATGGTCAAAGGATGTAGAACCTATTTTACTTAGTAAAATCTTGTATGAAAGTGTGTTCATGTCTTGTATTTAAAAAAAGGGGCAAGGTAAAATGTCCAGCCCATATAATTTGCATTGGATTATATATAGTAAAAGTTAATATAAATAGTCAATTTTTTTTAAATCTAAGTTCAAATTGAAAGTGGAAATTAGTCAAATCTACAAGTAATAAATTTAAATGGATCCGTTAAGATCCATGCAAATGTCATGCCATTATAGTTGCTTTTTTTATACTTCATTATATACAACAAGAACAGTTTCATACAACATCCTAATACACAACACTGGCATTTGTATAAAAGCTAATTGATGTTTAGTAGCATTTCTAAAAAATTCAATTAATGTTATAATGGGATTTCTTTGGCATTTATTGAAAGCCATTTAAATTGAATATTTACTGGCATTTACAACTTATGCCACTATCTCTCTAGTGGTACTAGTACTAGAGGCATATTTTTAACTATCAACAAATGCAACTATATAATTTTAAGTGGCATTTATATTTTTATACCGACATTTGGTAAATGCCGCTAATGGGTATGTTTATTGTAGTGGGCTCAAAGCCTCCCTTAGTGGAGAGTGGAGTCATTTTCTGGCCTCTTCCAATTCCTAGAGGACTCTTCCTCCATATACTTCCTCTTCTTCTATAAGGACCTCTTCTTCCTGTAGGAGGGCCTTCCCTCTAGGTTGTCAGAACGTGTCTCTTCAGGGATGGCAGTGGTCTTGACGTGGGTCATGATGTTTCATATGAATACATTATTAATCTCATTTTCATGTTTAAGGCATATAAACATCGCAAAAAATGTGTCCATGACATCTTGATTACATGCATTTTATTATTTGGTAGAGGATACCTTATTCCCTAATATCCCTAACTCTAGTACTCAGAAGGGTAGAGGAAGTAGTTATTAGGTCCCTAGGGTTTTGGTGAGAGAAGCAAGGTGTTACACCCGAATCTCACAATTACCACTAATCATGAGGTTAGGGCATAAATTGAGGATTTAACGTAATACAAAGATCACCCTTAACTTTTTCTTATTTTTCAAACTCTTTATTTTCTCGCATTGAACCACATAAACTAACTTTACAAGGGAATCTAAATATTGATTTCTCTAATCTAATTTCAACAGTAAAAATGCATGTATGAACATTCATTATGTTTCTCATACTTTTAAGCACATAAGACTTGCTAATTCACATATATTGATAAAGAGGAATAATGTTATACATCATCATTTACAACTCTCTCTTATTTCTTTACAAGGACCTAGAGTGACAAGGACCGACTGAAATTAACTATACTCAAACTTAACTCTTGTGGAAGATATACTCTAATGCAATGACCTTCTTCAAGTCCATGTGATATCCCTAAAAATTTTGAGTAGAGGGGTGAGCCTACTCTCTCAGTGAATGAGTAAAACAATAATGCAGTCTAAAGTATTGAATCAGACATTTATCATTCTTGGATAATTGAAATTAATAAGATAGTAATATCAAATTAAAAGACTAGATATTCAAAAACTTACTAATAACATTGAAGCCTACATCATTATAAATAAACAAGTATGGAAATATAATCCTCACTATATTCAATATTACATTTAAAGAACAACTGCTGCAAAACTGAAATCAAATCTTTCTTAACTCTTATTACTTATAAGAAACCCTTTAAACTTATATAATCATATTTTAGCTTATGCCCTGATCATATGCAGTGTACTCTACATATGAAGACTCATAGTGAACTACAATCTCACCGTACAAGACTTAGCTAACACCCCGAGATTGCTAAGCATGACTACGTTGCTGGTCCGCAACAGGAAAATGGCTCTCTAGCCTCGGCACACCTATTATGCCATAAACATGGACTCCTCCACTAATCTGAGCACACAGGCGGAGAGTCAAGCCACCTATTGGATTTTATATACTCTAGTGCCACCAGGATCTCTAGTTGATGTTGGACACTACATATTGTATTTTTAAGGAGACTTCCACTAGGGCTTCATCCCCCGTACCACTTGTTAGTACGATCTAACCCTCGTATACTGGACACTGCCAGGGTTAGGTCGTTTCATCCCTACGATGCAAACCTCTCATAGGGAATCGGCGGTGTTCAGGGCTACTATTATTACTGTAACTTTGATTATATCTTTCTCTTAGACTGATCTCTTTTAACTCTATATATTAATGACTACTCGGACTATTGAATTGAAATCACTGATGATACTGAACTGAATGTTTAACATATTGTTTACCCCTTTCTTAGGGTTTCTCCTTACTCATGCACATATAGCACTTCTCATGTATTCAAACATATAACATGTCTACTAATATAAATATTATCATTCAACATTTCTCACATTTATACATGGCATTGATAACATACCTATCTAGGGCATGTCATATCTCTCCACTTGCAATAGCATAACAACATATGCATTTCATGACAAGTATTTGAGTTAGAAAATACAAATCTCATAAACAAGGCATGTATTCATATAAGATAATATTCAGATAAAATCCCACAATATCACATGAATCATTTCAATCAGCCATTTACTACTAAATTAGATATGTATACTTGTAAAAGCATACTTGATTGGGTTTCCATCCTTGATTACTTTCTATTCACATGATATGTATTGTGAAAATCAGAAACTCTATTTGTCCATATATCAAATCAAAGAGATCATACAAGTAGAATGATATGCACTAGGAACATAAGTAAGCTCATATAAGCATAAATCTGAATTTCATCTATAATGTTATTCAAGTGCCCAAATAACTTGAAAATTTAGATCTTCATAAGATTCTCAATAAACTTCTTAATTCTATAGTATTCAAGATACATGGATATCTATATCCATGTCATCATATAAACATTTTCATATCATAGTTGGAGCATGAATTGAAGTATTCTATAAACTGAATTCAAGAGCAGTTCTTTTCATTTATTGTCATCTAGGGAGAAATTGAGAATATGAATTAAAACCATCTAATTGAGTACAATTGACTAAAATATTCTTTTACCCACTCACCCTAAGCTGTAAAACAACTTAAAAATGTATCCCATATTTGAATATCTCAAATCCATATCAAAACCCTAACAATCACCACTTTCTTCTTTCTTTCAACTCGAAAACCCTAGAATTGAAGATTAGGAGAGAAATAGTGAGAAAAGGACTTGATTTGATATGATTTTGAATCCAATCAATGGAGGGACAAAATCTTGACATATGATAGAAGATTCACCATGAAACTATATCCAAAGAAGCTAAACTTATATGATTTCATCATTCCTCGGACCGCAAAACCCTAGGTCAGCATCTCCATCAATTTCTCCTCTCAAACCCTAACTCTCCCTCTCTCTCTCTAGGATTTCATTTCTTTGGTTTGAATCATGAATTATGAGAGCTCCTTGTGTGTTGGGTTGACCATATAGAGAAATTGAGCTGCTTGGGTCAATTGCACATTGACCCCTCACTATACTTTCTCTTATTTCAGCTGAATTTTCCGTCATACAAATATTACCATAATTCGTCTGCTGATAAGGTCTAAACGCATCCAAAAATTATGCAAATTTTACATGTTGTTTATGATTGATTTTTAGAACTCCAGTTAAAATTTGAAAACATTTTGTGTTACCAATAAATAATTAAAAATAAAACACTACACTACAGAAAAGCACTATGTCAGCATTTTGGTCGAAGTATAGTTCAACCAAGAACCACATTCAAAGAACACTAAAATATTCTAAAAATTTTCTCCAATATTCATGATTAAGTTATCCATATCATATACAAAATCCAATTAAATAAAATTTGTAGAAAATATGAAAAATCATTTACCACACTGCTATCCTGATCAAATTCCATATTCATGTACTATCAAAACCCTAATTTTTGCTAATTAGGGTTTACATTTCTCAAACCCTATTTCTTCAAACTAAAATCATAGTTAGAGTTTCTTCTTAGGTTTGAAACATCACAATTCATCTACTATCATTAATGAAGTCTAAACGATGTTCAATCTAATCAAGCATGTAATCATTCAGGTAAACCCTAGTTTACCAATTAAGCACAAATGTGGTCATTACAATTCTCACCCCTTAAAAAGTTTCATCCCCAAAACATAAATACGCAAACAAAGTATATTCAAAGTTTATTTTAAGCTTCTGAAATCTTACATTTCATTATATTCTTGTATTTTATACTTGAATGTAGTTTTCAACATTAAATCCTTTATTTCTTTTGTAATCACAACATGTTAAAATAGTTCTCAATGATAGCAAACAAATTCTCTATGCCACAATCAATCATAGAGTAGATATAGAAGCATTCAACATTTTCATACTCTTGAGGTGTTACCTCAACATTAATAATCTAATCCAACCATCTCAATTCATGCGGCTCAATATGTACTATTATTTTATATTACCTCTGAGTCACAAAAGAGAGTTCACCATGTTGTTTTGAATATTACTATTGTGCTACTCAAATAGCAAAACAGTCTTGAGTTGGAAGACTACATTCAACAAAAATTGTACAATACTACTCACAGCATCCCCGTTGCATCATGGATGCATAAGGTGAAGCATTACCATCACATTCCATATTATTCTCAAGTATGAACCCACACATAATTCAAGGTTTAACCATCGGGTTATAGCATACTAGAGTTTCAACAACAGTAACAAACTACTCCATGATTGTATTAGTCATTCAAGTACTATTCATACCCTATTACCATCACTTAGTTATATTAAATCTAGGTATAACAAGCTATACCTCATTAGGGTTACATATCAATACAATATGTTTATCATCCCTTCTATTCATATGAGTGAATAGGTAATACTACCTTATTCAGGGTAACCCTTCATTTGTTTTATCATCATTTGACCCATATCACCATACCACAATTGTACAATACTAAGATGGATTACTGGTATGAATTACTACAACTATCAGACACCTTTAATTAACATATTGCTTGCACATGTACATTGAAATCATACATAGAACCAATTTACATCCCTTAATATACCTTCAACAAATTATACTTATAAAAACAAATTCACATATTAATAAAAGCCATTGTTTTCTCTTATCTCTCTCCTCATTCACTACTACTTACTTTTTCCTACTTATCCTTCTCATTTTAATCATGTAGATTAAACATTCCTAAAATTGAAACATACAAGGTACAAATATATTATCCATCATTCTTTCTATCACTGCAAGAATTTATCTCATATCACATTTCACTCATATTGTATTTCTCCTTTTGTTCAACACACACTTGTTACATTTCAAATTTATATCTTACTCTTTACTCTGAATCATTTCCATATTGTTTATCTACCTTTCATATTAGCTATCTTTAAACCCTGGATTACTATCAGTGCTAGTTTACTTCTCATAGTGCAAATCTGGTGATCTTGTTTTATATAAATGCTAGTATTCAAGATCAAATCACTAGTGACATCCCTTGAACTACTACAACTCTAAACATTCTAGGGTTTGGTCCTTATCAGTAGCATGACGTTATTGTGATGTGACTTTACTCTCTTAATTTGAAATTCAACTTTGGATCTCACAAGTTTTACTAAAGTCCACTTTATCTTATCAATTGAATTTCCTTTCTCTTACTTGGCCATTCAGATAGATTACATTCTCAATTACCCTGCTAGGGTTTCATCATCATATTGTGTGTCATTATTACATTCACTAGATGTCTCTACCACGGTGGTTATGCATCATATATGATTCATTTTCTTATCACTTCATTCCCACATTGCTCTCATTAAGGAAGATATGAAAGAGAAGATGATTTTGAGACTTAGAATTCTTATCTTCAAACATTCATTAATACATTTGTCATATGTAGGTTTAATTATTTATCAACAAGGATAATTGACTAATTAGCACTTTCTTGAATCTCGCAACCTCTTTATTTTATAATCTATATTACTCCATTATGTTTCAAACCCTTCCTTACTTTCCATAATCCCCTTATCATATACTACTATTCCACATGTCATCTTTAACTTCTACTTTTCTCTTAAGATCATGTTGCTTATTCATATGTATGATCATGTATACCATGCTGCACATAATTTCTTTTTATCCTTTTACTAATGTGAAGTTGAAATTCTAAATCAATAATCTCTCTACTAGTTTCACCTCATGTTTAATACATTACATATTCTTCATTTTAAATCAAACGGCTCATGCATGGGTGAAACATAGTTTCTCTTTCAATTAAGTTTTTTTTCCTACCTAAATATAGTCTACCTTTGTATGACTTATTCATTGGTTGAGCTACACTTTTGTTCTTCTTTTAGAAACTAGTTTGTTGTTCTATATAGACTTGGAATCCAAAGGTAGTAAGGATGAATGTATTAACTTCACAATAAAGGTATACATTTCATGCTCTCAATTATATCATAACCCTTATCCCTTAATCAAGCTCATCATTTCCAACATTTATCTTTGTTTTAACTTAGTTTCTTATCCTAGTCTTATGATTTACATGTTCATATAATTCTCTTTACTTTAACTCTTCTGAAGACTCTTCACTTATATTTACTTATTGTCTATGCAACTCTTTTCTTCTATTTTCCCTTTGCTTTGTAGTACATAAAAAAACATTGTACTCGGTTATATAATCCATTCCTCATGATTGATTCTTACTATCTTGGCCCCTTACATACGTTTCTCATATATTTTCCATATTTCATATTTAGAGTTCAAATAATACTAATAATTAAACTTAATCTGAACCTTATGTCATGTTCCTTTATTCCCAATTAAGGGTTTCTCATATGAGGCCCTAAAGTTGGATCTCAGATATTAGTTCCAACTGATTCTTAGTTATCCCAGTCTTTCCCTTATACTTCAAAATCTTAGAGTATATACATTCATACTAGAATTTAGATCTAATCTATCTAGGATTTACTCTTGTTTTGTTACTAATAGGAGTTATTAGATCCCAGTAATGCATCCTTCCAATCGGACCAGGACAAACCTGTAGTCCTGAAGCCAAGAGCTACTCAGGATTACTCAACTCCTATTCATCTCAAATGTGTGGAAGAAAACTTATCCACTTAGGAAAGCTCATTCAAAGATCATTTCTAGTCTACTTGATACAAAGAATGTAATCAATAAATGCTACAACTGCATAGTGTACAACAAATCTTAAAGACCCATATATATTTCAAAATACTAAATATCTGAATTCATACATATAAGAGCATTTCTATTCATCTCCAATAAAACAACAATATGAAATGAAAGTTCTATCTCATTTTATATTTATGTTCTTAATTCATGTTACTTATCTTGTTTCTAACCCTAATATTTCTAGGGTTCCTCTCTAGCCCATCCTTCCACTTTATACCTGGACAGGCTATACATGAAAGAATAGACAGAATAGCTTGATACTAGTTGATCCAAGTACTCAGATATCGGGCCAGGATATCCAAATACTCAAATCCCTAGAACTAACATCATAACATCTCCTGTCTGCCACACTTATGACTCTAACTTACTAATTTAATGGTCCCTGACAACTCAACCTAAGATCTGATACCAAATTGTTACACCACGATTTCACAATTACCACTAATCATGAGATTAGGGCATAAATTGAGGATTTAACGTAATACAAATATCACCCTTAACTTTTTCTTCTTTTTCAAACTCTTTATTTTCTCGCATTGAACCACATAAACTAACTTTACAAGGGAGTCTAAACATTGATTTCTCTAATCTAATTTCAACTGTAAAAATGCATGTATGAACATTCATTATGTTTCTCATACTTTTAGAGGACTAATGTTAAAGAGGAATATATTTCTAAGCACATAAGACTTGCTAATTTGCATATATTGCTAAAGAGGAATAATGTTATACATCATTGTTTACAACTCTCTCTTATTTCTTTACAAGGACCTAGAGTGACAAGGACCGTTTGAACTTAACTATACTCAGACTTAACTCTTGTGGAAGATCTACGATGATGCAATGACCTTCTTCAAGTCCATGTGATATCCCTAAAAATTTTGAGTAGAGGGGTGAGCCTACTCGCTCAATGAATGAGTAAAACAATAATGCAGTCCAAAGTACTAAATCAGACATTTATCATTAAAAGACTAGATATTCAAAAACTTACAAATAACATTGAAGCCTACATCATTAGAAATAAACAAGTATGGAAATATAATCCTCACTATATTCAATATTACATTTAAAGAACAACTACTATGAAACCGAAATCAAATCTTTCTTAACTCTTATTACTTATAAGAAACCCTTTAAACTTATATTATCATATTTTAGCTTATGCCATGATCATATGCAGTGTACTCTACATATGAAGACTCATAGTGAACTACGATCTCACCGTACAAGACTAAGCTGACACCCCAGGATTGCTAAGCCTGACTACGTTGCTGGTCTACATTAGGAAAATGACTCTCTGGCCTCGACACACCTATTATGCCATAAAACCGGACTCCTCCTCTAACCTAAGCACACAGGCAGAGAGTCAAGCCACCTATTGGCTTTTCTATATTCTAGTGCCACCAGGATCTCTGGTTGATGTTGGACACTACATACTGTATTTTTAAGGAGACTTCCACTGGGGCTTCGTCCCCCGTACCACCTATTAGTACGATCCGACCCCCGTATACTGGACACTGTCAGGGTTAGGTCATTTCATCCCTACGACGCAGACCTCTCATAGGGAATCTACAATGTTCAGGGCTACTATTATTACTGTAACTTTGATTATATATTTCTCTTAGACTGATCTCTTTTCACTCTGTATATTAATGACTACTCAGACTATTGAATTGAAATCACTGATGATATTGAACTGAATGCTTAACATATTGTTTACCCCTTTCTTAGGGTTTCTCCTTACTCATGCACATATAGCACTTCTCATGTATTCAAACATATAACATGTCTACTAATATAAATATTCTCATTCAACATTTCTCACATTTATGCATGGCATCGATAACATACCTATCTAGGGCATGTCATATCTCTTCACTTGTAATAGCATAACAACATATGCATTTCATGACAAGTATTTGAGTTAGAAAATCTGAATTCATCAACAAAGCATGTATGCATATAAGATAATATTCAGCTAAAATCCCACAATATCACATGAATCATTTCAATCAGCCAATTACTACGAAATTAGATATGTATACTTGTAAAAGCATACTAGATTGGGTTTCCATCATTGATTACTTGCTATTCACAGGATATGTATTGTGAAAATCAGAAACTCTATTTGTCTATATATCAAATCAAAGAGATTAAACATGTAGATATATGCACTAGGAACAAAAGTAAGATCATATAAGCATAAATCCGAATTTCAGCTATAATGTTGTTCAAGCACCTGAATAACTTGAAAATTCAGATCTTCAGAAGATTCTCAATAAACTTCTTAATTCTTTAGTATTCAAGATACATGGATATCTATATCCATGTCATCATATAAATGTTTTCATATCATAGTCGGAGCATGAAATGAAGTATTCTATAAACTGAATTCAAGAGCAGTTCTTTTCATTTATTGTCATCTAGGAAGAAATCAAGAATATGAATTAAAACCATCTAATTGAGTACAATTGTCTAAAATATTCTTGTACCCACTCACCCTAATCTGTAAAATAGCTTAAAAATGTATCCCATATCTGAAAATCTCGAATCCATATCAAAACCCTAGCAATCGCCACTTTCTTCTTCCTTTCAACTCGAAAACCCTAGAATTGAAGATTAGGAGAGAAAGAGTGAGAAAAGGACTTGATTTGGTATGATTTCGAATCCAATCAGTAGAGGGACGGAATATTGACATCTGAGAGAAGATTCACCATGAAACTATATCCAAAGAAGCTAAACTTACATGATTTCATCATTCCTCGGACCGCAAAACCCTAGGTTAGCATCTCCATCAATTTCTCCTCTCAAACCCTAACTCTCCCTCTCTCTCTAGGATTTCATTTCTCTAGTTTGAATCACGAATTATGAGAGATCCTTATGTGTTAGGTTGACCATATAGAGAAATTGAGCTGCTTGGGTCAATTGCACATTGACCCCTCACTATACTTTCTCTTATTTCGGTTGAATTTTTTATCATAAAAATATTACTGTAATTTGTCTACTGATAAGGTCTAAATGCATCCAAAAATTATGAAAATTTTACATTTTATTTATAATTTAGTTTAAGAGCTCCATTTAAAATTTCATATCATTTGTAGTTAGCCATAAATAAATAAAAATAAAAAACTACACTACTGAAAAGCACTCTGTCAGTATTTTGGTCGAAGTATAGTTCGACCGAGAACCACATTCAAAGAACACTCAAATATTATAGAATTTTTCTATGATATGCACGATTGAGTTATCCATATCATATCCAAAATTCAGTTAAATAAAAATTTGTAGAAAATATTAAAAATCATTTACCACACTTCTATCATGATCAAATTCCATATTCATGTACTATCAAAACCCTAATTTTTGCCGATTAGGGTTTACATTTCTCAAACTCTAATTTTTCAAACTAAAATCATAGTTAGAGTTTCTTATTAGGTTTGAAACATCACAATTGATCTACTATCATTAATCAAGTCTAAATGATGTTCAATCTAATCAAGCATGTAATCATTCTAGTAAACCCTAGTTTACCAATTAAGCACAAATGTGGTCATTACACAAGGGTTAGAGAAGGGATGAAATTAGATGAGAAGAAATCTTAAAGATATTTTATTTCGAGTAAGATCCTCCAACTTTGACCAGGAAGAATGCACGAGCTTGAGAGTCCTCGTAAGCTGACTAGCGGTGCGGAGGAAATTTTTATCAGCCCCCGAGTAGTGGTCCCTCTAGACACCATCATCTTTAGAAAGTATTCTAATAATTTCCTTAGGCTCTGCAGAACTTTACAATTTAATCATGATTAAATATTAAATGGTAAACTTGACCCTGATACCAAATGTAATGACCCCCTCCCCCCATTATATGTTACCCTCAATAAAGGTGGACCAAGAGGGCAAGGGCCATTATCATATTTCTCGAGGTTTAGCAATTAACCAAAAATAATTATAAAATTTCACTAAATGGAAAAGAGAGTTTGATACAAAATGAAAGATAAAACTCTCCACTAAAGAGTTACAAGATATAGGAAACTATTGATTTGCAATATGAAATTAAAAAACCATCTAACACAATCCTCCATGGTAACTTAAGCATCTTTCCTTTTGGTGTCGTCTTCATTGGATGTGTATTTTGCAAATTGTTAGCCGTTTAACCTAAAACGTGGTAAAAAACAATGGTCAGTATAACAAGTTATACTGGTATGTAGGGGAAATAATATATTCACATGTAGGTGTAATAATATAATAAACCATAGTAATTATGATTATAAAATTGAACAAACATTTTCTTGTTTTAACCTCACCTCCCATATCCTCTTTTTCTCAATGGTGTGCTCTCTCTTTAGGGGAGCCTTTTTATGGGGAACCCTTATTTAAGGGTTTTGATCCTTGTAGTAGACATTTCATAGCCTTCCCTCACCCAGGCTTGGTTTCATACATAGGGCTTTTGTTCCGGGCTTGGCCTGAGGTGACCTTCCATTTCGGGCTTGATCAACAATCATGCCCTTTATGACTTTATTTACCCCATGCTCTTTAACTCACCAGAGATGATACATGGTTTGAGCAGGTTATAGTTATATAAGATGATACCCATTGTGACTTTATAGATTAAAAAAAACATGGAAACATTTAATTGCAATCCTGTCACGTAAACATATGAGAAATCATAGGAGTTTGTTAAGGAGATTAGTCATAGGCATAACCAACATACCTTTCTCAGAAGAGATCAAAAGTCCAAAAAATGAGCAGTTGAGAATAAGCAAGCAATCACCCTAAAATTAATGCATAACACTCAAGTATTACTATTTTCTATAAAATCTATCATTAATATTGACTTGAGTTCCAAGTTAGGGTTTTGGGGTCAAATTGGGATTTCATTAGGGTTTGGCTTCCCAAACCCTAATCACCACTTTCGATGCCCTTTTAACTTACAAACCCTAATTTCATGGTTTATGCATCATTGATCTCAAATCAAGTCAAAGTTTTCCTTTTTATAAAAAAAGACTCAACTTTATCCATTAAAGTCATATAAGCATATTATGATCATTATAATCAAGAAGTTGGGGTTTCCATGCTTTTAATATATTAAATGTTATAACTCCATTTTTTCTAAATCATGTAATGAGATTTGTAAATCTTCTTTTAAGAAATAAATGGAATCAATGGTTGATGTAATGGTTTGATTTGAATGAATTTCGTGCCTTGCTTTCTTAATGGGCCTTATTGGCTATTAAGCCCAATTGAAAGAAAAGAAAAAGAAAAGGAAAAGGAATTCAATTGGATAAAGGAATAAATGAGAAAATAGATAAAAGAAGAATAAAAGGCTAAGGAATATTTTCCAAAATGGAATTTTGAAATATAAAGGTTCCTTGAGGTTCAAGGAACTCAGGATAATAATATAATGGCAAAGGAAATAAAAAATATATGGAAAATATGGATAAATAAGTGTTCACTTGAAACCGAAGAAAAGGAATAATTTTCTTTAGATAATAATCCCAATTTTTGCAGGATGAAAGATAAAAGCATAAATGAGGTTTTCTTAAAATTCAAATTAAAAAGGAGTTCTAATTTGGGAGTTATTGCTTTTTCAAGTTATCCTCAAAATAGGAATTTTCTTGGAATTTAGGAAATCCTTTTCCTATTTGGTTTGAACGCGGAAAATGTCGAACTTTGGATCTCGATCCAATAGGTTTCATGCATCTTCGAGTTCCAGTGGAACTTGGACTGTAGCACGATTACAGGGGGGACTTTCCCCATCGATTTCTCGCGATTCAGTGCATGTGCACTCGTGGGATTTGTCCCAATGGGTCCGGGAGAGAGAGACGAAGCTTCTTGACCCAATATTTGTATACTTTCATCGCGTCTACAAAAAATGCCCAATTGGGCTGAAGGTAGGATTAGCGGCGGGGTCAGAAACCCTAAGAGAGTCCCTCATAGCCTATATATAGGACCCCCTCCTGATCGCTCTCACCCTCACGAACCCTGGCGGCAGCTCCCTAGGTCCTCGCAACCTCTCCCTCTCTTGATTTCTAGTTCTCCGATGAGACACCACAGCGGCACCGCCACATCATTCTAATAAGAAAGGGAGGAAGACAACGTACATCCGTCGTTCGATTAGGGATCACCGTGATCCTGCGCGAGGATCTAACGGTGCTAGGGGGCGGCCGGTTAAGTGAAAATCGCTCACTGACGCGGAGCGTTAGATCGAGAATCGACGATCGACAGCAAACGCGTGATCCTGCTAGTGGAGACAACTGACGCGGAGCGTCAGATCAACATGTAGACCAGCGACATCGTACGGTCGACGAATTTCGGTAATTAGTTTTCTTTAATCGAATAATCCAGAAATAGCCATTTATTTGCGAAAATCATAGAAACAACTGGGAATCTCCAATGGAAAAACTTTATATATGAAAGTTGCATAGAAAAATACGAGGAACAAGATAAAAATGGTTTGATAACCTACTTCTATCCCGTTTTACAAAAGTACCTTAATTTGGTAGAAAAATGTATTAAAAGGGTAAATAGAAACCCTAATTGTGCATAAAAGGTGAATCTTTGTGAATTAATAGGTTAATTTGAAAAGTATTAACCTGTTGATTATTAAGATAGAGTTTTCATCCATTTTGAATACAAAGTTGGCTAATTTAGGGTTTTAATCATTAAATGAAGGATAATATGTATTGAAACCCTAATTTAGGGTAAAAGAAGAGGAAAACCCTTATTTATTTTGAATTATGGAAAATGATTGTTAAATAATGATCCTAAGTATGATTAGGAATAGTAAGGTGAGAAATTTAGGGTTTTTATATAGTTTTTCTAAATAAGGATTCATAATGTTAAAAGTGGAGATAAAACTCTAATTCCTAAGGAAATCCTAAAATTGGAATAAAATCCTAAGAAATAAAATGAGTTTGGATAAATAATGATAAAAGGAAGTTTATATGTTTATTTTAGGATTTCTGTTCATCTTTGCTTGCTTGGTTGGGTTTCCCTGCTTAATTGATTCTGTCATCGAAACTACCGTTACAGGTATGTGGTTACGCTTATGACTACTCCGAATTACTTTTCCGAGGATTTTGTCGATGTTTCCATCGTGGCTTGAATTAAACTGTTGGATGAATTTAATTCATGCAAACTATAATGTCGATATGACTATCACCTAAGATATGTGCCTACTAACTCAGATCCTAGTCCCCTCTGTATCTTGATAGACTGACCTAGTATATGGCTACCTATGGGGTACGTCCATTAGGTCATTGGATGACTTAGTACATGGCTACCAATGGGGTAGGTCCATCAAGTCACCTTGAGTCAGGGATTGGACTACCTTGGGGTAGGGCCATGCGACTCTATAACCCTAAGTATTGGCTACCTGTAAGGTAGGGCCATGGGGGTAAGGATCTACCATATGAGAGAGGTAGTATCCATGTCCACTGCAGGGACAACACAGAGATTGGGGATAGGTAAGGATTGAGTAGTATTGCTTAAAATGTAATCTTGGATGTTAAATGATAATTGTTTGATTACATTTTCTATCATAGTTGCACAATTTTTGTAATCCCCCGCATACCAGCTTTATGCTGACTGCGTATTTGTTTGTCGGCGTTTTAGGTACAAACCCAAAAAGGACAAACAATAAATTGTCACATTGTGAATACATGAATTTAAGTTCAAGGAGGATTAGTTAGAGTAGAATTCATATGTGGATAGAAGTTTAGAAATCCAATTTTTCAAAGGTATGCAAAAAAATTATTTACTACAGCTTTTCAGTATAGTCTGGTAAAGTTTGGTAATTATTAATGTTAATTTGTCGAACCTTGATCCAGAAATTAGAATAACAGCTTCGACCTCTTGGTCTCCCTTAATTGGGAGTTACTGGAAGGCGGGGTCATTACATTTGGTATCAAAGCTAAGGTTCCTCACTTAACCATTAATAATTATTAAATTTTACAAACTCTATAGAACCCAATGGAGTTATTAGAGGATTATCTAAAAGACCGAGGTGTCTAGAAAAGGATCACGACCGGGGGTTGGCAATATTTTCCTCTGCACCGCTAGGCAGAATATGAGGACTCCCAGACCCGTGTGATTGCCTGGCCAAAATCTTAGGGTATGATTCGAAATAAGATACCTTTAGGACTTTCTCATTTTATTCATCCCTTCTCATCCTACATTCTATTAAGGATTTTAAGAGTTAGGGTTTTTCTCTCTATTCCCCATCCTCATCTGGTATGGGTAAGTAAATAAAGGATTAAGGAATCCTCCATCAAATTAATAAAAGATACATAATGAGACATCATTGACATAAGTATAATTAGTTTAAACATAAACTAAGGGTTTGTTTGTTATGCTTATGTAAATGTTTCGCGTGAAGACAGTGGTTATTCCAGATGCCACCAATGGTGGTGGGCCTTCCCATAGGGGAAAGGTGTCTTCCGAGAAGAGAGAGAGGAACCACGGTGGAGATTCCTCAAAGAAGAGGAAGAGACCTGAAGAGACCACTCATGAGGTCCCTATCCCTAACCTAATACCCTTCAGCAACCTTGATCAAGAAGAAGACCAAGGGTACGAGGAGCAACATGAGTACGAGGAGGTAGCCCAGATGGAGGAAGATCAAGCTGGTAGTCCCAAACCAACCATGATAATCCACATCCCTAATGCTTTGTGGATGGAACAACAGAAGAAGCTGACTGAGGCCATTAGTGCTTTGGCCCTCCGGAACTTAGCTAGAGGAGAAAATGGTGAGCCGCTATCTGTTCGTCCTTGATTGGGAGCCACCATCCTAGACTTCGTCAAGTTGAACATTGAGAAGTTTTGGGGAGAATACATATCTGAGGTAGTCAATAAGGCGGAAGCTTGGCTGCTTGCAGTTGAGAATGGATTCTGCATGCTTGAGGTACAGCTGAGCAAGAAGGTCCTCTTTGTTGCTCATCTTCTAGAAGGAGCAGCCAAGATATGGTGGGAGACTCACATCATAGGCCGAGACCTGATAGAGGAACCAATGGCATGGGCTGACTTCAAGATGATCTTCCCCGCTAGATTCATCCCTATCTCAACTAAGAAGGAAAAGGAAAGGGAGTTCACCAACATGACTCAAGGAAACTTTTCAGTGGCAGACTTTGGGCGCAGGTTTCAAATCCTAGAGCATTTTGGGCATATGATGTATGAGGAAAGAAGGGTGGATCACTTCATAGAGCATCTTCACCCTGCCATCAAGCCCCATGTGATGGCAAGTAAACCCAAAACCTTCACCGAGGCTTACAACACTGCATTAGACATGGAGAGGATTGTGATGCCTGCCCAGTTTCCACCCAAGGGGTATCTGGGTTTCACTGAAGGAGCTCAAGGTCAGAAGAACAATCGCAAGAAAGGTCACGGGCGTCACCAGGAAAAAGGAATACATGGAGGGAAAGGGAAACCCCATTAAGAGAACAACTGACCTCGATGTCACACCAGCGGGAAATGGCTTACCGGTGAGTATCGCCACAAGAAAAGGGTCTGCTACCATTGTCAACAAGAGGGACATATCCAAGTTGCTTTCCCTCTACCAGACCCAAGAGGACCGGGTCCAGTAGCAGCCCCACCTGTAGCTATGGCCCCACCTGCGGGAGAAAGAAGACAAGCTCGAGTGTTTTCTATTGATAATGAGGAAGCTCAAGCTAATGCTAATCGATTGATCGAGGGTAATAACCCTTAGAGTTCTTCCTTTATGTTTTAAAGTTAAGCATGTAATAGTCTAATGTATGGTGAAAAACAATGTAGGCATGCTTGAAGTTATGGGACACAATGTAAAAGCTTTGTTTGACTCTGGATCTACTAATACTTTCATTTCGAGAAATCTTACAACTATGCTTTGTTTGGATATCAAGGATTTAGGGTACGTCTTAGATGTTTCAACCCCGAGTGGTCGAATCTTTACATCCCTTTTGAAAACAGTGGTGATACCTGTGAAATATCGAGATCATGAGTTTCCTACATACTTTATCCTTCTTGATATGAATGACTTTGATGTGGTCATTGGTATGGATTGGCTTTATACTTATAGGGCCAACATTGACTGTAGGGAGAAGAAAGGGGTCATTAAGAAACCAGGTCACCCACCTTTCATCATTAAGGGTAGGAAAGATGCCACCACCAGCATGTATGTGTCAGCCTTGAAAGAAGAGAGGATGATGAGTAAAGGTTGTCGAGCTTTCCTGGCAGTAGTTACCGAGACAGAACCCAGGGTGCAACCATTAGAGGAAATAGAGGTAGTTAGGAGCTATGCAGATGTTTTTTCCAGATGATCTACCTGGGATTCCTCCTGAGAGAGAGTTAGATTTTTCAATAGAGCTAGCTCCTGGGACAAGCCCTATTTCACGAGCACCTTATAGAATGGCCCCTGCGGAGTTGCTCGAGTTGAAGAAACAATTGTAGGAATTGCTAGACAAGGGTTTTATCCACCCTAGCACATCACCATGGGGAGCACCAGTTCTTTTTGTAAAGAAAAAGGATGGTTCGCTCTGAATGTGAATAGACTACCAGATGATCAACCAGGCTACCATTAAGAACAAATACCCTTTACCTCGAATAGATGACTTTTTTGACCAGTTAAAGTCAGCTCGAGTCTTTTCCAAGATCGACTTGAGGTCGGGTTACCACCAGTTGAGAGTCAAGAGTGAGGACATCCCGAAAATAGCTTTTTGAACTCGTTATGGCCACTATGAGTTTGCGGTAATGCCTTTTGGGTTGTCCAATGCACCTAGTGTTTTCATGAACCTTATGAATAGTGTGTTCCAACCCTTCCTTGACTCATTTGTCATAGTGTTCATAGATGACATACTAGTTTATTTGGATGACTTAGATCAAAATCGAGACCACCTAAGTAAAGTCCTTGATATCTTGAGAAAGAAGAAGTTTTATGGGAAATTCTCTAAATGTGAGTTTTGGATAGACCGAGTCATGTTCCTCGGACACATCATCTCAGGAGGAACGGTCGTCGTAGATCCAGCTAAAGTGTTGGCAGTACGAGACTCGCCTGCACCAAAGATCCCCTCCAAGATCTGAAGCTTCTTGGGGTTAGTAGGATACTATCGGCGCTTCATCAAGGATTTCTCAAAGACCGCCTTGCCTTTGACCATGTTGACTCAGAAAGATGTGAAGTTTGTATGGTTCAATGTGTGTGAAGCTTGTTTTCAAGAGCTGAAGGAGAAGCTGACCACTGCACCCATTTTGACTCTATTGTTAGGCAATGAGGGTTTCATGATTTTCATCGATGCATCAAAGATGGGACTTGGCTGTGTGTTGGAACAGAACCGACATGTGATTGCATATGCCTCTCGATAGCTCAAGCCCAATGAGGTGAATTACCCAACGCGTGACTTAGAGTTAGCTACGATCATCCATGCTTTGAAGATTTGGCGGCATTACCTGTATGGTGCTACTTTTGAAATCTTCACTGACCATAAGAGTCTAAAGTACCTCCTGACACAGAAAGACCTAAACCTACGACAATGATGATGGATGGAGTACATGAAGGATTACAACTTCACCATCGCCTATCACCCAGGAAAGGCGAATGTCATAGCAGATGCTTTGAGTCAGAAACAGCTCAGGTGTGCAGCTGTTTTGTCCAGTCAGTGGAAGAGTTTAGAAGAGCTGATAGAATGGTCTCCCCAACCCTTTGATGATCGAGTTCGTTTGGCCAACATCCAAATTCAGTCGGAATTGTTGGGTGAGATTGTAGTAGCACAGTTGGCCAGTGGAGAACTTGACAAGATGAAAGGCTTGATGAAGAAGCCTCAGACCCGTCTTTCTTTGGGAATAGACGGAGGGATTAGATTTGAGAATCGTATATGGGTCCCAAATGACTCTCCGTTGAAGGAATGTATCCTACAACAGGCTCATGGTTCTAAGTACACGGTGCACCCGGGAACTACTAAGATGTTTAAGGACATGCAGAGGTTTTTCTGGTGGCCAGGAATGAAGAGAGATATTACGACATATGTGGCCAGCTATCTTACGTGCCAAATGGTGAAGGCTGAACACCAATGACCCGGTGGGATGTTATAGTCTATAGAGATTCTAGAATGGAAATGGGAGCAGATCACCATGGATTTTGTGGTGGGTCTACCTCGGACTAAGAAAGGTCATGATGCTATATGGGTTGTGGTAGATTGCCTTACCAAGTCAGCACACTTCCTTGCCCTGAAGACCACTGCCAAGGTGTCAAATTTTGTTGAGTTGTATATCAGAGAGATAGTGTGGTTGCATGGCGTACCCGGTTCCATAATCTCCGATAGAGACCCAAAGTTTACTTCCAAACTATGGAAGCAAGTTCAAGATGAACTAGGTACAAGGTTGAAATTCAGTACCACTTATCATCCCAGACAGATGGTCAGTCAGAAAGGACAATCCAGACCCTAGAGGATCTGCTGAGAGCTTGTGTGCTCAATTGGGGTGGATCATGGGAGCAGTACTTACCGTTAGCTGAGTTTGCCTACAATAATAGTTACCAAGCCAATATTGGGATGCCTCCATATGAAGCTGTATATGGGAGACCATTTTAGTCACCACTTCACTGGGATGATGTTGGTGAAAGGACCTTGTTGAGGTCAGATGAACTCCAAGTGTATGCTAATAAAGTCACTTTGATCAGGCAAAGGCTAAAAAGGGCCCAGGATCGACATAAGTTGTATGCTGATGCAAAGCGGACTAATGTGCATTTCACTGTGGGAGAACATGTTTTTCTGAAAATCCGACCACTCAGAGCTATAGCTAAGAACAGAGGAAAGTTGAGTCCTCGATATGTGGGTCTGTTTGAAGTGTTAGAACGGATTGGTGAAGTTGCATATCATTTGGAATTACCCCCTCAATATAGTATGATGCATGATGTGTTCTACGTGTCCAATCTGAAGTGATATGTGTGAAATCCGAGCCATGTGCTGAGCATTGAACCCATTGAGCTTCAAGGGGAGCTAACTTAGTCTGAGTTACCTGTGCGGATTCTAGATACCAAGGTAAAAGAGCTCAGAAATAAGAATATAGAGATGGTAAAGGTTCTTTGGAAGCACCATGGAGAGGATGAGGCCACATGGGAGCTGAAGACGGACATGGAAAAGGCATATCCTAATTTGTTTGCTTGATTGTTGAATTTTGAGGGAAAAATTCCTATAAGGAGGGGAGGATGTTATAACCCCATTTTTTCTAAATCATGTAATGAGATTTGTAAATCTTCTTTTAAGAAATAAATGAAATCAATGGTTGATGTAATGGTTTGATTTGAATGAATTTCGTGCCTTGCTTTCTTAATGGGCCTTATTGGCTATTAAGCCCAATTGAAAGAAAAGAAAAAGAAAAGGAAAAGGAATTTAATTGGATAAAGGAATAAATGAGAAAATAGATAAAAGAAGAATAAAAGGCTAAGGAATATTTTCCAAAATGGAATTTTGAAATATAAAGGTTCCTTGAGGTTCAAGGAATTCTGGATAATAATATAATGGCAAAGGAAATAGAAAATATATGGAAAATAAGGATAAATAAGTGTTAACTTGCAACTTAAGAAAAGGAATAATTTTATTTAGATAATAATCATAATTTTTGCAAGATGAAAGATAAAAGCATAAATGAGGATCCCTTAAAATTTGAATTAAAAAGGAGTTCTAATCTGGGAGTTGTTGCTTTTTCAAGTTATCTTCAAAATAGGAATTTTCTTGGAATTTAGGAAATCCTTTTCCTATTTGGTTTGAACGCGGAAAATGTCGACCGTTGGATCTCGATCCAACAGGCACCATGCATATTCGAGTTCCAGTGGAACTTGGACTGTAGCACGATTATAGGGGGGACTTTCCCCATCGATTTCTCGCGATTCAGTGCATGTGCACTCGTGGGATTTGTCCCAATGGGTCCGGGAGAGAGAGACGAAGCTTCTCGACCCAATATTTGTGGACTTTCATCGCGTCTACACAAAATGCCCAATTGGGCTGAAGGTAGGATTAGCGGAAGGGTCAGAAACCCTAAGAGAGTCCCCCATAGCCTATATATAGGACCCCCTCCTGATCGCTCTCACCCTCACGAACCCTAGCGGCAGCTCCGTAGGTCATCGCAACCTTTCCCTCTCTCGATTGCTAGTTCTCCGGTGAGACACCACAGTGGCACTTCCGCATCATTCTGAGAAGAAAGGGAGGAAGATGGCGTACATCCTTCATTCGATCAGGGATCACCGTGATCCTGCGCGAGGATCTAACGGTGCTAGGGGGCGGCCGGTTAAGTGAAAATCACTCACTGACGCGGAGCGTTAGATCGAGAATTGACGATCGATAGCAAGCGCGCGATCCCGCTAGTGGAGACAACTGATGCAGAGCGTCAGATCAAGACGCGAACCAGCGACACATTGATCGTGTGGTCGACGAATTTCAGTAATTAGTTCTCTTTAATCGAATAATCTAGAAATAGCCTTTTATTTGCGAAAATCATAGAAATAGCTAGGAATCTCCAATGGAAAAACTTTATATATGAAAGTTGCATAGAAAAATACGAGGAACAAGATAAAAATGGTTTGATAACCTGATTCTATACCGTTTTACAAAAGTACCTTAATTTGGTAGAAAATGTATTAAAAGGGTAAATACAAACCCTAATTGTGCATAAAAGGTGAATCTTTGTGAATTAATAGGTTAATTTGAAAAGTATTAACAAGTTGATTATTAAGAAAAAATTTTCATCCATTTTGAATACAAAGTTGGCTAAATTAGTGTTTTAATCATTAAATGAAGGATAATATGTATTAAAACCCTAATTTAGGGTAAAAGAAGAGGAAAAACCTTGTTTATTTTGAATTATGGAAAAAGACTGTTAAATAATGATCCTAAGTATGATTAGGAATAGTAAGGTGAGAAATTTAGGGTTTTTATATAGTTTTTCTAAATAAGGATTCATAATGTTAAAAGTGGAGATAAAACTCTAATTTCCAAGGAAACCCTAAAATTGGAATAGAAATCCTAAGAAATAAGATGAGTTTGGATAAATAATGATAAAAGGAAGTTTATATGTTTATTTTAGGATTTATGTTCATCTTTGCTTGCTTGGTTGGGTTTCCTTGCTTAATTGATTCTGTCATCGAAACTACCGTTACAGGTATGTGGTTACGCTTATGACTACTCCGAATTAGTTTTCTGAGGATTTTGTCAATGTTTCCATCGTGGCTTGAATTAAACTGTTGGATGAATTTAATTCATACAAACTATAATGTCGATATGACTATCACCTAAGATATGTGCCTACTAACTCAGATCCTATTCCTTTCTGTAGCTTGATAGACTGACCTAGTATATGGCTACCTATGGGGTAGGTCCATCGGGTCATTGGATGACTTAGTACATGGCTACCAATGGGGTAGGTCCATCAAGTCACCTTAAGTCAGAGATTGGACTACCTTGGGGTAGGGCCATGTGACTCTATAACCCTAAGTATTGGCTACCTGTAAGGTAAGGCCATGGGGGTAAGGATCTACCATATGAGAGAGGTAGTATCCATGTCCACTATAGGGACAACACAGAGATTGGGGATAGGTAAGGATTGAGTAGTATTGCTTAAAACATAATCTTGGATGTTAAATGATAATTGGTTGATTACATTTGCTATCATAGTTGCACAATTTTTGTAATCCCCCACATACCAGCTTTATGCTGACTGCGTATTTGTTTGTCGGCGTTTTAGGTACAAACCCCAAAAGGACAAACAGTAAATTGTCACATTGTGAATACATGAATTAAAGTTCAAGGAGGATTAGTTAGAGTAGAATTCATATGTGGATAGAAGTTTAGAAATCCAATTTTTCAAAGGTATGCAATAATTTTATTTATTATAGCTTTTCAGTATAGTCTGGTAAAGTTTGGTAATTATTAATGTTAATTTGTCAAACCTTGATCCGGAAATTAGAATAACGGCTCTGACCTCCTGGTCTCCCTTAATTGGGAGTTACTGGAAGGCATGGTCGTTACATTAAAGTTAGCAACTTTAGGTACTTTTAGAATTACATGCATATCTATGTCTTGAAAATATTTTTATTGAAATCCATTTTTCTGATCAACTTTCATATATAAATTATTATCATTAGAGATTCCTATGATTTTCTATTGTTTTGGCAAGTTTAATTAATATTGGTCAATGAGAGTTCACCACCTAGGTGATGAGCCCACATACTGGCCTTGCCACCTAGGCTGGGCCAAGCCAATGGGATCATGCTAGCTTGGTAGTTAGCGTTGACGTTGAAACTCGCTAACCATAGCGAAGAAAGAGGGAAAAGGACTGAAAGGTCCTTACCAGTGTGAAGAGGTGTCGGGGGCAGGCTGGACTTTTCACCCAGATTATCTTCAACATCACTGCTTTGCGAGCAGCTTGGACGGTCAACGATGAAGGTTGACTCTGGGATTCTCTCCTCTTGAACGTTGAGTGAGGGTGCTACAACCTTCTCTCACCTCGACAAACTCACTGAGGGCTCCAATTTCCCTAGAGGTGACCAGTGTCGCGAGAGCGGAAGAGAGGTATCTCTAGAGAGATAACAGATAGGGATAGGGATGAAGTAGGGTACTAGAGGAGAAATTGAGAGTAGGGTCAACCATATTAGGTCTAGCAGAGTTTAATGATCGTCTTTGTAGTCTTGCAGAAGGGTACTACTCCCTTTTATAGCTCTTGGATATGGTGGATACGTCAGTAAGGGGATCGTGATTTGTGATTTTCATCGATTACTTTCCAAAGGTACTAAAACATAGGATAAAATGATGTGTTTTCCTCTTGCGAATCTACCGGAAAGATTTCCAGATTTGCAAATTAACTGTGTTGAGAGGAATTGATCGGGAAAGATATCAATGCCCAGTCGTTGTTTCCTTTTCCTATTCGAGGTAGACGATGATCTACACATCGTCAGATCGTGATCCAACAATTAACAAATCACGTGCAACAAAACGGGTTGGGTCCCTTATTTGTTAAAATTAATTAAATTGTTACATTTAATTTATATTCTTTCTAAATCAACACTTCAAGAAAACTAGTAAATTCAATACCTCTCTCCTTTAATCTTTTTAATCCTGAATTTTAAAGGAAGGTCTTAATTACTTTTATAGATGTGGGTGAGATTGGAGACCAAAATACACAAGTTAATGATATTTTTCTTTATCTCCAAGTCTTTTTTTTATATTCTTTATTTAAGGAATCAAATTAATTCCTTTCTCTTTCTAACTTTTCCATACTTCTTAATTTATTTACTTTTTCTTATTAACAACAACATAGAAACAAAACTGATCTCTTAGTTGCCTTCAACACCACATTTCTAGAAAATTCCACATAATTTCATTTGCAAATTATTAATTACCCATTACCTTTAGTAGTTTAGTTACTTTGTGGATTTTCTCTCTTTATTTTCCTTTTCTTGATTATTGAACTATGGAAAATAGTAACATTCATGAAACCATTGCAAAGGATAAATTATAAATTAAATCCATACTTTCAAAAGAAGACACATCAAGTTTTCAATGTATCCTTATTATTCAAATATTTGCATTTCAAATATGTAAATACATGTGAAAAATTATGCTATAAGAGATGTAGTCATATGATAAATTATGGTTATTTGATTCAAATTTTCACTTTGCAAACTCAACATAACTACACGAGACTATACTTAACGAAGCTAGCCCTAAAAATAATCAACATGCATGCCCTAGTTTTCGCAATGTGTACCACATATGTTACTTATAGGATAAAAAAATTAAACATGTTTAGCTACTTTAAATACTAAAATAGCATATTTCAAATTTTAATTCTCAAGATGGCATATTTACAGGCCAATACGTCACAAATGGGCGTGGGTCACACATTGCTCTCCTACATGAACAATATGTCCCAAACGGGGACGCATTTTTTTTACATCATTTTTGAATTATGATGCCATGTAATGATTTATGTATCTATTTATTTTATAATAAGTAAAATTGTTAAAAATAATAATATATACAAAATTTGTTAATACATTAGAAAAACAAATATAGTTAAATACTAATCCAATGTATACAAAATATATAATATTTTACATACAACAAAATTTATAATATTAAAAGAAATACTACAATCAAGATATTACATATAAAAACTGTGATTAACAAAATACAATTGCTAATTAATAATATGTATAATATCTTTTGTTTCAATTGTGTATTATTGTTTTTCCCTTGTATAATTATTAATGAAATGAAATTGTGCATTAATAATATGTATCATATATTTCGTTACATTTTATTAATTTTATTTTATCTCTAATTACATTTCATTATGGTATAATACATATTATTAATGAAATGTAATTATTTATTAAAAGTAGCAAATATATTTTATATACATTATTAATAATGAACTGTATTTCATTAATAGTATGTATTATACCTTAATAAAATATGATAACGATAGAATAATAAAATTAAATATATGATACATATTATTAACTAAAAAGTGTATTTCATTAATAATCATGTAATGAAAAAATAATAATAACAATTGAAGCAAAATATATCATCCATATTATTAATGAACAATTGCATTTTGTTAATCTTATATTATATATGTAATATCGTGATTGTATTATTTCTTTCAATACTATATTTGTTTTGTGCAGAGTATTATATATTTCACACATATTGGTCTAATATTTCAATATAATTTTTATTTTACTATGGTATCAATAAATTTTGTATATTATTATTTAAATTTTAATATAGTGTATTAATAAATATTATATGTTATTACTATTACTTATTTTAAATTATTAAATTTGTATTTTTACCGTTGTATTTATTAAAAAGTAATTAAGGTATATTTTATTACATGGTATCGTATTAAAAATATAACTTAAAAATAAAAATAAAAAAACGTATCTCTGCTGGGACGTATTGTTGTCAGCTCTGTGATGTATTGCTCTTTAGGAGACAATATGTCCCTAACTGTGACGTATTAACCTGCAAACATGTCATATTGAGAATTAAAATGTGAAACATGTTATTTTGATATTTAAAAAGTGACGGTTGCAGATTCGGAGTTTGAAGTCCAAAATCCCATTCAAAATCCCATATACCTGACGAATTGCAGTTAATTTCTATCCAGAAAACAACAAGTTCATTTCTCCTGGCTCATAGCTGCGGACATTGCTAGTTGAAAGCATACTAAAAGCTTCATATACTCTAATGGAAGCCAAAGCGATTGGGTTTGGTACTTACAAAAATATAGAACGTCCATGGCATTCACATGACATGATGCTTTTGCTCCTAATTTTGGCAGGAGTATGCTATTCCCAGACTAGGAAGATGACACTCATCTGCTGTAATTAACCCGAACCCATTATCCCATATGTACAAACACGTGTAATACGAAGAGGAAAGGAGTATCCTGCTCCTCTTGAAAAAGAGATGCAGCAAATCCGTTCTCGACATGACGATACTGTTATACGAGAAGGTATATTACCACATATTTTCATACGTGAGGAATAACCGCTACTTGGCCCAGTGGGACGAAGGCCAATGAGAACCGAGCATTATTAGTTTAAATTCTCTCTCGACAATGAACCTTCGGTAGTAATGAAACCGGTGTTTGCTTATATTAAGCAGATGAATACAAGTGGGCCTTTTTACTTACGGTGTTTTTGTACTCATTAAAACTGGTAAATCCAGCATAACTCAAATTTAATTCAGATGACAAATTATGGTTATTTAATTCAAATTTTCACTTTGCAAGCTCAACATAACTACACTAGACTATACTTAACAAAGCTAGCCCTAAAACTAAACAACACGCAAGCCCTAGCTTTCACAATGTGTACCACATATGTTACTTATAGGCTAAAAAAATTAAACAACATGTTTAGCTACTTTAAATACTAAAATAGCATATTTCAAATTTTAATTCTCAAGATGGCATATTTACAGGCCAATACGTCACAAATGGGCGTGGGTCACACATTTCTCTCCTACATGAGCAATACGTCCCAAACAGAGACGCATTTTTTTATTGTTTTACGTCATTTTTGAAATATGATGCCATGTAATGATTTATGTATCTATTTATTTTATAATAATTAAAATTGTTAAAAATAATAATATATACAAAATTTGTTAATACATTAGTAAAACAAATATAGTTAAATACAAATCTAGTGTATACAAACTATATAATATTTTACATACAACAAAATTTATAATATTAAAAGAAATACTACAATCAAGATATTACATATAAAAACTATTATTAACAAAATACAATTGCTAATTAATAATATGTATAGTATCTTTTGTTTCAATTGTGTATTATTGTTTTTCCCTTGTATAATTATTGATGAAATGCAATTGTGCATTAATAATATGTATCATATATTTTGTTACATTTTATTAATTTTATTTTATCTCTAATTACATTTCATTATGGTATAATACATATTATTAATGAAATATAATTATTTATTAAAAGTAGCAAATATATTTTATATAGATTATTAATAATCAACTGTATTTCATTAATAGTATGTATTATACCTTAATAAAATATGATAACGACGAAATAATAAAATTAAATATATGATACATATTATTAACTAAAAAGTGTATTTCATTAATAATCATATAATGAAAAAAATAAAAATAACAATTGAAGCAAAATATATCATCCATATTATTAATGAACAATTGCATTTTGTTAATCTTATATTATATATATGTAATATCGTGATTGTATTATTTCTTTCAATACTATATTTGTTTTGTGCAAAGTATTATATATTTCACACATATTGGTCTAATATTTCAATATAATTTTTATTTTACTATTGTATCAATAAATTTTGTATATTATTATTTATAATTTTAATATAATGTATTAATAAATATTATATGTTATTACTATTACTTATTTTAAATTATTAAATTTGAATGTTTACTATTGTATTTATTAAAAAGCAAATAAGGCATATTTTATTACATGGTATCGTATTAAAAATATAACTTAAAAATAAAAATAAAAAATGTGTCTCGGTTGGGATGTATTGCTGTCCGCTCTGTGATGTATTGCCCTTTAGGAGACAATATGTCCCTAACTGTGACGTATTAACCTGCAAATGTCATATTGAGAATTAAAATGTGAAACATGTTATTTTGATATTTAAAAAGTGACGGTTGCAGATTCGGAGTTTGAAGTCCAAAATCCCATTCAATATCCCTTATACCTGACGAATTGTAGTTAATTTCTATCCAGAAAATAACAAGTTCATTTCTCCTGGCTCATAGCTACGGGCATTGCTAGTTGAAAGCATGCTAAAGGCTGCATATACTCTAATGGAAGCCAAAGCGATTGGGTTTGGTACTTACAAAAATATAGAACGTCCATGGTGTTCACATGACATGACGCTTTTGTTCCTAATTTTGGCAGGAGTACGCTATTCCCAGACTAGGATGATGACACTCATCTGCTGCAATTAATCCGAACCCATTATCTCATCTGTACAAACACGTGTAATACAAAGAGGAAAGGAGTATCCTGCTCCTCTTGAAAAAGAGATGCAGCAAATCCGTTCTCGATATGACGATACTTAAGGATGAGCATCGGGCTGGGTTATACCGGGTTTTGCCCTACCCAAACCCAAACCCACATTTTAAAACGGGCCACGGGCCGGGTTCAGACCCGAATAAAATTGAAAATTGTCAGCCCATATCCGACCCATATAAGAATGCTGGGTTTCGGACCGGATTCGGGTTTGCCCATATAACATCGAATGAGCATACCAAATTTTGCTAGATCTAACTTGCTAACATGAAAACTAAATTACTGTGATATGTATTTTGTGATAAACCTTCAAAAGAATGTATATACACTATATTGAAATTGAAAGAGTAACAGATCATTTTCTGGTACATGTGAATGTATGAGAAGTAAAAAATCAATGGAGTCCACAATGTTGTGCCTTTTTGCCTCCTCATCCTATATGTATATACAATGAAATGGGTTTTGGAAGGGCAAAAGATCATTTGTCTCCTACATGTGGGCATATGAGTAAAAAGATGAGCATAATTTACTATGTCACTACTACAGAAATGGCTTATGAAGTCACTTTCCAGTTGTCGGTTATTAACTAAGAATCGATGCCTAAAACCTACCGCGTCGGTTTAAAACATAAACCGACATATATAGGAGAGGAGTGGCCAGACACGGGTATCGCTTTCTATTTAGCGTCGGTTGTAGAATAAACAACTGACGCCTAAAATTAACCGCCGAATCTCAAATTTCGCGTGAAAAAAATTACCTCCAAAATTTGACATATGGCGTCGGTTATTTACTGAAAACCGACGACGAAAGGTTATTCCCGATACAACAATTGGGAACATTTTGGTCGTCGGTTATACTACAAGAACCGACGCTTATGTGTTTTCACGTGTTTTCCCGGTAAAATTTTCACACCCTTTTGAGCGTCGGTTTTAGAAAGAAACTGATGACTATGGTTATTAATCGAGAACATTTTTTTTAATCGGTGTATGTAGATAGACGTCGGTTTTTTTCTAGTAAAAACCGACAACTATCATTAAGAATAGGTGTCGGTTGGTTTGTAGAACCGACACCTTTAGGTTTACGTGTCGGTTGTTTTTAATAACCGACGTCGATTGTTTTTAATAACCGACGTCGATTGATAACTTAACAACACCCGCGAGCCCGACTCTTCCCCTTTCTCTGTTTCATTCATTGTCTCGCACAGCTGCTACTCCAGGATTTGGTGATTTCTGGTGATTTCTCCTCTGCCCCCACCTCTGCCGCCATTTACTCCGGCCGCGCACTGCTCCACTCGCTTGGGTGGTCCTCTGCCCACCTCCGTCGCCGCTTGCCCTCTGCCCCAGCTCCGGCGGCCTTCTCTCCTTCTCCGGTGACCTTCTATCTTGCTCCGGCGGCCTACTCTCCTACTCCTGCTGCTCGCTGCTGCTACTCTCCCCGCCAACGCCGCCGAAGGTACCTACTCTGCTCTTCTTCCTCTGCCGAGGTGTGTGAAATCGCAGGTTGGCACGGCCGTGTTGGTAGCACGGCCGTGCTGCATAGCACGGCCATGCTAGCACGACCATGTTGGTTGATTTTATGCTATATTGCTCAATTATAATCGGATAGCCTATAATGTTGTGCTACATTACTCTTCTAAAATTATTCTTATATTGTTGAATTGGGTCAATGACCACACCTACTATTGTGCCTGAATTATTCCATGTATGTTTGTACAAAGTGAATCTTATCGCTCTAATTGTGAATTATTGCATATTTGAAACTATTGAATTCTTGATTTATTATTTAATAATGCTCTAATTGTGAGTGATGCAATGTAAGTGAGCAAATACATGTAGTGGATATGTATTCATTAGCCTAGAAACTCGTCTAAGATTTACTCATTAGGAGTAAATCTTGGATAGTCCCCGGTTTGGGACTGTTCTTGAACACCTAATCTCACTTAGGATGTAAGTGTGTAATGTGTATTGAGTTTTCGAGAAAATTTCTGTAGCATTTCCCCGTTTGTTCTCTAAGTACATATGTACTTAGAGAACAGCATGGAAATGCTGCCAAAATTTTCTCGAAAACCCAATACACATTATACACTTACTAGTGAGATTAGGTGTTCAAGAATGGGATAGGTGGTACACATATTATATATAAGAATGACATCACATGTATTTGTTGGCCTAGAAACCCGTCCAAGATATACTCATTAGGAGTAAATCTTGGATAGTCCCCAGTTTGGGACTGTTCTTGAACACCTAATCTCACTTAGGATGTAAGTGTATAATGTGTATTTGGTTTTCAAGAAAATTTTGACATCATTTCCCCGTTTGTTCTCTAAGTACATATGTACATATGTACTTAGAGAACAGCGGGGAAATGCTGCCGAAATTTTCTTGAAAACCCAATACACATTATACACTTACTAGTGAGATTAGGTGTTCAAGAATGGGATAGGTGGTACACATTTATTATATATAAGAATGACAACACATGTATTTGTTGGCCTAAAGTTTTAACCATGCAAAAACTCTAATCTGTTAACCCTAGACCCTAATCTTGTTGTAATGTATATTTGATTTCTCTTTGATCATAGAATGGATAGATCATGGATGTCCATTCTCAATCGCTTCATCCCAGAGTTTATTTCTGGTCTTGACCAGTTTATTAGATTTGCCGAGGAACATAGGAAACAACCTGGAGATAGGTTCTACTGTCCATGTAGGCATTGTGGTAATAACTTGAAAGTCGACACTGGTGACGAAATCAAAAGTCATGTCATGTGCAACGGGATTATACAAGGCTATATAGAATGGCACTGGAATGGAGAGATTTCAAATCCGAAACCAGTGAATGGCGATAGCAGTGCTTGTGTAGAAGAAGAAATTGCCTTCGATGACGTAGATGTGAATGAACCAGTTCCAGTAGACATCGTTGATGCGATGCTGGATAGTTGTGGGGTAGAGCACACTGATCCACCTCCCATTTTTAGAAACATTGTGCATGATGTTGAGATACCGTTATACACAGGTTGTACTAAGTTTATGAAGCTTAGTGCTGTGTTGAGATTGTATAAGCTGAAAGCTAACAATAGATGGAGCGAAAAAAGCTTCACGTCATTGTTGTCTTTGTTGAAAGAAATGCTTCCTGAAGGAAATGAGTTGCCAATCTCAACATATCAGGTAAAGAAATTGTTGTGCCCAATGGAAATGGATGCCAAGAAGATACACGCATGCCCGAATGATTGTGTATTATTTCAAAAGGACTATGCGGATTTGAAAGATTGTCCAAAATGTGGTGCGTCACGATATAAATTGACGACTTCGGGGGAGTCCAAAACTGGTTCTCCTGCCAAGGTGATGTGGTATCTACCTATAATATCACGGTTTCAACGCTTGTTTGCCAATCCGATAGATGCAAAGAATTTGAGGTGGCATGCAGATGTTAAGAAAAATAATGATGGGATCCTACGACATGGGTCTGATTCCCCACAGTGGAAGAAGATTGATCTATTGTACCCTGAATTTGGTGAAGAAGTCAGGAATCTAAGACTTGGGCTTTGTACAGACGGGATGAATCCGTACGGGACATTGAGCAGCCAACATAGCACTTGGCCAGTCATACTTGTTATATACAATCTTCCTCCCTGGCTGTGTATGAAAAATAAGTACATAATGTTGTCGTTGTTGATATCGGGCCCTAAACAACCTAGAAATGACATCGATGAATATCTTGAACCTCTGATTGATGACTTAAAGAAACTCTGGGGTGAAGGTGTGATGACCTATGATGCTTCACGAAGAGAGACATTTCGTTTGCATGCTATGTTGTTTTGCACTATTAATGACTTTCCAGCATATGGGAATTTGTCTGGATATAGTGTCAAAGGAGCTAAAGCGTGTCCTATATGTGAAGAGAACACTGATTCAATAAGACTAAAACATGGCGGTAAGACTGTATATCTCGATCATCGAAGGTTTCTTCCAAAATTCCATCTGTATCGTAGGAAGCGCAAAGCATTCAATGGATTGAATGAGGAACGGAGTGCACCTAAACCTATACCAGGGGAGGTTGTTTATAAAAGAGTAAAAGACTTTGTCAATGTATTTGGTAAGAGATCACAATGTACTATGACCACACGGAGTGACAAATCTTTATTCAAGAAGAAGTCAATATTTTGGGATCTTCCTTATTGGAGTTCTTTGACAGTCAGGCATTATATCGATGTCATGCACGTTGAGAAAAATGTCTGTGATAGTGTCATTGATACTTTGTTGAATATACCAGGTAAGACTAAAGATGGGATAAAATCCAGACTGGACCTACGTGAAATGGGAATAAGGTCAGAATTAACAAAATTTCGTAAAATGGGAAATCGGAAAACATACTTACCTCCCGCTTGTTACACATTGTCTAGAAAGGAGAAGAAAGCTTTTTGTGAATGTTTGGTAAATGTTAAGGTGCCACAGGGTTACTCATCCAACATCTGTAGATTGGTATCAATGAAAGATCTGAAGTTGATAGGTCTTAAATCTCATGATTGTCACACTCTAATGCAACAAATATTGCCTATGGCAATTAGATCTATATTATCGAAGCATGTAAGGTTTGCAATCACCAGACTTTGTTTCTTTTTCAACAGCCTGTGCAGCAAAGTTATTGACCCTGATACTCTCGATAAATTGCAAAGAGAAGTGGTTGTTACCCTATGTCAGCTTGAGATGTATTTTCCTCTGTCGTTCTTTGATATCATGGTACATCTTGTTGTCCACTTGACTAGGGAAGTGAAAATGTTGGGACCAGTTTTCTTGCATTGGATGTATCCCTTTGAACGATACATGAGTGTTTTTAAAAGTGATGTTCGAAACTGTTATCGGCCTGAAGGGAGTATTATCGAGGGTTATGTGGCGAGAGAGGTTATGGATTTTTGCAATGACTTTCTCAGTGGTAATGACACTCCTGATAATGACAAGAATATTGACGAGCAATTTGGCAAAGGAATTTTGGGATCACGTGTGAAAGTAATCAGTCGTGAGTAGTTGGAACAAGGTCACTTGTATATTTTACACAACATGGACGAAGTGAACGTTTATATCGAGGAACATACCAATTTCATCAAGAGACAATATCCTCGAGCCAATACAATGTGGCTTGCTAGAGAGCATAACAAGACATTTATTAAGTGGTTTGAAAATAAAGTCTTACATCAACTATCTCAAACACCAGATGATATTACTGAAACTATCAAATGTCTCGCCTTTAAACCAAAATTGATTGTTATGTCTTATGAAGGGTATGACATTAATGGATTCACATATTACACAAAGTGCCAAGATGATAAGAGTGTCGTCCTAAACAGTGGGGTCACCCTTCAAGCATCGACTATGTTTTTTGCAAGTGCAAAGGATAAGAGTCCACGTGAAGCTAAAATGTCATATTACGGTGTAATTGAAGACATTTGGGAGTTTGACTACATAGATTTCAGAATTTCTCTCTTCAAATGTAATTGGGTTGATAACACCAAAGGAGTTATAGTGGATGAATTGGGTTTCACTTTAGTGAACTTTGAAAAGATTGGCGAGAAGGATGAACCATTCATATTGGCATCACATGTGAAACAAGTATTTTATATCGATGATCCTACAAATGATAAATGGTTGGTTGTTCTTCATGGTAAAAGACAGTTCATTGAAGATCCTATAGATGAAGAACAGTACTATGATAAGTATGATGACTCCAGTCCATTCTCAGTTGGGTTTCCAACACCAGCAAATATTGAAGCTAATGATGACTTGTATGTGCGCGGAGATCACAATGAAGGATTGTTAATTGATAAAAAATCGTAATATTAGAGGCATGTTTATAAAATGTTTTTTTGTATGTTTTATTTCTCTGAATGTGAACTTTACAATGTGAATGTGAACTTTACAATATGAATTTTACAATGTGAATTACTTTATAATGTGAACTTTACAATGTGAATGTGAACTTTACAATGTGAATTTTACAATGTGAATTACGTTATAATGTGAACTTTACAATGTGAATTACTTTACAATGTGAATGTGAACTTTACAATGTGAGCTTTACAATTTGAATTACTTTACAATGTGAACTTTACAATGTGAATGTGAATTTTCAGATGGCTGAGCATTCTCCTGATGACTGTGCTGATGATTACCGTGAGGGTGAGGACATCAATGCGCCGCCTCACAATGTAAGTTTTAAAAATATATCATATATTATATCTATATGTCCATTTATAGTTATATCTTTTAAATGTGTTTATTTTGTCAAATTTTAGGTTGATGATGCACATGTACCATCTGAAGCACTTGAGGCACTTGATCAGCAACACCAAAAAGTTGACAGGAGAAGGGGCATCACTATGATGAAGAAGTTAATAGCGCAAAAGGGCAATGGACCCAAACTTGTTGTGGATTTTGATAATGCAGGAAATGCATCTGGTGTGAATCGCAATTCATTTGTTTCATATCTTGGGTATGTTACTCGTAGCCATTGTGGTTGTAAGATAGATTCTTGGCATAAAGTTTCTATGGAGAAGAAATATGTAATATGGAAGGATTTATGCGTGAGTTATTATTAATTTGCAATTCTATTTTGTACATTACTAATTTTTTTGATACTAGTTAATAGCAATTCTAATTTGCAGAGTATATTTGAATTGGATGAAAAGCTGCATCGTAAATGCGTGATGCAACGCTGTGGGAGAGTCCTAAGGAACTATAGGACAAATCTCACCCGAGAATACATAAAAGAAGCTGACAAGAGGAAGAAGACAGCCACTGAACAGTGGAACTTCCTGGATAAAGAAGAATGGGACGCGTTTGTTGCTTTAAGACAAACGGATGAATTCAAGGTATTAGGCGTCAATCCCAAACTCATTAATATATGTTGTATTCACCTATTCAAGATTAACATTTACTGTAACTAACCAAATCATTAATGTGCATACTAACTAGGCCCTCAGTGAGGCACAAAGATCAAGGCATGCACTGAATGTGCATGACCACACAATGGGTCCAAAAGGGTATGCATGCATTCGCCAAAGACTACAGTCTGAGGCTACTGCTCAGTCTGCTGCTACTCAGGAGTCCTCCACTATAGGTAGCACACCTATGCCTCGCCATGATATCTGAATAGCTGGGAGGCAAAATAAGAAGGGAGAAATAAGGAAACCCGCAACTGCTGAGGCGGCTGCAAAAATGGCAAAATACAACTCTTACAGCAATCGTTCAAATATTGATTATTTGTGGTGTTTACTTAATTACAAATTTTTGTTTTGGCGATTAGCGGGAGCTGCACGAGCTGAGGAAACAAGGCAATTTCATCCCTGAGGGCACAAGGGATGAATTGACAGTTGCTCTGGGTAACCCAGAGCATCCTGGACGTGTTAGGGCAGCAGACGCTGGTGTGGGCATCAAAGCTTTTTTTGGGCCATCCCAGCGCAAACATGTCCCAAAAGTGGGACTTTCACAAGAAGAGGTAACATATTTTTTCCTTGTAGATGTTACTGTAAAAGAGAATTCAATAATTAGAATTTGACGTTTCTTTTATCCATGTATAGGTAGATAAGCTATTTGATAGGAAACTCGAAGAAACAATGAAAAAGTGGTAGGCATCTCAAACTGCCACTTACCAGACAGTACCTATCGTGTCTCCTACTGCAGGCTCTACTCCTACTGCAGAGGTTGGGAGTAATCCTGTAGACCCACCACCTAGAAAAAGTTGTAAGTATTTTTATGACATAGTAACTAGTTTTTTAATTCAAGATGATATGTTTTCAAGATGATATTATATATGTATATAACATTCTTTACACAAAAATTTGTAGGGGTTGAAGCCATGCCGTCTAAAAGTTAATGAATATGTCGTTGCAGTGGCGTCGGCTTACCCATCCCTACCAGGGAAAATGTTTCACGGGTCTCCATTACCAGCTGGTTGGATTCGTGTGAGCCCGGTACATATATTCCCCAAGTGGATGGATCTTCCATTGCCATATGCCCACCCAGATTGTGAAACGCTTGGTGAGGCAGAAGGCGGAGTGCTATTGTGGCTAAAAGAGGATGTCATCTTTACTGAAATTGTATGATAAATTTACATTACGTTAAATTATTAGTGTGTGTATATGATGTCAGTTGATCTGAAATTATTATATATATATACAAGTTAAAAAGAAGACACCCACAACATCTAGGCCTCCACTTCCACCTCCTACATTACCCAGTTGGGTTCCACAGGACCTAATTGTCCCGTTAGGTCCTAACTTTAGGGGTATGGCAATATGGTTAGGTGAACATGATATAAATTGCCCTATAACTGTTTCTATAGATTCAGATGTTGCGGGTCAATCATACGAAATCAAACTATTTATACAAGATATTTTGGAGTTGTTTCGATATGATAGGCTAAATACATCTGTGATAGAGCTATGGATAAGGTGAGATCTTCTTTATACATCCATATACCTTGTGTAGGATCTGGTGATCTGGTTTCTTATTTATTAATGCATGCGTAATTAATACATATTTTGCAGCTACTTAGACAATATATGTGCAGATTTTGCATTCGAACATGTAGGATTTTTGATTCCATCTTTGATTAGTCTAGTAGCTAAAGACCCTCCGTCAGTTCAACAATACTGCTGTGAGGCTTTTTCAATTTTTGCTCAAAATAAGAAGACGATGGTAATGGCTCCATTCAATGTAGAGTAAGTTTACTTTGCTTATTATAATTTGGACTTCAGAAAATTACATTTTTATTGTAGATTTTGAGTTATTAATTTTTAACTTTTTTACCTCTAGTGGTATGCATTGGGAGTTACTGGTTATTGTCCCCGAGACGTTCACTGTCTATTATCTAGATCCTAAGGGGAGTAAATTGAATACAAAATATGGACACATAATGAAAATGACATTATTCCAGTGAGAAATATTTCATTTTCATATCCGTTAACATATGTTATTACATTACTATTTAATTATGCAATGTACTGTGTTACATTAACATGTAGGGGTTTTGATGAGTTCAAAAAGGCTGGAGGAAAGGTCCCCACGAAAAAGAACCAACCAATAATTTGGAAGAACGTGAAAGTAAGTTCCCGACTGCAATATATGTATATATTATTTATGTGAACAGTACTTAATTAGTTGTATTTTTTAATATTTTGTATGTTTGAATTTATAGTGTGCTACACAAGACAACGGATGGGCATGTGGATACTATGTGATGTGATTTATGCACATGATCATTATCAAATATGCCGCAATGGACATCGATTGTATTGCTGAGGTATTATATAGTCTCATTAGATAATATGAAATATATCAATCTTATTTATAGCTCATTAATTATATATACATCATTCTCTTTACAGGTGTTTAAAACTGACCACACTACAGGAACGGCCTTACCAGATGTACATGCTCCCTATACGACAGGAGAATTAAATGAAGTAAGAGAAGAATGGGCAACAACATATAAGTAATGGGGGATTTAAGATATAATTGGGATGTTGATAGTGAATAATGACTAAAGAATGATATTTTGCAAATGAATTTCTGAATTATAATATATGTGTGAATGTTTCTACATGTTTCGATGTTTCTACATGTGTCTGGGTGAAAATGAATGAATCTGTTGGTTGCTATATGAATGTTTCTATATGTGTGAATGTGAAAATGAATGGAACTACAGATTGCTAGCTACATGAATGTTTCTAAATGTGAAAATTAAATGGAACTGCAGGTTGCATTGCTAAATGTGTGAATATTTTTGTTGTTAATTTTGCAGGTTTGTGGCTCGTTGTTGGTTGATATCAATGGATGTCATAAAACCTGCAGTTCATAACTGAACTGCAGGTTTCTCATCCTGCGACCAGCCATACAGCAGGTCTGCAGACTGACAGAAAAAAAAACAAAAAATAGGCGTCGGTTATTTGTATAAAACCGACGCCACATAGTTACAGTGTCAGTTTCTACTCATAACCGACGTCTATTTCCTTAACACCACGGCCGTGCTGGCCAGCACGGCCGTGTTGGGAGTGATATGAAAGATACGCGTCGGTTATTTGTATAAAACCGACGCCACATAGTTACAATGTCGGTTTTATATAAATAACCGAAGCCTATTTCAGGCATATGGCGTCGGTTTCGTATCTAATAATCGACCCTGATAGTGCCCAAGATGGCGCCCTTTCTGTGACGCGAAGGTATATGTCGTCGGTTTCTGATCTAATAACCAACGCCTATAGTGCCCTGCTGGCGCATTTTCGGTGGCGCGCGAAGGGTTATGGCGTCGGTTTTTGAACCGACGCGTAACGGCTGGGCTTTTAGCGTCGCCCACATAGGTGTCGCTTAGAAACTGACACTAAAGGCCTTAAATAACCGACACTAAAGGTCGGTTATGTACTAGTGTGTACTGAGCAAAAGATCATTCGTCTCCTATATGTGGACACAATGAGATCAAAATAAAGAAATCAAATATGTTTATTCATGTCAATGATGGTTATCTTACTAGTATAAATTCATTAATCATGTTGATTGATTGCATAATATCTATGTTGCCATTGGTTAGGTACATAGCATCAAGAAATGTGTATGTTTTTCTTTCAAGATAAAGATAGATGTATAGGTATATAATGTACATAAAATATAATCTGGGCATTCGGGTTTTCGGGCCTGGGTTTACCTCTGCCCGTACCCGGCCCAAATAAAATATGGGTTTAAATTTTAGGCCAGGCCCACCTATATTGTAAACCGGATTCGGGTCTGGATCGGGTTATGCGGGCTGGGTCGCGGGTCGGATCGGGTCGGCCCAACCCGATGCTCATCCCTAACGATATTGTTATACGAGAAGGTATGTCGCCACATATTTTCATGCGTGAGGTATAAACGCTACTTGGCCCATTGGGCCGAAGGCCAATGAGAACCGAGCATTATTAGTTTAAATTCTCTCTCGACAATGAACCTTCGGTAGTAATGAAACCGATGCTTGCTTATATTAAGCAGATGAACACAAGTGAGCCTTTTTACTTACGGTGCTTTTGTACTCATTAAAACTGGTAAATCCAGCAAAAGCAAGCGGCACAGTCCTCTGCCTCTTTGTTTTGTCGGTCGGGATGACATGAAAGGTCCGGAGGGGAGGATTCTAGATGTTGGCCACGTCGGTGACGGTGAGTCTCTGAATCCCTGTCAGTGAAGGGTTTACTAACTCTGTACTGGAATTTGCTTCCATTGTGTATGAGGAAGCAGGCGCATGAGTACCACACTAGAGTACATTAGACCTGCGACAAGTGGGCCTTGGCTATGACTATGAGGTGGGCACGACCACGCGAGGCCCATGAGAGCGTGTTTTTATGGTCTTCCGGGAAGAGTCTTCCCTACCTATTTCTTTATTCGGAACTAGGCCGTCCTTGACATTGATATTGGCAGGTGACGTGATCGGGGTGTTGAGTGGCGGGTAATGGATCGCATGACGGTGGACTCCATCATGAAACGGAGGGCCACAAAAGTCGTGGCACCGCATGGGTAAAGAATGGTAGCCGATTGATTGCTAATAAGTCGTTGTCGTAGCTGCTGTGTTCTCATTGGTTTGCCCGGTTGGTGAAGTGGTTGTGCGTGAGGTAAGATGAAATTCCAAATGTGACAGTAATCTTGGACTTCGGCAGAGTAATAAATTATTGATTTTGTCCCACTTGTCTAGTCTCCTTTATTCACATTCTTCAAATTTATTGAGGTCTGGCATATTACTAGGGTTTATTATTTATCTTACTTCTTTAGAAGACAACTCTCATCATAAAAAGGTTATTAGAGAATCCAAAGAACGGGATTGGTGAATTCTGATGTCTCCAATGAAGAGACTGAAGTTCTACACAGACAAACATTTCTTAATTTTCAACTCTCTCTATCATCCATCCTCTCCCATGGAATGTGGAAGAGGATGGAAGATATATTTCTATCTTAATCTCAACATGAAAGAATTCAGTTCATCTCGATCCTGAATAGACACAATTTAAAACTAGTACACCTTGTAGTGTCCATACTTCACAAAATAAAACAACTAACAACAAGACCTTATACTACGTGGAGCACTATATGTACCTCTATTTGTTTTCTGACTCGCTTAATATAGGACATGTTACGCCCACATCCCACGATTATCACTAATCATAGGATTAGGGCATAACTTGGGAATTAAACATGATACAAAAATCACTCTTGACTTTTTCTTTAATATCAAAACTCTTGTCTCTCACATTCAACCACATAAACTACTTTACAAGGGAAACTAAAACTTGATTACTCTAATCTGATCTCAACAATAAAGATACATATCTAAACATTCATTCTATTTTTCACACTTTCTTGTACATATGACATGATAATCAGATATATACTCTATTATTAAGGAATTAAAGTTAAACAACATCATTAACAACTCTCTCACTACTCCCCAAGGACCTAGAGTGACAGGGATCGACATAACTGGATTAATCCAATACTTAGCACTTGCGGTAGATCTATTTTGGCATTAATGTTCTTCAATCCACTTGGTTTCCCTAAAAATTTTGTGAGTAGAGGGGTGAGCCTACTCGCTTAGTGAATGAGTACTTCAAGAAGACAGTTTAAAGCACTTAGATATTCAGAGATATGTTATTTAAGCAACTAAATATAAAGTAGAATAGTAATAAGCTACAAAGGAAATAATCTTTTACAAACATATAATTGACAAGATTGTTCTATATAAGTAAAAGAGTAAATCAATATTGCACATACTTGAATAATCTCAAAGGTAACTAGTAAATCAGAAACAAACAAAGATTAATTGAATAACTGCACACACTTGATTAGCCTCTCATTCATTTTATTATGCCCTAAACCCGCATGACGTGGATCAAAACATGTGAAGAAATCACAGCAAGCTACAATCTCACTATACAAGGCTTAGAAGCATGCCCAAGTTCTGATAACATCTCATTTTATGCACTTTTTGCATATGATTTATGCTTCCCCTGGCATTCTTTTTATAGATTTCTCTACTTATTTTAGTGCCTTATGTCAAAAATCTCAATTTCACACATCTTTCACTTTTGCAGGGTCATGTCAAGATATGACCGCAGTCAACACCGCGACCGCGGTTGTATAGTCCACTAAGGATCCTGCCTCGATCGATGTCTCCATCACCGTCTCTACACACCACGACCACGTCCACGTCCATCCACCAGGCCAACGCCCCGCGGTCGAGGCCATACCGCGATCGAGGCCCCTCCTTGACCACGACATGCAGCCAGCACATCGCAACCATGATGACGTCGTGACCGAGGCCATGACGCGCCCAAGGTTATACTGTGACTGCGGCTCAGAAGTTAAGTCGGTGGGTAGTGTCTATAAATAGACCCTCACCTCAACTTGTCAAATCACATATCATCAAGGACCACGAAGTGCTGCCAAATTCCAGAGTCACTCACATCCATACCATCAGTCCTAGACTTCTAAAAATAGAAGTCAGAGGAGAGAGAAGATTGATCACCTTCTTCTTCAAAGGAACAATCCTCTGCCACATCGCCCACTCTAGATATAGATTTGAAGCAGTATAGCAGTGTATCACCATCTTCTCTATCTATCTAGATCTATCATCTTCATCTCATTATACTCTCCCTCTTCATGGTTATTGATGTATCTATCATTTTGTGACGTCGTTATGCTGCTCGTAAACATGTGTGGCTAAACATCTAACTTGGGTTAGGACTAGCCACTAAGGCTCTCCCAACATGTATATTCTTTCTCCCCTTTGAATATATATTGCTCTTATCAAGATTATCTCCATACGCTTATTTTAATGTTTCACGTGTATGCTTAGCTACCATCTTGTGATGTTTGATTGTTGGTACCTCGAAAGAGTAGTACCATCCTTATCTAGTGTTATGGAGTATTATGAATGCATGAAAGTGTTGGAATGTTAAAGATAACGGTCATATAGTTTTCTTTGTGGTTTTTGGCCCATCATCTCGAGAGTGATACTGCCTTAGAACTAGATCTATCCTTATCTCGAGAGGTAATAGAATAGATATTTTGATGATAGCTTGTAATCTTGATAGGAGTATATGAAGGGGTGTGAGTTTTGCATATCGGTGAGAGACCTTAGTAGGTGAAACTTGATCCAAGTTTCCTTCCATATCTTTGCTTCTTACCGCTTGTTGACATTTTTCTATTGACTTTACTTCTCTTTCTTTTACCTTTCTTTGTTTTGGCCGGAGCACTGTCGTTCCTTAGGGAACACCTTTTTACCCCACATGTTCATTTGGAGTGTAAGAGTGTGAGACTCTGCGCACTTAATACTTTCCAACCTTGTCCCTGTGGTTCGACCCCGAATACTACATCGGACCCCATATAATAGTTGTGGGGGCTTGAGTATCGGGTTATAATCTTAAAAGTCTAACTACTCTGGATCCGCTCTATTTTGGATGTGTGATTTAGGCCAGTCAACTTTTTAGCATCGTTACTGGGGATAAGATAAAATGGTATTATTAAGAACATGAGTCCACTCACTATACTCCCGTGTCTCAAGCTTAGCGATAAGCTTGACTGCACAAAAACTTTAAATATACTACCCTACGATTACGTAGAATAGTTTGTTTTGACATGTCCAGTTTTTTAACTCAGCTGTGCGGTCTATTCATGGAACTCGGAGGGAGCAGATCTGTTCAATTCTTCACCTTAGATTCAAGTCACCATGCCACCTCGTGTGGACGGCAGTCATACTGGGGATGATAAAAAATGCAAGAGTTCAACATGACCCACTGCCGCATGAGACGGATGAAGAAATACACGACCGTCACTCAAATGGTCGTCGTTGTAAGGAAGAACGACGTGAGGAAGATCTCCATCACAATCGCCATAGAAGGCATCATAGAAACCACCACGATAATGAAAGTGAGAAGGAATGTGAACGTGATGACCGGAACAATGAGAGTGAAGATGATGAGGAAGGAAAAACTCTTAGAGAGTTGGCCGCAACTAGAGCCAACGAGTCGAGATGCCCAATTATCATCCCGTACTTTAATGCAGCTAATTTTGAGTTGAAACCTGTTATAATCTCGATGATCCAGAACAAGCCATTTTGTGGGAATTCAAGGAGCGAAAATCCATATCATCATCTTGATGCCTTTAAAAATATCTGCGACACCATCAAGATGAGGGCAGTTCCCCAAGAAGTCATATATTGTAAGGGATTCAATTTCTCTCTCGAAGATAAAGCTCTATCATGGTAACTTAACTTGCCCCACCAGTCCATAGATGGATGGAGACCCCTTGCAGATGCTTTTGTCACTAAATTTTATCCCACTGAAAGAACTATTCGTAATATGAAAACGATCACTTATTTCGTGCAAAAACTAGGGGAAAACCTTCACGAGGCATGGGAGCATTTTCAAAAATACCAGGGAGACTGCCCCCACCATAACTATCGTAAAGGTACTTTTTACAACGGGCTAACTCCCACGGAAAGAACTTCGCTGAATGCAGCAGTCAGAAGCAACTTTCTTAGTAAGAAATTGAGTAGAACCATGAAGATCATCGATAACATGGTTGCACTCCAAAGTAGGCATGGACTATGACAGAAACAATAGAGGATCAGCCAAGAAGGCAGGATCTGAAAGACCGTCAATCGAAGCTAGGCTTTGAAAACTATTACAGCTCATATTCATAAAATCGCTACCAATGCCAAACAATTAAAAGATACTGGGGGCAAAGGCAAGAAACACACAGAGAAAGTCATGAAATGTTTTACATGTGGAGAAGGAGGGCATGGAGTTGACAACTATATTTATACATGGCTAGAAGAGAGCGAAGAAAGTAAAAGTGAAGAAGAAACTAAAAATGTCTCTTATGCCAATTTCAAATGACCAGATCATTTTGAGTTTAACTACGACAACAAAGAAGCTGCTCAAAATGCTCATCAACTGAGTACTTCATCTAAACCACCTCCAGGATTCGAGAAGAAAGGAGGACCGACTCAATATACTAGAACTACTAGTTATCAGACAAACAAAAATAGCTACCAGAATCAAAATAAAAATGTGAGTTGACAGGGTCAAGGACAAGGCCAAGGATCGAGCCAGGCCAAGGATAGCAACCAAACTGATATGATTGATCAATTATTCAACTTTGTAAAGAGGCAAGCTTCAGTAAACGACCAACTTGCTCAAAGTGCCATCACCAATCAGGAGTGTTAACTACAAATGCAAACTCAGATGGCAGACATACAAATACATCAAAGGAAGATTGATCAACATCTTTCACAACTAGCAAAACTTATAAAAAACCCTTTAGGGAAGATCCCGTCAAATATGGAGACTGCAAAGATGGCCACTCTCCTATCAGGGAGGATGTTGGAAGACCCTAGCACTAACAATACTGAAGAAGAAAGAAGCCATTATGAGCAACAATCTGACAGGGTGATTACCAGAAGAGTCCAAGGGACAAGGGTCAACTGAAGATGGCTATGAAGTAGGAAATGGAGAAAAGAAGAAGGATGAAGAGGTCAAGAATTCAAATCATATAGGAGAAGTTCTTACAAAGACAAATCCTTACGCCCCAAGAGTTTCCTTTCCCTACAAACTGATCAAAGCACATTTAAAAAAAGAGGTACGAGAAGTTTATGGAAATAGTAAAGAAGCTACACCTGGATGTCCAATTTCTCGATGTGATTGAAGAGATGACGACATATGCAAAATTATTTAAGGACCTAATCACAAAGAGAAGGAGGGGAGACCATGTTGAGATTGTACAATTGGCAAAAATATCAAGTGCCTTTGTTCAAGTTGAGTTACCAACCAAAAAGAGGGATCCAGGGGTATTCAACATACCCTTTAGTGTTGGAGATAATGTGGAGAGGAAGGGATTAGCTGATTTGAGAGCAAGCATTATTCTTATACCCTTGACGCTAGTGCAAATGCTCAGGTTAACAGATATGGTGAAGATGGGAATGAGAATAGAATTAGTTGATCACACCTTTACGAGACCTATGGGAATAGTAGAGGATGTTCTGATACGGGTCGAATGATTCTTCATACCATGAAACATAGTAGTGATCGACACAGTCGAGGACTCTAATTGTTCGATGATATTTGGGAGACCTTTTCTCGCAACTGGGAGAACTCTAATAGATGTAGCAGAAGGAATCATTACTTTGCGCGCAGGGGATGACGACATTGACTTCCGAGTATAAGATGCTATGAGAGGACTGTCTCTCTTTGAGTCAGTTTACTTTATGGATAGCTACAATCAATATTGCAAAGAGGTGCAAGATGACAAAGTGATTGTTGATCCTCTCATGCGAGCCTTGAATAGTCCAGACCGTACAATGTAAGACCTAGAGGTCATAGAGATCTTAGATTACCTGAATCAACCTGAAGAAGAACTCAGTGATGATGAAGAGACTGTCGAGACCACAAAGTATGCCCCACTTGAGCAAACACCTGAAGAAAAGAGAGCACCAAAACCAAAGCCAGAATTGAAACCACTTTCAAAAGGGCTGAAATATGAATTTCTAGACAAAGAAGAGAGGAATCATGTGATCGTTAATGCCAACTTGACAGATGATCAGCTGGAAAGGTTGCTAAAGGAGCTTAGATTGTGTAGAAAGGTTATAGGGTATTTGGTAGAAGACATCAGAGGCCTCAACCCTACCTTGTGCATGCACAAAATACATATCAAAGAAACAACTAAACCTTTATCTCAACCATAGAGGAAGTTGAACCAAATGCTAAAGGAAGTCGTAAAGAAGGAAGTTATTAAGCTGTGTAATGTCGGGATCATTTACCCAATAAGTGACAGTAATTGGGTAAGCTCTATCAATGTGGTGCCTAAGAAAGGTGGAATAACAGTGATAAGAGGAGAGGACGGAGATGAAGTGGCAAAAAGAACGGTAACAGGTTGATATATGTGCATTGACTACCATAAGTTGAATGTTGCTACCAGAAAGGATAATTTCCCTCTACCAGTTATAGATCAAGTTCTAGAAAGATTAGCTCACCATTATTACTTCTATTTTCTGGATGGGTATTCGGGATTCTATCAAGTACGGATTCATCTCGATGATCAGGAAAAGACAACCTTCACCTGCATCTATGGCACGTATGCTTTCAGAAGGATGCCATTCAGATTGTGTAATGCACCAACAACTTTCCAACGCTGCATGATATCGTTGTATTCAGACTTCTTAGAAGACATAGTGGAGGTCTTCATGGACGACTTCTCTATCTATAAAATAGATTTTGAGGCATGTCTAACAAACCTATCTTTAGTGCTACAATATTGTGAGGAAAAACACCATGTCTTGAACTGGGAAAATGCCATTTTATGGTCCAAGACGACATCGTCTTAGGGCATAAGGTTTCTAAGAAAGGAATTGAAGTATACCTAAGTAGAATTGAAGCCATATCCAAGCTTCTGGAGCCCAAAATCCATAATAGGAGTAAGGAGTTTCTTAGGACATGCAGGATATTATAAACGATTTATAAAAGACTTCTCGAAGATCACTAAACCACTTTCAAATCTCCTGATTAAAGATCCTAAATTTGAATTCACTAGCGAATGCTTAGACGCCTTCCAGACCCTAAAAAGGGTGTTAACAACAACACCAATTCTACAAGTGCCAGAATGGGAGCTACCTTTTGAAATTATGTGTGATGCCAGTAATTTCACCATCGGTGTAGTCCTAAGATAGAAGAAGGATAAGAGACACCATGTGATTTTCTACGCAAGTCGAACATTGGATGAAGCCCAAGTAAATTACACCACCACTGAAAAAGAAATGTTGGCTATCGTATTTGCCTTTGATAAGTTTAGATCATATTTGGTAGGGTCAAAAGTAAAAGTATAAACTGATCACAGAGCTATAAAATATCTCATGCAGAAGAAGGACACAAAGCTGAGACTTTTGCAGTGGGCCTTATTACAGCAAGAGTTCGACCATGAAATCATCGATAAAAAAGGAAAAGAGAATGTGGTTGTAGACCATCTATCGAGGATAGTTTTTGATAAAGAAAATTAATTGTTAGTCAATGAAAATTATGTTAATGAAGCTCTTTTGATGGCCCAGTCAGATGAGTGGAGCCTGCCTTGGTTCGCTGACATTTCCAATTATCTAGCCTGCAGGCAACTTCCACCAGAGATCACTAACAATCAGAAGAAGAAATTACTTTCCGATCTAAAAAACTACTATTGGGATGATCCACTATTGTTTAAAAGATGCTCTGACAACTTATATCGTTGTTGTATACCAAAAGAAGAAGTGGCCCTAATCCTAAAAGAATGTCACTCTTCACCTTATTTGTTACGACCCCATCTGAGCTTAATTGGTAAACTAGGGTTTACCTGGATGATTACATATTTAATTGGATTGATCATTGCTTAAATCTAATTAATGATGATATCTCAATTATAATATGTTAAACCTAATGAGAACCCCAAGCATGCTATCTCTTTGTATAATTAGGGTTTGAGATATATAATCTCTAGTCGGTTGAATTAGGGTTTTCAACAAATAAGCTCATTTGAAAAGGAATGATAGAGTTAGGCATAGAAAAATAGAAATGATAGTTGGATTCTTGGGTAGCACGGCCATGGTGGGTAGCACGGTCGTGCTAGGTCATTGGTAGCACGGGCATGCAAGGCCACACGGTCGTTTTGAAAGAATTGAACTATTAACCAACTTTTATACTCAAATCTTCTGAAAACAATGCACCACAGCCGTGGTAGGTAGCACGGCCGTGCTGGGTCCATCTTGCACGGCCGTTCTGAGGCATTTTTGCTTCAAATGACATTTTTGCAGATTTCTGGATAGCAGTGCACTTTTCTATTTTTAATTATTTATTGGTAACTTCAAATGATCTCAAATTTTGACTGAAGCTTTATAGATCAATTATAAACAACTTGCTAAATTTCCATAATTTTTTGAGAAGGTTTGATCTCTGAAATAAACGAATTACAGTAACTTTTGTATAACTGAATATTCAGCCAATATAATAAAAGTTGAGTGTAGGGTCAATATGCAATTGACCCAAGCAGCTCAATTGCTCTATATGTTCGAACACACACACTAGAAGCTCTCATAATTCGCAATTCATTCCAGAGAAACGAGCTCCTAGAGAGAGAGGGAGAGTTAGGGCTTGAGAGGAGAAAGTGGTGGAATTGCTGAATTAGGGTTTTGCGGTCCGAGGAATGGTGAAATCAAGTAAGTTTAGCTTCTTTGTATAGCCTTTCATGGTGAATCTTCTCTCACATGTCAAGATTCCGTCCCTCCCCTGATTTGATCCAAAATGGTATCAAAATTTCCCCTTTTCTCACTCTTTCTTCATAATCCCTCATTTTCAAGGTTTCCGAGTTGAATGGAAGAAGAATTGGGAGATTTGCTAGGGATTTGATATGAGTTTGAGATTCCCTGAGTTGAGCTGCAGTTTTGAGGTGTTTCCACACCTTAGGGTGAGTGGGTTCTTCCTTTAAATAGTATAATGCACGAAATTTGATTATAGCATCCAAATCCCTAATTGCTTGGTATGTGATTCTAAACCCTGAAATGTCCGTTTAATTTAAGTTGTTGCAATTTGATATGATATGGATTCCTTCTCTGTTTGAATGACTCCTTGATGGTAGATTCACATCAGAAACGTATACAACACATCCTAGAAAGAATGCTTTTCAGATTTATACCATATGATGTAATTAGGGTTTAACCTAATTGAGATATCTCTAGAGTTTCAACCTTATTAAAAAGGACTAGTAAACTTATAAGTGGTTAGGATGTACCTCATGGATTACCTTATTTGAATATTATCCTTGGTGCATGATATCTCAGTGAATAGCATGGAAACCTAAATTTAGTTCAATTTCCATGGTTTCATACATATATCGATTGTATATGATTTGTTGAAAACAATCTTTATTTAGTGAATGCTTATATCCTATGAAATCCTTATGAGAGCCATGTGACAAGTGAATGAGGTAAATGAAAAGGTGAATGAGGCGAATGAAACCCTAAGAGTAGGGTGTTGGCATGTGATGAATGAATAAGGCAAATGAAACCCTAAGGATAGGGTGTTCAATGAATCATGTTATGGTGACATGAAAGATCTCGATATGAGATGTGGTGATACTTAACTGTTGAATTGTATGTTTCTAGTGCATTTAACTTTATATGCTTGTTATCTCTGAGTTGATATCTACATATTGCAGGGCTTCTTATATTTCAATACATATCTCGTAAATTGCAGGTGATGAGATATGACATGCCCTAGAAAGGGATGTTACTGAGACATGGTATATGTTGAATACATGAGCTATGATGTTTTATATGATATGATATGGCAGGCCGTGTGAGCCTTGTGAGAAATGTAAAATGAGTTATGATTTCTATTTTACATGTATGTATAATATTAATGTTAGACTTAGGTGCCCTGAACACCGTATAACCCCTTCGAGAGATCTGCTTCTTAGGGGTGAAACACGTGTTGCAACATTAACCGTGCGGAGTCATGGTGGCACGAGGACAGAGAGACAGTGTTCAACAATAATCCGTGTGGAGTCACGGTGGCACTGGAGAAAATAGGGGTTATTGCAACAAAATCCGTGCGCAGTCATGGAGGTAACCCGGTGAGACTCTCCGCCTGTGTGCTCAGGTTAGAGGAGGAGTCTAGAGCACTCAGAGTAGTGCATTGAGGCCGGAGAGCCTGTGGTCCTGTGGCAGAATAGGGCTGGCGTCAGACTTAGCATTTCCCGGGTGTGTCGCTAAGTCTTGTACGGTGTGGCCGTAGTGCACTGCGAGTCTCTATGCAGAGTACACTGCATAGATAAGGGCATAAGTTAAAATATGATCATATAGGTTCACAGAGTTCCTTATGAATGAATGAGATAAGGAAGACTAGAGCATAGTCTTCTAGTAGTTATTCTTTGGATGCAATATTTACATTCCTTGTTGTTTCAATTATATTGTTTTAGAATTGCTCAGTGTAGTATTTATTGTTGTTAAATTTCATATTGTTTACTCAAAGTTATATCTGTAATCACATTAGTGCCTTAGACTGTTTCTTTGAAGTACTCATTCACTGAGCGAGTAGGCTCACCCCTCTACTCAAACATTTTAGGGTTAACCGCGTGGACTTGAAGATGGTCAGAGCATCAGCGTAGATCTTCCATAAGAGTTAAGTACAAGATTAGTTGAGTCAGTCGGTCCTTGTCACTCTAGGTCCTCAGTAAGAGATAAGAGAGAGAGTTGTAATTACAATGTGTAATATTGTTCCTCTTTGATATGTAGGCTAATTAGCAAGTTTTATGTGCATAAGGTGTGAGAGACATCATGAATGTTTATACATGTACCTTTACTATTGAAGTCTGATTAGTAAAAGAAATGTTCAGATTCCTTTGTTAAGATGTTATGTGGTTCAATGCGGGGAAACAAGAGTTTTAAAGAAAAGAAAAAAAAAAGTTAAGGGTGTTCTTTGTGTTACATATAAATCCTATCTTATGCCCTAATCTCATGATTTGAGGAAATTGTGAGATCGGGGTGTAACAGCTTGGTATCAGAGCTTAGGGTGAGTTGTCAAGGACCATTAAGTTAGTAAGTTAGAGTCCTATGTGTGGCAGATAGGAGATGTTTGATGTTAGCTTTGGGGATTTGAGTATTTGGATATCCTGGCCCGATATCTGAGTACTTGGATCAACCAGTACAAGCTACTCTGTCTATTCTTTCACGTATACCCTGGCCAGGTATACAGTGGAAGAATGGGCTAGAGAGGAACCCTAGAAATGTTAGGGTTAGAAAATGAGAAAAGAAACAATAATTAAGAGCATAAATGTAAAAGGAGATAGAACTTACATTTCATAATGTTGTTTTTGTTGGAAATGTATAGAAATGCTCTTATATGTTTGAATTGAAATATTCAATACTTTGAAATACGGGTCTTTAATATCTATTGTACACTATGTAGTTGTAGCATTTATTGATTTCATTCTTTGTAACAAGTAGACTAGAATTGACCTTTGAATGAGCTTTTGTTAGTGGATAAGTTTTCTTCCACACTTCCGAGATGAATAGGAGTTGAGTAATCCTTTGTACTTCTTGGCTTCAGGACTTCAGGTTTGGCCTGGTCCGGCTGGCAGGATGCGTTACTGGGATCTAATGACTCCTATTAATAGTATAATAAGAATAGACTCTGGATAATTAGACCCACATTAGAGTGAGAATGTACATACGGTAAGATGTTGAAACAGATGGGCAAGATCAGAACAACTAAGAATTTGTTGAAACTGGTATCTGAGGTTCAACTTTGGGGTCTCAAATGTGAAACCCTTAATTGGGAATAATAGAACATAATATGCAGTTCATAATCAGTTTATTGATTAATATTATATGAACTATACATATGAAATATAGAAAAGATATGTGAAATGTATGTATGGTTCTAGATTACAAGAATCGATCATGAAGAATGGATCATATAATTGAGTATAATGCTTTTATGAACTCTAAAGCAAAGGCTGAGTAGAAGAATAGAGTTGAGCATTCAATAGGTCCATAGAAGTAAAGAGTCTTCAAAAGAGTAAAAGTGAAGAGAATCATATGATCATATAATTCATAAGACTAGAACAACAAACTAGTTCCTAAGTGAAGAACATAGGTGTAGTTTAATGAATGAATAAGTCATACAAGGGTAGACTATATTCAGGAGGGAAAACTTGATTGAAAGAGAAACTGTGTTTGACCCATGCATGATCACCTTGATTTAAAAATGAAGAATATGTAATGTATTCAACATGAGGAAAAACTAATAGAAGGACTATTAATTTAGAACGTTAACTTCACAATAGTATAAAGATAAAGGAGGAAATATGTGCAACATGGTATACATGACCATACATATAAATAAGAAACATGGTCATAAGAGAAAAATTTAGAATTAAAGATGACGGGTTAAAGAGTATTATATGGTAAGAGGACTATGAAACGTAAGAAAGGGTTTGAAATATGATGGAGAAGTTATAAAATAAAGAGGTTGTGAGATTCAAGCAAGTGCTAATTAATCAAATATCTCTGTTGATAACTAAGTAAATCTACATACGAGAATGTATTAAGGGAATGTTTGAATAAAAGTATTCCAAGTCTTAAAATCATCTTCTCTTTCATATATTCCTTAACAATAGCAAGGTGGGAATGAAATGATAAGAAAATGAATCATATATGGTGCATAACTACCTTGGTGGGGTCATCTAGTGAATGTAATAGTGACATACTATATGATGAAGTGCGATAAGAAATAAAATTCTTGTGTGATAGCAAAAATGATGAATAATCTATTCCTATCTTAAATACTTCAATGTTAATGATGTTTATTGTATATAATCATATGAAAAGGATAGGTAGCAAAAAGTAAAGAAGTAATGAATGAGCAGAGAGATATGGGAAAACACTGGCTTTGTGTAATATGTGAATTTGTTTTTACATGTATGATTTGTTGAAGGCATATTAAGGTATGAAAGTTGGTTCTACATATGATTTCAGGGTATTTGTGTAAGCTATATGTTAAATTAAAGGCGTATGATAGTTGTAGTAATTCATACATGATATGCATCTTACTATTGTGTATTTGTGATATGGTGATACGGTTTGGATGATGTCAGAACACATGGAGAGATACCCTGAACAAGGTAGTCATACTTATCCACTCATATTAATAAGAAGGGATGATAATCAAGTTGTCTGGACAAGTAACCCAAATGGGGTGTAGCTTGTTATACCTAGCTCTAATATAATTGAGTGATGGTAATTGAGTATGATTAATGCTTGAATGACTGATACAATTGTGGATTACCTTATTACTGTGGTTGAAACCCTAAAATGATATAATACGATGGTTACACTTTGAATTGTGTGTGGGCCCATAACCCACAGGTCCCAGGATCGAAATAGGATAGTATGGAATGAGGTGGTAATGCTTCACCTCATGCATCCATGATCCAATGGGGATGCCAAGAGTAAGTATTGTGCAATTGATTGTTGAATCTAGTCTTTTAATTCAAGATTGTTTTGCTATTTGAATAGCACTTTATTAAAGTTTAAAATAGCATGGTGAAATCTCTTTTGTCACTTAAAGGTGATACAGAACAATAGAACTTTCTGAGCCGCATAAGTTGAGATAGTTGTATCAGAGTATCAGAGTTGCGCATCGAAAGCGTGGTGGTTTACCTTTGCATTCTATGTTTGACTGTGGCATAAAGAATTTGCTTGATATCATTGAGAACTATTTGAAATATGTTGTGATTTAGTAAAGAATTAAAAGATCTAATGTTGAAAACTATATTCAGGTACGAAATACAAGAATATAATGACATGGAAGGCTTTAGAAGCTTAGAATAACCTTGAATGTATCTTTCTTGTAGGTTTATGTTTTGAGGACGAAACATTCTAAGGGGGGAGAGTTGTTACGACCCCATCTGAGCTTAATTGGTAAACTAGGGTTTACCTGGATGATTACATATTTAATTGGATTGATCATTGCTTAAATCTAATTAATGATGATATCTCAATTATAATATGTTAAACCTAATGAGAACCCCAAGCATGCTATCTCTTTGTATAATTAGGGTTTGAGATATATAATCTCTAGTCGGTTGAATTAGGGTTTTCAACAAATAAGCTCATTTGGGAAGGAATGATAGAGTTAGGCATAGAAAAATAGAAATGATAGTTGGATTCTTGGGTAGCACGGCCATGGTGGGTAGCACGGTCGTGCTAGGTCATTGGTAGCACGGGCATGCAAGGCCACACAGTCATTTTGAAAGAATTGAACTATTAAACAACTTTTATACTCAAATATGCTGAAAACAATGCACCACGGCCGTGGTAGGTAGCACGTCCGTGCTGGGTCCATCTTGCACGGCCGTTCTGAGGCATTTTTGCTTCAAATGACATTTATGCAGATTTCTGGATAGCAGTGCACTGTTCTATTTTTAATTATTTATTGGTAACTTCAAATGATCTCAAATTTTAACTGAAGCTTTATAGATCAATTATAAACAACGTGCTAAATTCCCATAATTTTTGGAGAAGGTCTGATCTCTAAAATAAACGAATTACAGTAACTTTTGTATAACTGAATATTCAGCCAATATAATAAAAGTTGAGTGTAGGGTCAATATGCAATTGACCCAAGCAGCTCAATTGCTATATATGTTCGAACACACACACTAGCAGCTCTCATAATTCGCAATTCATTCCAGAGAAACGAGCTCCTAGAGAGAGAGGGTGAGTTAGGGTTTGAGGGGAGAAAGTGGTGGAATTGCCGAATTAGGGTTTTGCGGTCCGAGGAATGGTGAAATCAAGTAAGTTTAGCTTCTTTGTATAGCCTTTCATGGTGAATATTCTCTCACATGTCAAGATTCCGTCCCTCCCCTGATTTGATCCGAAATGGTATCAAAATTTCCCCTTTTCTCACTCTTTCTTCATAATCCCTCATTTTCAAGGTTTCCGAGTTGAATGGAAGAAGAATTGGGAGATTTGCTAGGGATTTGATATGAGTTCGAGATTCCCTGAGTTGAGCTGCAGTTTTGAGGTGTTTCCACACCTTAGGGTGAGCGGGTTCTTCCTTTAAATAGTATAATGCACGGAATTTGATTATAGCATCCAAATCCCTAATTGCTTGGTATGTGATTCTAAACCCTGAAATGTCCGTTTAATTTAAGTTGTTGCAATTTGATATGATATGGATTCCTTCTCTGTTTGAATGACTCCTTGATGGTAGATTCACATCAGAAACGTATACAACACATCCTAGAAAGAATGCTTTTCAGATTTATACCATATGATGTAATTAGGGTTTAACCTAATTGAGATATCTCTAGAGTTTCAACCTTATTAAAAAGGACTAGTAAACTTATAAGTGGTTAGGATGTACCTCATGGATTACCTTATTTGAATATTATCCTTGGTGCATGATATCTCAGTAAATAGCATGGAAACCTAAATTTAGTTCAATTTCCATGGTTTCATACATATATCGATTGTATATGATTTGTTGAAAACAATCTTAATTTAGTGAATGCTTATATCCAATGAAATCCTTATGAGATCCATGTGACAAGTGAATGAGGTAAATGAAAAGGTGAATGAGGCGAATGAAGCCCTAAGAGTAGGGTGTTGGCATGTGATGAATGAATAAGGCAAATGAAACCCTAAGGATAGGGTGTTCAATGAATCATGTTATGGTGACATGAAAGATCTCGATATGAGATGTGGTGATACTTAACTGTTGAATTGTATGTTTCTAGTGCATTTAACTTTATATGCTTGTTCTCTCTGAGTTGATATCTACATATTGCAGGGCTTCTTATATTTCAATACATATCTCGTAAATTGCAGGTGATGAGATATGACATGCCCTAGAAAGGGATGTTACTGAGACATGGTATATGTTGAATACATGAGCTATGATGTTTTATATGATATGATATGGCAGGCCGTGTGAGCCTTGTGAGAAATGTAAAATGAGTTATAATTTCTGTTTTACATGTATCTATATTATTAATGTTAGACTTAGGTGCCCTGAACACCGTAGAACCCCTTCGAGAGATCTGCTTCTTAGGGGTGAAACTCGTGTTGCAACATTAACCATGCAGATTCATGGTGGCACGAGGACAGAGAGACAGTGTTCAACAATAATCCGTGTGGAGTCACGGTGGCACTGGAGAAAATAGGGGTTATTGCAACAAGATCCGTGCAGAGTCATGGAGGTAACCCCGTGAGACTCTCCGCCTGTGTGCTCAGGTTAGAGGAGGAGTCTAGAGCACTCGGAGTAGTGCATTGAGGCCGGAGAGCCTGTGGTCCTGTGGCAGAACAGGGATGGCGTCAGACTTAGCATTTCCCGGGTGTGTCGCTAAGTCTTGTACGGTGTGGCCGTAGTGCACTGCGAGTCTCTATGCAGAGTACACTGCATAGATCAGGGCATAAGTTAAAATATGATCATATAGGTTCACAGAGTTCCTTATGAATGAATGAGCTAAGGAATACTAGAGCATAGTCTTCTAGTAGTTATTCTTTGGATGCAATATTTACATTCCTTGTTATTTCAATTATATTGTTTTAGAACTGCTCAGTGTAGTATTTATTGTTGTTAAATTTCATATTGTTTACTCAAAGTTATATCTGTAATCACATTAGTGCCTTAGACTGTTTCTTTGAAGTACTCATTCACTGAGCGAGTAGGCTCACCCCTCTACTCAAACATTTTAGGGTTAACCGCGTGGACTTGAAGATGGTCAGAGCATCAACGTAGAACCTAGGGTTTTTGGTCCGAGGAATGATGAAATCATGTAAGTTTAGCTTCTTTGGATATAGTTTCATAGTTAATCTTCTCTCAGATGTCAAGATTAAATCCCTCCCCTGATTGGATTTGAAATCATATAAAATCAAGTCCTTTTCTCACTCTTTCTTCATAATCCCTCATTTCTAGGTTTTCCGAGTTGAAAGGAAGAAGAAACGGGTGAATTGCTAGGGATTTGATATGAGATTGAGATTTTCAGGGATGAGCTGCGTTTTTAAGGTGTTTTCACACCTTAGGGTGAGTGGTAACTTCCTTTAAACAGTATATTGCACAAAAATTGGTTAAATCATCCATAATCTTTAGTTGCTTAGTATGCGACTACAAACCCTGAATTGTCTGTTTGGTCTAAGTTGTTGCAAAATGATATGAAATGGATTCTTCCTCTATTTGTTTGAATTTTAGATGATAAATTCATATTAGAAATGTATACAATACATCCGAATGAGAATTCCCTAAGTATTCACAAAGGTTATAAGAGTAAACTAAAATATAGGGAATTTGTCTATGACTGAAATTGCTATATAATTAAATAGAGAAATTTGTTTATCTAGATCCCCTTGGTTATGAATGATTGTTTATTTGAATGTGTAGTACATATATGTCAGATACTATCTTGGATTTCATGTGATTTGAATAGTGTTTGCTTGATATCTTTGTAAAGAGGGTGAAGCCCTATATGAGTGGAAAGTTGGAAATTTGTGAATAAATATGGTGAAATACATTTGAAGTGTTTTTCTTGGAATCATAGAATCTATTTATGTAATGTTATTCTTGATTCATAATATCTCAATGAATGGAATGGAAAACCCTAATTTAGCTCAATTCGAGGATTTCATACATATGTTGATTGTATATGACTTATTTAAAGCAATTTGTATTTAGTAGATGTTTATGACTTATTAAATCCTTATGAGAGCCATGTGATAAGTAAATGAGGTAAATGAAACCCTAAGGATAGGGTGTTCAATGAATCAAACATTTTGATTACCATGTTCTCAGTATGAAATGTGGTGATGCTTAACAGTTCAGTTGTGGTAAATGTTATCAGATGGTCTATGAAATGAATAGTTTATAGGTGCTAATGACGATTATTCATATGTCAACTAATTAACTCTTATCAATGTATTAAGAAGTTCAATTGCATGATTCTAGTGCATAAAGTGCCAAGTTGACATGTATTCTGTTTAATTAAGAATTTTAGTCTGCCTGTATGTATAGTATAATGATTACTCAGAATACTACAATGTTTTGATTACTGCTCTGCCAAGTTAAGGATGACATACATGTTGTATTTATAAACTTTAGATAAATAGAATCAGTACCATAGAGATACCAGAGTCAAGTATAAGTAAGAGAAAGATACAATATAGAAAGAGCTTTCCAAGAATAATAAAATAATAGACTTATGAGCCCTGAACAACGTAGATTCCCTATGAGAGGTCTGTGTCATAGGGATGAAATGACCTAACCCTGGTAGTGTCCAGTATACGGGGGTCGGAACGTACTAACAGGTGGTACGGGGGACGAAGACCTAGTGGAAGTCTCCTTAATATACAACATGTAGTGTCTAACATCAACCAGAGATCCTGGTGGCACTAGAGTGTAGAAAAGATAATAGGTGGATTGACTCTCTGCCTGTGTGCTCAGGTTAGAGGAGGAGTCTAGTTTTTATGGCATAATAGGTGTGCCGAGGCTAGAGAGCCATTTTCCTATTGCAGACCAGTGACATTGTCAGACTTAGCATTCCCGAGTGTGTCAGCTAAGTCTTGTACGGTGAGATCGTAGTTCGCTATGAGTCTTCATATATAGAGTACACTGCATATAATTAGGGCACAAGTTAAAATATGATAATAAATTAAACAAGTGTGTGCATTTATTCAATTATTCTTTGTGTGTTTATGCATTATTAGTTCTCTTTATGATCAAACAAGCATGTTCATATATTGATACAGTGTATTAGATATCTAGAGTATCTTGAAATATTTATGTTTGGGAATGATTAGTCTCTTTTAAGCTTAGTGCTATCATAATTGATATCAATTGCTCAAAAGTATATTTGAAATTATATCAGTGCTTTAGATTGTTTCTTTGAAGTACTCATTCACTGAGCGAGTAGGCTCACTCCTCTACTCAAAATTTTTAGGGATAACTCGTGGACTGAAGATGTCATTGCATCAGAGTAGATCTGCCATAGGAGTTCAATATAAGATTAGTTAAGTTCAGCAGGTCCCTGTCACTCTAGATCCTTGTATAAAGTTCAGAGAGAGTTGTAAATGATGATATATACCATTATTCCTCTTTTAGCAATATATGCAAATCAACAAGTCTTGTGTGCTTAAAAGTATGAGAAACATAATGAATGTTCATACATGCATTTTTACTATTGAAATCAGATTAGAGAAATTAATATTTAGATTCCCTTATAAAGTTAGTTTATGTGGTTCAATGCGAGAAAAAAAAGAGTTTGAAAAAGAAGAAAAAGTTAAGGGTGATCTTTGTATTACGTTAAATCCTCAATTTATGCCCTAATCTCATGATTAGTGGTAATTGTGAGATCGGGGTGTAACACCAACGCCCCATGGTTGAGGCCATACTGCGATCGAGGCCCCCCTCGACAGCGGCATACAGCCACACACCGTGGCCGTGATGATGTCATGACTGAGGTCATGACACGACTGAGGTTATACCGTGACTGCGGTACAGAGGTTAAGTCGATGGGTAGTGTCTATAAATAGACCCCCACCTTGACTTATCAAATCATTAGATCATCAAGGACCACGAAGTGCTGCCAAATTCCAGAGTCACTCACATCCATACCATCAGTCTTGGATCTCTAAAGATAAAAGTCAGAGGAGAGAGAAGATTGATCACCCTCTTCTTTGAAGGAAGAACCCACTACCACATTGCCCACTCTAGATCTAGATTTGAATAAGTATAGTGGTGTATCGCCATCTTCTCTCTCTACCTAGATTTATCATCTTTATCGCATTATACTCTCCCTCTTTGTGGTTATTAATGTATCTATCATTTTGTGATGCCTTTATGATGTCCATAAAAATGTGTGGCTAAACATCTAACTTGGGTTGGGAGTAACCACTAAGGCTCTCCCAACATGTATATTCTTTCTCCCCTTTGAATATATATATGCTCTTATCAAGATTATCTCCATACGCTTGTTTGTAACGCTTCACGTGTATGCTTAGCCACTATCTTGTGATGTTTGATTGTTGGTACCTCAAAAGAGTAGCCATCCATATCTAGTGAGAGTGTTGGAATGCTAAAGCTAACAGTCATACAGTTTTCTTTGTGGTTATTGGGTTGTCATCTCGAGAGAGAGACTACCTTATAACCTAGATTTATCCTTATCTCAAGAGAGAAGGGAATAGACGTTTTGATGATTACTTGTAATCTCGATAGGATTATATGAAGGGGTGTCAGTTTTGCATGTCGGTGAGAGACCTTAGTAGGTGAAACCCAATCCAAGTTTCCTTCCATATCTTTGCTTCTTACCGCTTGTTGACATTTTTCTGTTGACTTTACTTTCTTTCTTTTACCTTTCTTTGTTTTGTCCAGAGCACTATCGTTCCTTAGGGAACACCTTTTTACCCCACATGTTCATTTGGAGTGTAAGAGTGTGAGACTCCACATACTTAACACTTTCTGACCTTATCCCTTTGGTTCAACCCTGAATACTACATCAGACCCCATTTAATAGTTGTGGGGGCTTGATTGTCAGGTTATAATCTTAAAAGTCTGACTACTCTGGATCTGCTCCATTTTGGACGTGCGATTTAGGTCGGTCAGGTTCCTAATCCTCTCTCTCGAGTAAGACCCATCTACAGCGGGCCTCGACATGTCTGCCTCTCGAAGGCTAATGGGAGCATCCATATATCTTAGACTTCACCTCTCAACTTGGGTACCCAGGCGGTGAGTCAAAGCCCTCAGACTTGTTGTGCACTAGTGGACCTACCAAAGATGTCCACTAATCGCCACAACTCATACCTTAGGTACCACTAGCATCTCCAGTTGGTGTTGGATACTAATTATTTAAGGAGTTTGTCCTCATTGGCCTAGACCCCCGCACCCGACAATGATGCGCTCTAGCTTACCTTGACCTACGTGAAACCTTCGGTCGGGAACCACATTTCCTCCTCACAGCACATGCCTCCTGTGAATGATTCTATAGTGTTTAGGGCATCTAAAAGTCTAATTCACTCTTGAGATTTATAGTTCAATAATCACATCAACATTTCTTAATTTAACCTCATAAAAAATCCTTTACATAAATTATTAGTAATTTGTACCATAAACTGAGCAATTGTGCAGTACCACTTATCTCTATGAAGAACATTGAATTGAAAACACTTGATTCACTGAATATTCTATCTTTAGGGTTTCATTCACCTCACTCACATATCACATAACTCGCATAAGGACTTTATGCATCATAATGTATCATTGATAAAAGACTGCTTTCAACAATTATCATACAAGCAACATATATTTGAAACCCTAGATTGAGATGAATTATGGTTTCCATACCATTTGCTGAGATATTATGCATCAAGAATAAAATTGAATAAATAAAATCTATGATTTCAAAGCAAATCACTTCAAATGGATTTTACAATGTCTATTCTTAAATTTTCAACTTTCCACTCATTTATGCTTTCACCCTATTTACTGAAATATCAAGAAGACACTGATAATATCACATGAAATCCATTCTAGTATCTGAAATATATGTACTATGCATTTAGATGATCAAACATTTATAAACAAGGTGATTTAAATAGGCAAATTTCTCTATTCAATTATATAGCAATTTCAGTCATAGTAAAAACCCTAGATTTCAATATATTCTTATAACATCTACAATTACTTTAAGAATTCTCATGTAGATGGATTGCATCCATTTATAATATGATTTCATCATTTGAAATTCATCACAACAAATAAATAATCCATTTCATATCATTTTGTAAAAGCTAGATTAAAAAGGTAGTTTAGGGTTTGTTGTCGCACATTAAGTGTCACACCCCGATCTCACACTAACCACTAATCACGAGATTAAGGCGTGACGGAGGGATTATCACATAAACAAATCACTGAGAACTTTTTCTTTTTAAAACCTCGTAATGTTATCCGGATTATTGTTGTAAACTAAAACAAAATAAACTATTATGGAAGCATTTCAATTAAACTGGTTAGAGAACATAAACAGAGTTTACAACATGTAACATTGTTTAACAGAAAGTAAAACATAACAGTTAATTTACATCTTTTACTCATTCGCCATACATTCTCTCTCTCACCCACACCATGTCCCAAGGATCGAGGGGAAAGGACTAAGAGACCTCTAACTACTAACTACGTATACCTTCTACAGTCTAAGCGTTAGGATGAAAGGATCCTTCAGTTTTCCTGCTGCTGATGATGACCTGAAAATGTTTTGAGTAGAGGTATGAGCCTACTCGCTCAGTGAATAGCATTTCACTTAGCTATCACTAAACAACTCATCAGGTTTATAAATTGAAATAAAACATAAGTGCAGTACTAAGCAGGACAATTCTAATAACATAACAGATTTGCAGAATATAATCACATTTCCATGCAATAACAGATAATTTGAACAGATAAACAGATATAAAGGAATAGCACAAAAGTTCGAATACTTTAATTTACTGTGATCCTATATGAGTACCAATTTATATTATTATTATGCCCTAATCATATGCAGTGTACTCTGCATATGAAGATCCGTAGCGAACTACGATCCCACCGTACAAGACTTAGCGACACACCCGGGAAATGCTAAGTCTGACGCCAGCCCTGCTCTGCCACAGGACCCCAGGCTCATCGGCCTCACTGTACTACATCGAGTGCTCTAGACTCCTCCTCTAACCTGAGTACACAGGCGGAGAGTCTCACGGGGTTACCTCCATGACTCCGCACGGATCTTGTTGCAATAACCCCCAATTTTCTCCAGTGCCACCGTGACATCGCACGCGTTGTTGTTGGACACTCCCTCTCTGTCCTCGTGTCTCCATGACTCCGCACGGATAATGTTGCAACACGAGTTTCACCCCTAAGAAGCAGACCTGTCAAAGGGGTTCTACGGTGTTAGGGCGCCTAAGTCTATTAATTGATTAACATATAAACATTTAAACAGGAAAATCACATTTACTGATTTCATAACAGATCACAATACACTGTCATTCTAAACCGACAGAGCAATATACTTCAAATCATTGTAATTTCTGAGAAATTCTCATACCATGCATTCAGGCAAATTAGAAATGCATAAATAACCCAACTTATTTCAGTTTGGCACATAAATAGCGAATTTACGCAATTGAACATCTTATTGCACAAATTAAAGAAATTTACTTCACATATGAGAATCATACTCAACATTTGTCAATTCTCTAAAATTCTCAAAAAAACGTGCACATAACCCTAATCCTGGTCTGTGCATCACTTAACTCAATTTAGAGTTAATTACATATCACAACACAATTTAATAACAATACTTGAGAATGTCTGGTAATATTTCAGAGAAATGTGTCATTTCATGTAAATATCAATTTACACATATTAACGTCAAAAGATATATGTAATTAGGGTTTTCTTGCATATTTTTATTTATTCATATCAACTTTGAAATCGTACATCTGATAATTTATCAGAAATCCTCATTGTCTGGGTTCATACCCAAACCATACCATTTTCAGACATGAATTTCTAATTTCAACATTCAAATGAGCAATTTAGGTTCCAATGAACCATATAAATATACTGATTCAATCCGTACTCTTCAAATGCTAAATTTAATCATATAACAGCGTCTAGAAGCATTTTATGAAATAAAAATTCGGGCGACGCCAAACGCTGCCCGACGCCTGATAACGCCTGTTATCAGCAGAATTCGCGCACAAAATAGAAAATATTCAAACGCCTGAGTTTATTAATGATAAATAAATGAAACCCTACTCACAATGATTTGGACTGTCTGGATTCGTCCGGAGATGTGCCCAGGGCCTGTTTCTGGGCGGAATTTGGTTGCCTTCTACCTTTGGTATTTCCATTTCAGGTCCTGTAGCAAGCTACTTCACGCACAGGTTGATGGAGAGCTTCGCTAGGATCTCAAAGGCGGATGGCTGCTCGTGGCTAGAGCTACTATTTCGAACTTAGAACTCCAAGCCGAGTTCAACGCGACTTCTTCTACTGTTGGGCACCCCAAGCTATTTCCCTTAGCTACTGCTGTAGCAACAGGCGGGCTACAGGACGGCCGCTTGGCCAAGCAGCAGATGGCTGCTAGCCAAGGAAGGAAGAGGAAGGAGAAGAGGAAGGAGAAAAGAAGAAGAGAAGAAGAAGGGAAGTAAGTTGCTGGAGAAAACAGAGCCTCTGCTCTTCAATCCAATAAATCGCCAGCTTGGTCGCCTACCGCGGATCGCACTGCTACAGTGCACCGCCAAAGAAACGAGGAAGGAGATAAGGAAGAAAGAAAGAAAAAGGATCGTTTATAAGTAAAAACCTTGGAAAAATTGCTAATTTGACCCCAGAAACTGAAAATCCTCATAACTTTTTCCTCGGAGGTCCAAATGACATGATTTCTTTTGCATATTTTCAAGAATGAGACCCAATACAATCCCAAGGCATGAAAGCATACTAATTATACTATTTTACTGGTTTAAAATTCTAATTGCATCCAGAAATCGCTTTACTCAACTTAATCATTTTAATTATGCACTAATTGATCTTATGTGCTGGATTCAACTAAATCAAGTTGATGATGCACTAACCACCAAATGAACACTTAAGTTATCTCAATAAACTTTAATTAGGCTCAAATCATGATGCTTACCGATAAACTTTGAAACGGGTCATAACAATCTCCCTCCCTTATAAGAATTTCGTCCTGAAATTCCTAAAAGAGAAAAAGAAAATTTGTTACGCATCTCTGACCCAAGCTCCCATGTGGCTCCCTCTAGGTTATGATTCCTCCATATGACTTTCACTAACGGTATCTCATGATTCTTAAACTTCTTGATCCTCTGATCAATTATTCGTACTGATCTCTCGACATAGGACACATATGATCAGAGCTGTGCATGTTCTGGGTCCACTATCTTTTCTGTACCGGGATAACACTTCTTCAACATCGATACATGAAACATATCATGTAACTTGGCCAACTCGGATGGCAAATCCAACTTATATGCTACAGGTCCAATCCTCTCAATGATGGGATACGAGCCCATAAACCTAGGAGTCAGTTTGCCTCTCTTACCAAACCACAATACTCCTTTCCATGGTGGAACTTTCAGATACACTTCATCACCAACTTGAAACTCAAGAGGTCAACGCCTCTTTTCAGCATAACTTTTCTGCCTGTCCTGTGCAACTTTCAACTGTTCTTTGATCACAGTAATCTTTTCAGTGGTCAAATCCACTAACTCTAATCCATGAATATGCTTTTCACCTACCTCATATCAACATATGGATGATCTACACTTTCTGCCAAACAGAGCTTCATACTGAGCCATAGCAAGACTAGAATGGTGACTATTATTGTATGCAAACTCTATAAGGCTCAAGTGTTCTTCCCAACTTCCACTGAAATGCATGAGACATGCTCTCAGCATGTCCTTAAGAGTCTGAATGGTCCTCCCGGACTGATCATTCGTCTGTGCGTGGAAAGTTGTACAGAATCTCAACTTGTGCCCAAAGCATGATGCAACTGATTCCAAAAACCTAGATGTGAACTTAGGATCCTTATTTGGTATAATTGAAACTGGGATACCATGCAACCTGACTATCTCATCCATATATATCTTAGTCAACTTCGGGACATCAAAGGTTGACTTAGTATGAAGAAAGTGAGCAGACTAAATTAATCTATCCACAATCATTCATATAGAGTTACAACCTCTAGGTGTCCTGGGCAACCCTATCACAAAATCCATTGTGATATGTTCCCACTTCCACTCAGGTATAGGAAGAGATTGCAAGGTACCTGTAGGTTTCTGGTGCTCAGCCTTAACCTGTTGATACACATTGCACCTAGTCACATACTCAGCTACATCCTTTGTCATATCAGGTCACCAGTACAACTCCTTGAGATCCATGTACATCTTAGTGTTACCTAGAAGTATAGCGTACATCGATGCATGTGCTTCCTCAAGAATCTTTTCTTTCAATTCACTGTCTCGAGGTACACAACATATCATGCTAATACAACACACCATCATCTAAAAACCTAAACTTTGGTCTTTTCCCCATGTCATGTCATGTACGATCTGCTGCAACCCACTGTCACCCTAATGTAGTTCCTTGATCTGATCATAAAAAGTAGGCTTGACTTGCATCTATGCAATCAAACCACTATGTTATGTCACCCTTAAGTCTAAGTTCAACTTTCACATTTCTACTAGCATGTCTCTCTCGAAACATGCCATAGAGAATGCATCAGTTGTTGAACTTAACTTCCTGCTGAGGGCATCAGCTACTACATTCACCTTTCCAGGATGATAATCTATCATTATATCATAATCCTTAATCAATCCTAATCATCTCCGCTGTCTAAGATTCAGATCCTTCTGGGTAAAGATATATATCAAGCTCTTATGATCTATAAACACCTGGCACACCTCACCATAAAGACAGTAACGTCATGTCTTATGAGCATGAACTACAACAACTAATTCCAGATCATGTATCGCGTAGTACTCCTCATTCTATGCTACTACTTATTATTACTACTGTAAGAATTTATTTCAAAATTATATCTTACTCTTTTCTATGAGTCATTTTCATATTGTGTATCTACCTTCCAGATTAGCTAACTTTAAACCCTGGATTTTATTAGTGCTAGGTTACCTTTCATAGTGCAAATCGTATGATCTTGTTTTATAAAGATACTAGTATTCAAGGTCAAATCACTAGCGACATCCCTTGAACTACTTCAACTCTAAACATTCTAGGGTTTGGTCCTTATCAGCAACATAGCATTATTGTGGTGTGACTTTGCTTCCTTAGTTTGAAATCAAACTTTAGATCTCATAAGTTCATCCATCCACTTGTAATGAATACAACAGATATGAATAATCATCAATGAACTATAGATATATAACAGAAATGTAACATCAACCAAGTTCTCTAGCATAACTTATTAACACAAAAGCTACAAATAAACATGATACTTGTTACCCAAGCATCACACATGGCTCACAAGGCCATTCATATCTTGTCACCTCTCACTAGGCAACAACTTATTCACATGGCTCACAAGGCCATTCACATCTTGTCACCTCTCACTGGGCAACAACTTATTCACATGGTTCATAAAATCCGTACACATTATTACTTTTATTAAGAAACAACAACATCAACACACAAAAAGCCAATCAACATTTATTATATAAATGTCACAGCCCAAACTTGGCTATATTCATCATCTCATCATACCTGCATGGTTATTAGGCATGATAACAGTCATACAAGATATTCATCACATCATGTGATACAATAGTAACACCACCATTCCTTAACCAGGAATTAGGGTTCACTATCAAATTGGGCTTATCATTCCCTTTTCCCCAAATTAGGGTTAGGGTTCCCCGTTTCTCATTAATTCAGACCCTCTAGAGTTAACCAAATTTATCTTGTATTAAGGTATCTCCCCTCTTAATGCATTCCATCACAGAATACTCACCTTTAACATATAATGCATAAGCCACACATTAGAATTGTCCAGCTATCTCACATGATATGGACTTATCTTAGTTTAAAGCATAACTTTATTATAAAGTTGCCTATAAACAATCACAATGATACACCCTCAGCTAGGGTTTCACAAGGATACACCCTCAACCAGGGTTTATAAGGATACACCCTCAACTAGGGTTTACTAATCATGTATTGGATCCATGCATTTGTTATGCATTATTGATTAGTACCATTAAGGGTATTTCTTACCTAATCATTAAATTTTAATCTGAACCTTATTGTGTTCCTTTATTTCTAATTAAGGATTGCTCATATGAGGTCCCAATGTTGGGTCTCCGATGTCAGTTCCAACTAATTCTTAGTTGTTCTAATCTTTCCCTTATATCTCAACATCTTAGTGTATATACATTTTTCACCATGATTCGGGTCTAAATTATCCAGAATCTACTCTTATTATACTGTTAATAGGAGTCATTAGATCTCAGTAACACATCCTGCCAGCCGGACCAGGCCGAACCTGTAGTCCTGAAGCCAAGAGCTACTCGAGATTAACTAACTCCTATTGATCTCAAACATGTGGAAATAATATCCATTTAGGGAAAATACATTTAAACAATCGTCTAGTCTACTTGATACAGAGAATATAAATAATAAATAAATCATTTCATAACACACAACAACATATAAGAATCATGTTTACTTTACAAACTGAAATTCTAATTTCATGCATATAAGAGCATTTCTAGTGATCTCTAATCAAATAAGCAATATAAAACAAGAGTTGTATTGCATCCTATATTTAATCTCTTACTCTTACATTAATTTCCGATTCATAACCCTAAGATTTCTAGGGTTTCTCTCTAGCCTATCCTTCCTCTGCATACCTGGCCAGGGTATTCAGAGAAGAATAGACAGAGTAGCTTGATACTGGTCAATCTAAGTATTCAGACACCTGGCCAGGGTATCTAAACACTCAAACCTCCCAGAGCTAAAGACACATCATTTCTTATCCATCTTAATTATAATTCTATCTTTTGATCTTAATGATCCCTGATAACTCATCTTAAATTCTCAACTTGATTCTTGTGACCACGTCCTCTTCCTGCCATCTGCAATACTATAACAGAACATTTCCTGTTATAAAATTGCAGTTAGAAGGAAGACACCTAAGTCCTAATCCTATTGGTCTCTTATCGTCCCCTGACCTTGACTTAGAGTATTCATATACTCAACCTATGCTCTGATACCAAGATGTCACACCCAGATCTCACACTAACCACTAATCACGAGATTAAGGCGCGACGGAGGGATTATCACATAAACAAATCACTAAGAACTTTTTCTTTTTAAAACCTCATAATGTTATTCAGATTATTGCTGTAAACTAAAACAAAATAAACTATTGCGGAAGCATTTCAATTAAACTGGTTAGAGAACATAAACAGAGTTTACAACATGTAACATTGTTTAACAAAAAGTAAAACATAACAGTTAATTTACATCTTTTACTCATTCGCCATACATTCTCTCTCTCTCACCCACACCATGTCCCAAGGATCAAGGGGAAAGGACAAAGAGACCTCTAACTACTAACTACGTATACCTTCTACAGTCTAAGCGTTAGGATGAAAGGATCCTTCAGTTTTCCTGCTACTGATGATGACCTGAAAATGTTTTGAGTAGAGGTATGAGCCTACTCGCTCAATGAATAGCATTTCACTTAGCTATCACTAAACAACTCATCAGGTTTATAAATTGAAATAAAACATAAGTGCAATACTAAGCAGGACAGTTCTAATAACATAACAGATTTGCAGAATATAATCACATTTCCATGCAATAACAGATAATTTGAACAGATAAACAGATATAAAGGAATAGCACAAAAGTTCGAATACTTTAATTTACTGTGATCCTATATGAGTACCAATTTATATTATTATTATGCCCTAATCATATGCAGTGTAATCTGCATATGAAGATCTGTAGCGAACTACGATCCCACCGTACAAGACTTAGCGACACACCCGGGAAATGCTAAGTCTGACGCCAGCCCTGCTCTGCCACAGGACCCCAGGCTCATCGGCCTCACTGCACTACATCGAGTGCTCTAGACTCCTCCTCTAACCTGAGTACACAGGCGGAGAGTCTCACGGGGTTACCTCCATGACTCCGCACGGATCTTGTTGCAATAACCCCCAATTTTCTCCAGTGCCACCGTGACATCGCACGCGTTGTTGTTGGACACTGCCTCTCTGTCCTCGTGTCTCCATGACTCCGCACGGATAATGTTGCAACACGAGTTTCACCCCTAAGAAGCAGACCTGTCAAAGGGGTTCTACAGTGTTAGGGCACCTAAGTCTATTAACTGATTAACATATAAACATTTAAACAGGAAAATCACATTTACTGATTTCATAACAGATCACAATACACTGTCATTCTAAACCGATAGAGCAATATACTTCAAATCATTGTAATTTCTGAGAAATTCTCATACCATGCATTCAGGCAAATTAGAAATGCATAAATAACCCAACTTATTTCAGTTTGGCACATAAATAGCGAATTTACGCAATTGAACATCTTATTGCACAAATTAAAGAAATTTACTTCACATATGAGAATCATACTCAACATTTGTCAATTCTCTAAAATTCTCGAAAAACGTGCACATAACCCTAATCCTGGTCTGTGCATCACTTAACTCAATTTAGAGTTAATTACATATCACAACACAATTTAATAACAATACTTGAGAATGTCTGGTAATATTTCAGAGAAATGTGTCATTTCATGTAAATATCAATTTACACATATTAACGTCAAAAGATATATGTAATTAGGGTTTTCTTGCATATTTTTATTTATTCATATCAACTTTGAAATCGTACATCTGATAATTTATCAGAAATCCTCATTGTCTGGGTTCATACCCAAACCATACCATTTTCAGACATGAATTTCTAATTTCAACATTCAAATGAGCAATTTAGGTTCCAATGAACCATATAAATATACTGATTCAATCCGTACTGTTCAAATGCTAAATTTAATCATATAACAGCGTCTAGAAGCATTTTATGAAATAAAAAGTCAGGCGACGCCAAACGCTGCCCGACGCCTGATGACGCCTGTTATCAGCATAATTCGCACACAAAACAGAAAATATTCAAACGCCTGAGTTTATTAATGATAAATAAATGAAACCCTACTCACGGCGATTTGGACTGTCCGGATTCGTCCGGAGATGTGCCCAGGGCCTGTTTCTGGGCGGAATTTGGTTGCCTTCTACCTTTGGTATTTCCATTTCAGGTCCTGTAGCAAGCTACTTGACGCACAGGTTGACGGAGAGCTTCGCTAGGATCTCAAAGGCGGATGGCTGCTCGTGGCTAGAGCTACTATTTCGAACTTAGAACTCCAAGCCGAGCTCAACGCGACTTCTTCTACTGCTGGGCACCCCAAGCTATTTCCCTTAGCTACTGCCGTAGCAACAGACGGGCTACAGGACGGCCGCTTGGCCAAGCAGCAGATGGCTGCTAGCCAAGGAAGGAAGAGGAAGGAGAAGAGGAAGGAGAAAAGAAGAAGAGAAGAAGAAGGGAAGTAAGTTGCTGGAGAAAACGGAGCCTCTGCTCCTCAATCCAATAAATCGCCAGCTTGATCGCCTACTGCGGATCGCACTGCTACAGTGCACCGCCAAAGAAACGAGGAAGGAGATAAGGAAGAAAGAAAGAAAAAGGATCGTTTATAAGTAAAAACCTTGGGAAAATTGCTAATTTGACCCCAGAAACTGAAAATCCTCATAACTTTTTTCCTCGGAGGTCCAAATGACATGATTTCTTTTGCATATTTTCAATAATGAGACCCAATACAATCCCAAGGCATGAAATCATACTAATTATACTATTTTACTGGTTTAAAATTCCAATTGCATCCAGAAATCGCTTTACTCAACTTAATCATTTTAATTATGCACTCATTGATCTTATGTGATGGATTCAACTAAATCAAGTTGATGATGCACTAACCACCACATGAGCACTTAAGTTAGCTTAATAAACTTTAATTAGGCTCAAATCATGATGCTTACCGATAAACTTTGAAACGGGTCATAACATTAAGCAATTGAAGATTATTGATGATTGAACTCATTTTCATGCAATATATTGTTTAAAGGAAGTACCCATTCACCCTAAGGTGTGAAAACACCTTAAAAATGCAGCCCATCTTAGAAATTTTTGAATCCATATCAAAACCCTAGCAAATCACTGATTTCTTCTTCCTTTCAACTCGGAAACCCTAGGAATGGAGATTTATAGAGAAAGAGTGAAAAAATGGGAATATTTGATATTATTTCGAAATAAAATAGAGGAGAGGTGGAATATTGACATGTGAGAGAAGATTCACCATATAAGGTTATGCAAAGAAGTTAAACATACTTTATTTCATCATATCTCAGATAGTGAATCCCTAGGTTAACATCTCCACCACTTTCTCCTCTCAAAACCCTAGCTCTCCTTTCTCTATAGAATTTAGTTTCTCTGGAATGTATCATGAGATATGAGAGATCCTTAGGTGATATCTTTCTCATATAGAGAAATTGAGATTCTTGGGTAATTTATACACTTACCCCTCACTATACTTTCTCTTATTTCAGCAGATTTTTCTGTCATAAAAATGTTACTGTAAATCATTTATTTTAGAGGTCAAAAATACTCTAAAGAATTATTAAATTTATCATGATCTCTTCTATGTAATTTTAGATCTCCAGTAAATAATTTTTAAAGTCAAATTACTAGTGACAACCCTTGAACTTTCTAGAACCCTGAACATTCTAGGGTTTGATCCTTATTAATAACATGGTCTTATTGTGGCATGACTTTACTCCCTTATTTTGATATGCAAACTTTATCTCTCCACAAGTTTACTAAGGTCTTCCTTATCTTATCACTTGAATTTCCTTACTCTTATTTGACCTTTCTGATAGATTACTTTCCTAATTTATCTTGTTGGAGTTTCATCATCATTCCATATTGTACTATCATTATATTTAATAAATGTATCTACCATGGTAACATCCCTGACCTGGGTTATGCTTTAACCCAAGATGTTTTGTTTAATAAAGTTGATTAGATGCTTGTTCATATTTCTTGGAAAGTAATTAAGGCTCAAGAGGAACTTATATTTCAAATTTAGTCCTTTTTTAATAATGTTGAAACATTGTTTTGTTAGTTTTGACCTAAAGTGCAAATTACCCAAGTTGAGGGGTTAACTTGCAAATTGTACATGATAAATGTTCCTCAGATTTTGAATCATCATGATAATGAGAATGATGTAGTAGTATGGTTTCCACAAGCTTGAGCACCAAGATAGAGCTTGATGAGCAATCCTTGTGCATTAAAACCTAGTTTTGGTGTAATGTGCAATTTACCCAAATCTTAGGGTCCAATATAAAAAATATCACTTCTAGAGGGTCCCTCATGTTTCTTGTCATCATGTAGAGTAAATAAAATGAGAGGTGTGCCTCATTTGAATTAATTTGGAGGAGAGAGAATCTTGATATTAAAATAATCAAGATTTATGCATAATTGAGACCCTAATCCAATTTAATGTAAAAAGAAATATATTAATTGAAGAGACCTTTAACCAAAAGGTGAGGGATGAATTTGAAAAATGGTTGGACGAGCTTGTTCCTTGCAAAGGCACGAAAATATCTTGAGTGAGTGGAAAGCCCACTCACATTAAGTTAATTAAAAGAAATATCCACTACAAAGGGGATATTAGTATAATATGTTTAAGGTGCTTAATTTCTTTTCTTTTAATTATTGGACAATGAAGAGGTTTTTCAAGTGGGAGAAGATGGCTTCGTGGCCAAGGAATTGAGGGGAATAGGCGGCACTAATTTTGGAATTAAAAGATTTTTATAAGGCATTTTCTCTCTCATTGATTTTCTTATAAAAACACCTTTTACAACCCAAATCAAAGGCTTTTTCGAATCCACTTCCTCTCTTTGCTTGCAAAAACGACCAAGGGAGCTAGGAGCATCAGGAAGATGACCCCCAACATATTGGTAAGCTTCTTGATCCTCTTTAACCTTGATTTCATGGTGGAAATCACAAAACAATGCATGATTTCTTCTCTATTTCACTCCATCTCCAATCCTAGCCAATCTTTTCACTCCAAAGCTTGAGGACGAGCCTTGGGAGAGTTGCAAAATCTTCCTCCACCATTGTTGAAGTGAAGCTCCAAGCTTTGAAGCTCAATTGGAGGCGGGTTATATAACTTAAACCCTTAAATGTTGTTATTGCATTCAATTCTCCATTATTTGTTGAACGTTTTGTTCTATTTGAAATTCCCTTGATCCATTGTTGTAATTACCATGAAAACGGCAGTATTTTTTGAATGAATGAAGGTAGATGATGATGATATCATCTTAGGCACATATTCCAACAAGTTTCCCTTGCAAACAGTTTTAAGACCTTGGTCCAAACGGTTTCAACAAACCGTATGGAGTTTGAAATCCCAAACCATTTTGAAAGGTTGACCATTTGGATGGGTTGACCATTTGAGTTCAGGACCCTAGTACATGTTTGATAAGGATCTAATGGTTCCAATTGATTGACTTAATATATGAACAATCATTCAATTAGAAACCCTAATCGGGTTGAGTGCTGATTTTGCAATTGATTGAGTTAAATCTTTGGGTTGATTAACTCAAATGGTCTGAAGACCGTTTAGAGATCACCCAAATGGTCTCAAGACCATTTAGATGTCAACCAAGACCATTTGGAGGTATAGCGTTTAGTATGGTTGAGTAGCCGAAGATCCAAAGATATCAAATTGAAATGCAATCAATAGCTAGTTTGATGAGCAATCCAACGATGCAAACCCTAATTGAACTTCACAAATTTTAATGATGGATGGGGAAAACTGTCTCTAGACAATTTGGAGGTTATCCAAATGACCTCAAGACCGTTTTGAGGTCATCCAAATGACCTCAAGACCGTTTAAGGTCAGGTCATGCCCAATTTGAATGGTGGTCCAATGATTTTAAAGTAATTAGTTCCACAATGACTAATATTGAAAGTTCATCGATTTCAACCCTAATTCAATTGGGTTCATAACCCTAATTGATGATCAATTGAAAGTCTAATAAATTGAAAGATGATTCATTAAGCTCAATTTAATTATGGTGCTTAGGTTCAATAAATGAGTAATTACATGGATTCAATTGGTGAGGGAATTAGTCTTGGAAACCCTAAATCAATATTAGTGGTTGAGACCATTTTTGGTCCAATAGGTTTTGAGGAGGTTTGGACCAAACGGTCTCAAGACCGTTTGGGTCCAAACGGCTGAAGATCGTTTGGGACCAAACGATCCCAAACCATTTGAGACTCAAAGCAATCCCAAGTACATATGTTCTAAATGGTTTCAAGCACCAACTTTGTTAAACAGTTTCAAGCACCAACTTTGTTAAACGGTTTCAAGCACCAACTTTGTTAAACGGTTTCAAGCACCAATTTTGTTAAATGGTTTCAAGCACCAACTTTGTTAAACGGTTTCAAGCACCAACTTTGTTAAACGGTTTCAAGCACCAACTTTGTTAAATAGTTTCAAACCGTTAGACCAAGACTGTTTGAGGTCTGGTTGGTCAAGACCGTTTGGGGTCTAAGTGACTAAGACCGTTTGGAAGTAATTAACCAAAACCATATGGAAAATTAAGGTGATTAAAGGCCAATTGTTTAATTGATCATTACATGATGTAATCCAAGGGTGATTATGGTAATTGTACCCTTAATAAGATAGGGTGATTAGTACCTTTTGAATGATTAATATTTGATGATTATGGAAGTAATGACACAATACATGGTGTCAACTCTTCATTCAAGATGAGTTGACCTAATCTAACCAAATCTGAGGTATGTATCTTCTTATATAAGATAAGAGAGAGAGAACTTCCTACATGAATGATAATCATGTAGTGGTTAAGTCTCAACACTTTCAACATGAATGAATGTATAATTAGGGTATGATCCTTGATAAAGAGATCATGTACCCTAATTAAGAAGGTTAATGTACCCTAACCATAATTTGAGGGCAATGATAGGTGAAACCCTAATCTATGGTGATGATATAACCCTAATTGAGGATGATGTTATGAGAAACCCTAATCATGGGTGAAGCCATATGAAACCCTAAGTGAGGGTGATGTCAAGTGGAACCCTAGACAAGGGTGATGTAAAAATGAAATCATAATAATGTGATGAAAAATCTAATTCAAGGTAAAGCTATGTACTGGTATGTGATACTTTGATACAAAATCCTACATTGAGATAGGCTAAAGATATGTGGAGCACTAATTTTGGGTTATAATTTATGAAACCCTAATTTTGGGAAATATGATGATAAATCATAACCCACTGGGTAATGAGATAAAGTATTCCTAATTGACATAAATTGAGAAATACTAGCTCAAATGAGGAAATAGTGATGTTACTCTTACAATGCATAGTGCTGATTTGTAATATTGTTATCATGTGCACTAATTATGCAGGTTATATGAGATGGTGGACATAGCCAGGTATGAGCTATGATGTTTTACTATTGAAATTGCTTTATGGGATTTTTGAGCCATAATATGTTATGTTTCCTAGTAAGAGGTAATAAGAGGCATTATTGGGCTTTAAGAGCCATGTGAAATACCTGCATTGCAATTATTATGTTTACAATGATCATATAACACGAAGGCATTAAGTTACCTGATAAAGTGGTAACAAGCATTTTGATGAACTAAGGGTTTGAACATCCATATTTCATGATCATGGTGATGAGATGATAAGGGATGAGAATACCCTGATGTGATAAGGGATTGAGGTCCCAATGTTTAATAAAGCTTTGAAAAGAACTTGATAGAAATAGTACTCATTCTTTGTAGCAATTGTTATAATGTTTTATGTTTGAAAACATGTTTGATGCTAAACTAATATTGTAATGTACTTAATTAATCAAGTGAAATGGTATCATGTAGAACCCTGACCATAGATCCATCATCGTTAGAAGTTTGGTGGTGGTGAAACAGGTTTTTCCTACGGGAACTCCTGGAGGGCATACTTTTGAGTATGTGGGGGTTATGGGCGTGAATATACTTATGCCCTAATGAAGGAATTGATGTGAGGTAAACATTAAATCTCTCAATCCTTCATTATATATGCCGATATGGATGTATCACTAATTTCCCGAAGACCGGGATGGATGTATCATTAATCTCCCGATGATCTTAATGTCGAATCGATGTGAGATAAATATAATATCTCTCGATTACGAAGAGAGTACAACATGCCACTGTAACTTTAATAGTGAAGTTGCCAGTATACCATGGAAAGCTATATAGAAAAGACACAAGATGTCCTGCATTTGGTTCTCACACTAACTGACGAAGATGAGGTCATAGAAATCCAGCTCTTCTATTGACCTATGTAAGGTACCGATTTCGATTTCGCAATGGTCGGTTGGAGTATGAGCGGTATACCTCATCTCCTCAGGGCTTAAGTATGCTTGTAAAATGTAATCAACTGTGTAGCATATTTGCTTAAGGTTGAAATACGAGAATCATTGGTTGATGTTATTTTGCATAATATGTTCTAAATAGACAACTGTTATTTATGTTCTTCAATTCCTTATTGGATAAGTAACATGCTGCTTTATCAAGATATAGCTGAAAGGAATTTGATAGAGAATACTGCTCTTATCTGTTTATATATTGAATTATCTTCTGTTAAATGCTTATGGTTTTTCTGCTCAGTTTTATACCATTAATTGCAATAATAATGCTTCTGGCGGAGAGTTATATCTCTCACTGGGACAATTTCCTTCAATTATCTCACCCCCGTGGGATTCAACTTTTTAGGTAGATGCAGAAGAAGAAGTAGAAACCCTACAGTGGGTGAAGAACAATAGCAGCAACAACAACAAGGACAACAGTGAACTCTCAGGTGGAGACATTGGTTGTCATGTCTTGTAAATAGAGAGTCATATGTGTCGTCTCTGTATTCTCAGGTCCTAGGAGTCAGTAGTTAGTTTAATATTGATCTGAGATTTTGGCTTGATGCCTCGAGATTTTTATACTACCTATGTATAGTCTAAAAGGGCAGCTAGTGTTTGTAACTCTCGAGAAGAATTGGTATAAGAGATGTACTAGTAAATTAGAATGTATTTGAAATACTTTGGTTCTTTATGAAAGAGTTTTTCAGTTATGGATCTCTTTGTAAAAAGTTTTAATTTTTGGTGATTTTCACTAATTTTACTGCTAATGAATGCTTCCGCTTAAGTAAATCATGTTTTTAAAAGTTGGACGCCACAAGTTTAGTGGTATCAGAGCTTTAGGTTCGTTGAGTCTACAGAGACATAGGATTAAGTTTGTTGAGTCTGTTTTAGTGTCTTCCACTTATCTGATAGTGTCTTCTGCTCATATAGGAGGAGAAGAAAAACTAAAGATGTCTGGATCACACGATGAACATGCTACTGAGAGCAGTGTCACTGTACCAGGAGGAGGTGCAAGAGACGAAGATAGGGAAGATCCCGTACCTGAACAACCCTAGTTCAATCAAGTAGATATGGGGAACCCAGCCTTCCAAGCCATGTTTGGACATTTTATGGCGGCCATGACTCATATGACAGATAGGATGCCATTACCTGCACCTAGGGCACCAACTCACCATGAAGGACAGGGAGCCGGCAAGACATTTGAATGACTTCGCCGGGTTGGGGCCACAAAGTATGCTGGCACAGCTGACCCAGCAGACGCAGATATGTGGCTGACCGAGCTAGAGAAAGCCTTTAGAATCCTTAATATCCTATAAGCCGTGAAGGTTAGACACGCAGTGTACCTTCTTAAAGGGAGTGCTGGTCATTGGTGGACCATAGAAGAAGGCAAGAGGTCGGGTGTGGAGATCAGATGGGAAGTATTCCGATGAGAATTCGTCAATAGATACTTTCCTAAGACGTTCCTAGATGAGAAGATATCTCAGTTTGAGAGATTAAGGTAAGGACCAATGAACATTAGTGAGTATGAGGCTAAATTCATGGAGCTCTTGTGGTTCTGTCTGCATATGGCAGTTACCGATGAAGAAATGATTCGGCATTTTGAGAAGGGATTAAACGCTGATCTAACCACTCCTGTGTCTGCTTTAGAAAACATGGAGAGATTTTCTACTTTTGTAGAGTCTGTCAGACGGATAGAGAGGTATGTGACTGAGAAGCGACAAACTAAGAGTAAGAAGGTGTATACCCAGTTTCAAGGACAAGGGTCCAAAAGTTTTAACAGGACCATCTAGACCACATGTAGGGAACAGAGGTTGTTTTATATGTGGAAAGATGGAGCATCTGATGAAGGATTGTCAAGCCAGAGAAGCAAGTGTGACTCAACCTCAGAGGCAGAGCCAACAAGGTTCTCAGAGGCGACAGTTTCCAAGTGGCGCAAGAGGACATGGACAAGTGTCCCAAGCTGGATTGTCGACACCCAGTAATCGAGCACCGAGTCAACCACAGGTGACGACAAGATTCTATGCGATGAATCAACCTGATGCAGTAGTCAACCCTCGGGTTGTGACAGGTCAGATGGAGTTGTTTTATTCTGATATGTCTATATCCTGCGTCGTATCTATTTTAATTGATCCAGGTGCTACACATTCTTTCATCACTAAAAGAGTGATTCTTAACTGCAATATGACAGTTGGTCATAGAGCAGAGAGTTTGAAGTTAGAAACTCCTTTGATGGGATCTGCAGTGTTGCGAGAGGTGTGTTCTTCCTGCACTCTTTTCTTTTCTGAACATCGCATTCAAGTGGATCTTATACCACTTGAGATGCATGGGTTTGATATAATTCTTGAGATGGACACCCTAGAAAAGTACAAGGTTGTCTTGGATTGTGAGTCCAAGCAAGCTGTGTTCACAGATGATAGTGACACATGGATCTTTCAAGGAGATAGAAAGATTCTTTCAACCTATCTTGTGTTAGCTATGGTAGCTGAGAAGCTGATGAGGCAAGGATGTTTTGCATTCTTGGCACATGTGGTAGATACCACAATGGAGAACTCTAATCTTTTTGAAGTTCTGATAGTTAGGGAGTTTGAAGATGTGTTTTCTGAGGAACTTCCAGGTATACCTACGCCCCGAGAGATTGATTTTGAGATTAATCTAATTCCGAGCATGCAACCTATATCACAAACACCGTATAGGATGGCACCTGCTGAGATGGCAGAGCTTAAGAAACAGTTGTAGGAGTTGCTTGAGAAATGTTTTATTCGACCGAGTACTTCACCATGGGGTGCTCCAGTACTCTTTGTTAAGAAGAAGGATGGATCGATGTGGTTATACATTGATTATAGGCAGTTGAATAAAGTAACTATAAAGAATAAGTACCCGTTACCAAGGATAGATGACATGTTCGATTAGTTGCATGGTGCAACTATCTTTTCTAAGATAGATTTGAGGTTGGGATACCATCAGTTGCGTATTAAGGAGGATGACATACCTAGGTCTGCCTTTAGGACAAGGTATGGTCACTATGAGTTCATAGTTATGTCGTTTGGACTAACTAATGCACCAGCTGCATTCATGGAACTCATGAATAGAATCTTTCGACCTTTTCTCGATCAGTGTATAGTAGTCTTCATAGATGACATCTTGATATACAGTAGAGATGCTCAACAGCATGAGCAGCACCTCCACCAGGCCCTAACTTTACTAAGAGAGCATAAATTATATGCTAAGTTTGACAAATGTGAGTTCTGGTTACCAGAAGTCTCTTTTCTAGGACACGTAATATCAGTCTCAGGTATCCGTGTTGATCCTAAGAAGGTAGAATTTGTCTTGTAATGGGAACAACCAAAAACTGAGATACGTAGTTTCCTAGGGTTGGCAGGCTATTACAGAAGGTTCATTAAGAACTTCAGTTCTATAGCCTTACCCCTAACCAAGTTGACCAGGAAGGGAGTTCCTTTTGTCTGGAATGACAAGTGTCAACATTCTTTCCAGATGTTGAAAGAAAGGTTGACAAGTGCACATGTGTTGGTGTTACCTGAGCAAGGAAAAGGGTACATAGTTTTCTGTGATGCATCTAAGAATAGCTTAGGATGTGTGTTGATGTAGGATAAGCAAGTGATTTCTTTTACTTCTCGACAGGTTAAGAAACATGAGGAGAATTATCCAGCACATGATCTAGAGCTAGCTGTTGTGGTCCATGCTTTGTAGATTTGGAGACATTATCTCTATGGAGAAACATTCCAGATTTTCACATACCATAAGAACCTAAAGTATATCATTTCACAGCATGAGCTGAACATGAGGCAACACCGCTGGATGGAGTTAATCAAGGACTACGATTGTACAATTGATTATCATCCAGGGAAGGCTAATGTGGTAGCTGATGCATTAAGTAGGAAATCAGCAACACCAACCTTAGATAAAGCACAGTTGAATTCCTTAGTGTGCTATAAGAGGGATATGTTTATATCCTTGAGGCAAAACAATGTACAATTTAAAGTATCATTGTTAGCCGGGTTGTTAGCTGAGATGCACATAAAACCAACTCTGAGACAGCAGATTAAAGAGGCACATCAAGCTGATAATGTAGTTCAGCAGATTAGATCACAGTATGGTAGTGAGAAATGGGATGGCTTTCATGAGTCAAAGGATCAGGTAGTCTGTTACCATGGTAGGATGGTAGTACCTGATGCCAATGACTTAAGGAAGTCAGTTCTGGAAGAAGCTCATTCTTCTATGTATGCTATGCATCCAGGGAGCACCAAGATGTATCATAACTTAAAAGATATGTATTGGTGGCATGGATTAAAGAAAGATGTAGCTGAGTTTGTTATGCGGTGTTCGGTGTGTCAGCAGGATAAAGCTGAACATCAAAAGCCCACAGGAACAATGCAACCTTTGCCTATACCACAGTGGAAATGGGATCATGTGACCATGGACTTTGTGGTTGGTTTGCCTAGAACAACCAAAGGTCATGATTCCATATGGGTGATCGTTGATAGGTTGACTAAGACAACACATTTCTTACCTGTCAAAACAACCTACACTGCTGAGAAGCTAGCACCATTATATGTAGATGAGATAGTGTGGTTGCACGGGGTTCCAACTACTATCATTTTTTATAGAGGTCCCCAGTTCACGAGTCATTTTTGGGAACGACTTCATAAAGCTTTGGGTACGCAGTTATGTTTTAGCACAACCTTTCGCCCCCAGACAGATGGACAATCTGAAAGGACCATACAAACTTTGGAGGACTTGCTTAGGGCATGTGTCCTTCAATTTGTAGGAAGTTGGGATCTACACCTGAGCTTGATAGAATTTTCTTACAATAATAGCTATCAACACAGTATTGACATGGCACCATATGAAGCTTTATATGGTAGACGTTGTAGATCTCATTTATGTTGGTATGAAATTGGATAATATCAATTTTTGGGTCCTGAGCTAGTGCAGCAGACGACAGAGAAGATTAAAGTAATACAACAATAATTAAAGATTGCACATGATAGATAGAAATCTTACGCCGACAAACGGCGAAGACCTTTAGAATTCCAAGTTGGAGACAAAGTCTATCTCAAGGTCTCACCTTGGAAAGGAGTTCTTAGATTTAGAAGGAAGGGAAAGTTAGCTCCTAGATTTATGGGGCCTTATCCAATCATTGAACGGATTAGAAAGGTAGCTTATAGGCTGGAGTTACCACCTGAGTTGCATAAGTTGCATCCAGTGTTCCACATTTCCATGCTAAGGAAGTGTCATACTGACACAAAATTAGTTCTACAACCTGTGGAGGTAGAATTAAATGATGATATATCATATGTTGAAAGACCTGTGATGATCCTTGATAAAAGAATTAAAAAGCTAAAAAAGAAAGACATTTGTCTTGTAAAAGTTCTCTGGCATCACCGTGGCATTGAAGAGAAGCTACATGGGAACTAGAGGAAGAGATGAGGAGGAAATATCCTACTATTTTCTCTTAAATGTTTTTGTTGATGATTTCGGGGACGAAATCCTTGTAAGGGGTGGATAATTTTTAACATCCCTGACCTGGGTTATGCTTTAACCCTAGATGTTTTGTTTAATAAAGTTGATTAGATGCTTTTTCATATTTCTTGGAAAGTAATTAAGGCTCAATAGGAACTTATATTTCAATTTTAGTCCTTTTTGAATAATGTTGAAACATTATTTTGCTAGTTTTGGACTAAAGTGAAAATTACCCAAGTTGAGGGGTTAACTTGCAAATTGTACATGATAAAATGTTCCTCAGATTTTGAAGCATCATGAGAATGATAATTATGCAGTAGTATGGTTTCCACAAGCTTGAGCACCAAGATAGAGCTTGTTGAGCAATCCTTGTGCATTAAAACCTAGTTTTGGTGTAATGTGCAATTTACCCAAAACGTAGGGTCCAATATGCAAAATACCACTTCTAGAGGGTCCCTCATGTTTCTTGGCATCATTTAGAGCAAAGAAAATGAGAGGGATGCCTCATTTGAATTAATTTGGAGGAGAGAGAATCTTGATATTAAAATAATCAAGATTTATGCATAATTGAGACCCTAATCCAATTTAATGCAAAAAGAAATATATTAATTGAAGAGCCCTTTAACCAAAAGGTGAGGGATGAATTTGAAAAAGTGTTGGACTAGCTTGTGCCTTGAAAAGGCATGAAAATATCTTGAGTGAGTGGAAAGCCCACTCACATGAAGTTAATAAAAAGAAATATCCACAAAAAAGGGGATATTAGTATAATATGTTTAAGGTGCTTAATTTCTTTTCTTTTAATTCTTGGATAATGAAGAGGTTTTGCAAGTGGGAGAAGATGGCTTCGTGTCCAAGGAATTGAGGGGAAGAGGCGGCACTAATTTTGGAATTAAAATATTTTTATAAGGCATTTTCTCTCTAATTGATTTTCTTATAAAAACACCTTTTACAACCCAAATCAAAGGCTTTTTCTTATCCACTTCCTCTCTTTGCTTGTAAAAACGACCAAGGGAGCTAGGATCAGAAAGAGGACGACCTCCAACCTGTTGGTAAGCTTCTTGATCCTCTTTCACCTTGATTTCAGGGTGGAAATCACAAAACAATGCATGATTTCTTCTCTATTTCACTCCATCTCCAATCCTAGCCAATCTTTTCACTCCAAAGCTTGAGGACGAGCCTTGGGAGAGTTGCAAAATCTTCCTCCACCATTGTTTACATGAAGATACAAGCTTTGAAGCTCAATTGGAGGCGGGTTATATAAGCTAAACCCTTAAATGTTGTTATTGCATTCAATTCTCCATTATTTGTTGAACGTTTTGTTCTATTTGAAATTCCCTTGATCCATTGTTGTAATTACCATGAAAACGGCAGTAGTTTTTGAATGAATGAAGGTAGATGATGATGACATCATCTTAGGCACATATTCCAACAAGTTTCCCTTGCAAACAGTTTTAAGACCTTGGTCCAAACGGTTTCACCAAACCGTTTGGAGACTAAACAGTTTGCAAACCATTTGGAGTTTGGAATCCCAAACCATTTAGAAAGGTTGACCATTTGGATGGGTTATGGGATCCGATCTCCAAACCATGACATAAACATGATTAAAACTTAGCGGAAGCGATTTGATAAACAGCGGAAGACAAAAATCACGGGAAATTAAAACTTTTCGAGACAAGAACTTGAATCCATAAAAGCTTCTTTCATAACAACAGATAAACTGTTTATATCTCATGATAATTACTTCTTGAGTAATTATATACATCAAGATACAAAATCTCAAGAACTTATACAAAAGACTCCAAGACCTGAGAGTACAGAGGGCACATAGGACTGACTCTAACTACACCATATGGCAGGATAAATCTCCACCTGAGATTCTACTACTGCTCCTGGTGCTGCTGTTGCTGAGACTGGTCACCTGTAGGCTGGTTCCTTCGTCTCCGACGTCCACCTAAAAAGTTGAAGTCTACGGGGTGAGACAATTTTACATAATTGTCCCAGCGAGAGTTATAACTCTCCGCTAGAAGCTTTATTATAACATCAAAGATTATCTTAAGCAGTAAAGCCTTCAAAGTATTCAATAACAGTTGCAACTATATAACATAAGTTCAACATTTATGAGACATGAAGAAATATAAGCACTATTACAGTGTATCATCAATCAACTAACTCGTAGTTATCTCTAGCAGGTATACTACGTGGTTGATTATGTTTTACAAACAACATTATGCCCTGTGGAGATGAGGCATACCACTCATACTCCAACTGATCGCTGAGAAGTCACATCAGTATCATACATAGGTCATTAAGAGAGCCGGATTCTTATGACCTTCAACTTCCTCAGTCAGTAAGAGGATCACTTGTAGGACATCTCGTGTCTCTACTACTATAGCTCACCAGGGTAAACTGGTCCTTCGCTATTCTAGAGTCATAGTGGCGTTCTGTACTCTCTTCGTCATCAGGAGATTTCATGTTTATCTCCACTGATACTGATATCTGTGATTTCTTCGTTATCAGGAGGTTTCATGTTTACTTACCACTGATACGGCATGGAAATATAGTGAAGGATTGACGGATTACACATCTACATCACATTCCTACACTAGGATGTAAGGTTCTACACATCCATGTACCCCACATACTCAAAAGTATGTGCTCCAGGAGTTCCCTGAGGAAAACCTGTTTCACCATCACTTGATCTCTGACAATGATGGATCTATGATCAGGGCTCTACATTATACTTGATTAGTTAGGTACATTTAGTATTCTTTAACAACATACATTGTTCTTCAAACAATAACAGTAGCATAATAGCTATAAAAGAAGAATACTAAATGTAACAAGCCTAACTCACATCAATCATAATTTCTTATTATACTCATCACAAGTCATCTCTAAAGCATGACTTTGATGGTATTCATGGCTCTCACAGCCCATTATCATCATAGGATGCCATTGACAAGGCGTCAAGTTACTTTTCTTATTCATAAGGCTAACAACATGCCTTCAAGGAATATAACATCAACATCCATACCTGGATAGGATTACCTTCATATCAGAACCTGCATGGTTAATTTAACTGACAAAGATAATACAAAAATAAGGAATACATTTCCCACTCTTATCATAACAGTTAACTCCTCTGATTCTCATCAATTGGAGTTTAATACTCATTTGCATGCCATTACCCTTGAATTAGGGTTTACTATTCACATTACATTGAATTGAACTCATAACATCATCATGTATGAGTATCACTATCATTGATGCTCTCAGATTAGTTAAAGATTCATCATTCATCATAATTAGGGTTTCTATGACTTCACACAGGTGGATCATACCCTAATTAAGCACATTCATGTGTATTGAAAGTTCTTTAATTGAGTTTCCTCCTAAAAAGGGTACTTTCTCTCTCTCTAGAAGTACTTTCTCTCTCTAGAAGTACTTTCTCTCTCCTCATACTAGTAGAGGGTGATAACACCACTCTAGATCAGGTTGGATTAAGTCATCATAGGCTAACATAGCCAAAAACATCACCACCATGTGATTAGGGTTTGATCTGATCAAGGTATTACTCAATTGACCCTTCAAGGGTATTTTGGTAATTTACCCCATTGATCATCATCATGGTCAAGTCATTAGTCAATTAATCCCTTGATGTCCTGGGTTATCATTAGGGTTTAGATTAGGGCATAATTGATCCATTTATATCTTCAAATGATTGAGTGAAGTCAACCTTGAATCACCTTGATCGATCTCAACCATCAACCTTCCATTGGTTTGAGATCGTTTGAAAGAGTTGACCGTTTAGCCAATTTTGACTTCCAAGACCGCGAGGGTGTGTTGACCGTTTATCCAATTTTGACTTCCAAGACCGCGAGGGTGTGTTGACCGTTTGCTCTGTTTTGACTTTTCAAGACCGCGAGCCCTCATCTTACTCCAAGACCGCGAGCCTTCATCTTACTCCAAGACTGCGAGCCTTCAACTTGGTTTTAAGACCGCGAAGGTTATGTAGACCGTTTGCTCACCTTTGACCTCAAGACCACGAGTCCCCTCACGGTCTTGAGACCGCGAGCCCTCTCATGGTCTTGAGACCGCGAGGCTCACATGGTCTCAACCGCTTGGACCATCAACAAAGTTCAATGGTTACAACCGATAATGTCAACCAATGTTGAAGCCCTCAAAGGTCAAAGCCATGGTGACCACTTATGGATTAGATCAATTAAGATTATGCTTAACCAATTGGTCATTCAGTTGACCCTCAATTGTTGACCAATTAGGGTCTATCAATGTTCACCCATCAACACTCAACAATGTGCATCAACACAAGGTTGAACCCTTCAAATGAGCTCCAATTGGCCCCAAACTTGGCCCAAACGGTCTTGAGATCATGTGGGTGGACCCCACATGGTATTGAGACCGTTTTCCCAAGATTTCATTAAAAAAAATCTAATGTGATTTGATAGGGGTTGAACCATGATTGAGTCACAAAATCAGAATTTTGATTAATTGATAACTTATTGCAATTGGGTCCTTAATTGATCAAATTAGCTTAACCCTAGACCTTCAAACGGTCTTGGGTGATTGTCCTCTCGGTCTTGAGACCGTTTGGATGACCCCCAAATGGTCTTGAGACCGTTTAGGTCAATCAACCCTAAAAACCCTAATTAAGTCACCATAATTTCAATACTGATTTCATCTAGGGTTAGCCCTAGTAATCACCATTCAACTCTTAGCTCGTTTGGAATTAGACCATAAAACTTGGTGAGTTGTTAATTAACATAATTTTGAACAGTAATTTCATATGGTCAAAGCTTGGACAACGACCTTACACGGTCTTGAGACCGTTTGCCCAAAAAGGCAATTCAAACCGTTTGAAAAACAGGAATAAATTCAATTAAAGTTGTTACTTAAAAAGGCCATATCTCCTAATTCCTTTGGAGTTAACCTCTCAATTTTTGAGGGTGATTATCCTACATAATTAGGAACAGATTTCTTATACGGTCCACGCTCGGTCAACGGGTCCAAACGGTCGTGAGGACCGTGTGCCCTCTCACGGTCCAGAGACCGTTTGCTCACCTCGCGGTCCTGAGACCGTGAGAGCAAGTTAAGGAGACCGTTTAAGAAAGTGAAAAGCGGTGAGTTTTTCTTGGAAATCACGCCTTCATCTCCTAGCTCAAGAACAGTACGGATATCCCACGGATTTTCTTGCAAGGTAGCAAAGAAAAGTAGGGAACATGAAGATCTATCATCTAACCGCATAAAAGAGATGTATATAGTAAAGCATGGGTTTAGAGTTATAAAACCCGCCTAAAGCTTGCTCCTTGAGCTCCAAGCTTTCAAGCTCCAAGCTCTAATGGCGTCCTTGAGCTCTCACAGGTTGGCCAAGGTGAAAAATCCAAGGAAAGATGAAAAGAGATGGCTAGAAAGGTAGAGTTTTGTGAGCTAGTTATCAACTTGACCTTGAATCCGAGTTCTGACCATGGACTTTAGGCAAAAGAAGGTCCCAAACCTACCTTGCACCCTTGGTCGTTCCTCTTGAACTCCAAGACAGTCCTTATTCGGCCAAGCAAGGGAAAATAGTGATATGCACGAAGGAAAGGTTCCTTTGCTTGAGAGGTAAAGTGTATATATACTTGGGTGGGGTTTCATTAAAGGCCCATAAGTTTCCCATAATTCCAACTAGGTCCTTCCTTCATTACTTTCTCGTCCCTTCCTCTTTATTCTAAGGACAAACCTTCTCTTAAGGTCTAGAAAAAGAGGCAAAGAAGATCAATCTAATACTAAGGTACATACATAAAGAGCTATTGCACATATACCCTGATTATTCAATCACAAGGTATATTTCATAACTTGATAATTCATTTGAGGTGACTTCCTCATAATTTCTTCTCTAAATGATGGCAAGAGTCTTAAAAGATACATTAGATGATATATTTTTACAAATTGCATCCCTTAATTTGGGTAAATTGCATTTTACCCCAAATTAGGGTTTCAAGCACCGAGATTGCTTCCACAGCTGCACCTTGGTGCCCAAGCTTGGGAAATCCCTCAAACTTTACCAAAAAGATTCTCATGATGTCTCAACATCAGAGGAACATCTCATCATGTGCAAATTGCAAGCTAACCCTTTCAACTGGGTAAATTGCACATAGGTCCCTGTATATCAAAACAATGCTACAACTTTAAATAAAAAGGAGCAAATACTGAAATATATGTTTCTGAGAAACTTAATTACATGCTCAGAGTTAATCACAAAGATTTAATTACATATTTAGGAAAAACACCTAGGGTTAACTCATAACCCAGGTCAGGGATGTTACAGGTTGACCGTTTGAGGTCAGGATCCTAGTACATATTGGATAAGGATCTAATGGTTCCAATTGATTGAATTAATATATGAACAATCATTCAATTAGAAACCCTAATCGGGTTGAGTGCTGATTTTGTAATTGATTGAGTTAAATCTTTGGGTTGATTAACCCAAACGGTCTCAAGACCGTTTGGAGATCACCCAAACGGTCTCAAGACTGTTTGGAGGTCAAACAAGACCGTTTGGAGGTCTAGGGTTGAGTATGGTTGAGTAGCTGAAGATCCAAAGATATCAAATTGAAATGCAATCAATAGCTAGTTTGATGAGCAATCCAACGATGCAAACCCTAATTGAACTTCACAAATTTTAAGGATGGATGGGGAAAATGGTCTCTAGACCGTTTGGAGGTTATCCAAATGACCTCAAGACCGTTTGGAGGTCATCCAAATGACCTCAAGACCGTTTAAGGTCAGGTCATTCCCAATTTGAATGGTGGTCCAATGATTTTAAAGTAATTAGTTCCATAATGATTAATATTGAAAGTTCATTGATTTCAACCCTAATTCAATTGGGTTCAAAACCCTAATTGATGATCAATTGAAAGTCTAATCAATTGAAAGATGATTCATTAAGCTCAATTTAAGTATGGTGCTTAGGTTCAATTGATGAGTAATTACATGGATTCAATTGATGCGGGAATTAGTCTTGGAAACCCTAAATCAATATGAGTGATTGAGACCATTTTTGGTCCAATCAGTTTTGAGGAGGTTTGGACCAAACGGTCTCAAGACCATTTGGGACCAAACGATCGCAAATCATTTGAGACTAAAAATGATCCCAAGTACATATGTTCTAAATGGTTTCAAGCACCAACTTTGTTAAATGGTTTCAAGCACCAACTTTGTTAAACGGTTTCAAGCACCAACTTTGTTAAACGGTTTCAAGCACCAACTTTGTTAAATAGTTTCAAGCACCAATTTTGTTAAACAGTTTCAAGCACCAACTTTGTTAAACGGTTTCAAGCACCAACTTTGTTAAATGGTTTCAAGCACAAACTTTGTTAAACAGTTTCAAATCGTTAGACCAAGACCGTTTGAGGTCTGGTTGGTCAAGACCGTTTGGGGTCTAAGTGACCAAGACCGTTTGGAAGTAATTACCAAAACCGTATGGACAATTAAGGTGATTAAAGGTCAATTGTTTAATTGATCATTACATGATGTAATCCAAGGGTGATTGTGGTAATTGTACCCTTAATAAGATAGGGTGATTAGTACCTTTTGAATGATTAATATTTGATGATTATGGAAGTAATGACACAATACATGGTGTCAACTCTTCATTCAAGATGAGTTGACCTAATCTAACCAAATATGAGGTATGTATCTTCTTATAGAAGATAAGAGAGAGAGAACTTCCTACATGAATGATAATCATGTAGTGGTTAAGTCTCAACACTTTCAACAAGAATGAATGTATAATTAGGGTATGATCCTTGATAAAAAGATCATGAACCCTAATTAAGAAGGTTAATGTACCCTAACCATAATTTGAGGGAAATAATAGGTGAAACCCTAATCTATGGTGATGATATAACCCTAATTGAGGATGATGTTATGAGAAACCCTAATCAGGGGTGAAGCCATATGAAACCCTAAGTGAGGGTGATGTCAAGTGGAACCATAGACAAGGGTGATGTCAAAATGAAATCATAATAATGTGATGAAAAATCTAATTCAAGGTAAAGCTATGTACTGGTATGTGATATTTTGATACGAAATCCTACATTGAGATAGGCTAAAGATATGTGGAGCCCTAATTTTGGGTTATAATTTATGAAACCCTAATTTTGGGCAATATGATGATAAATCATAACCCAAATCCGGGTAATGAGATAAAGTATTCCTGATTGACATAAATTGAGAAATACTAGCTCAAATGAGGAAATAGTGATGTTACTCTTATAATGCATAGTGCTGATTTGTAATTGATATAATTGTTATCATGTGTACTAATTATGCGAGTTACATGAGATGGTGGACATAGCCATGTATGAGCTATGATGTTTTACTATTGAAATTGCTTTATGGGCTTTGTGATCCATAATATGTTGTGTTGCCTAGTAAGAGGCAACAAGAGGCATTATTGGGCTTTAAGAGCCATGTGAAATACCTGCATTGCAATTATTATGTTTACAATGATCAGATAACCTGAAGGCATTAAGTTACTTGATAAAGTGGTAACAAGCATTTTGATAAACTAAGGGTTTGAACATCCATATTTCATGATCATGGTGATGAGATGATAAGGGATGAGAATACCCTGATGTGATAAGGGATTGAGGTCCCAATGTTTAATAAAGCTTTGAAAAGAACTTGATAGAAATAGTACTCATTCTTTGTAGCAATTATTATAATGTTTTATGTTTGAAAACATGTTTGATGCTAAAATAATATTGTAATGTACTTAATTAATCAAGTGAAATGGTATCATGTAGAGCCCTGACCATAGATCCATCATCGTCATAAGTTTGGTGATGGTGAAATAGGTTTTTCCTACGGGAACTCCTGGAGGGCATACTTTTGAGTATGTGGGGGTTATGGGCGCGAATATCCTTACGCCCTAATGAAGGAATTAATGTGAGGTAAACATTAAATCTCTCAATCCTTCATTATATATGTCGGGATGGATGTATCACTAATTTCCCGAAGATTGAGATGGATGTATCATTAATCTCCCGATGATCTTAATGCCGAATTGATGTGAGATAAATATAATATCTCTCGATTGCAAAGAGAGTACAACATGCCACTGTAACTCTAATAGAGAAGTTGCCAGTATACCTCGGAAAGCTATTTAGCAGAGACACAAGATGTCCTGCATTTGGTCCTCACACTGACTGAGGAAGATGAGGTCATGGAAATCCAGCTCTTCTATTGACCTATGTATGGTACCGATTTCGATTTCGCAATGGTCGGTTGGAGTATGAGTGGTATACCTCATCTCCTCATGGCTTAAGTATGCTTGTAAAATGTAATCAGCCGTGTAGCATATTTGCTTAAGGTTGAAATACGAGAAACATTGGTTGATGTTATTTTGCATAATATGTTCTAAATAGACAAATGTTATTTATTCTCTTCAATTCCTTATTGGATAAGTAACATGCTACTTTATCAAGATATAGCTGAAAGGAATTCGATAGAGAATACTACTCTAATCTATTTATATATTTAATTATCTGTTGTTAAATGCTTATGATTTTTATGCTCAGTTTTATACCATTAATTGTAATAATAATGCTTCTTGCGGAGAGTTATATCTCTCGCTGGGACAATTTTTTCAATTGTCTCACCCTCGTGGGATTCAACTTTTTAGGTAGACGTAGAAGAAGAAGTAGAAACCCTACAGTGGGTGAAGAACAGCAGCAGCAACAACAACAAGGATAAGAGTGAACTCTCAGGTGGAGACACTGGTTGTCATGTCCTGTAAATAAAGAGTCCTATGTGTCGTCTTTGTACTCTCAGATCCTAGGAGTCAGTAGTTAGTTTAATATTGATCTGAGATTTTGGCTTGATGCCTCGAGATTTTTATACTACCTATGTATAGTCTAACAGGGCAACTGATGTTTGTAACTCTCAAGAAGAATTGGTACAAGAGATGTACTAGTAAATTAGAATGTATTTGAAATACTTTGGTTATTTATGAAAGAGTTTTTCAGTTATGGATCTCTTTGTAAAAAGTTTTAATTTTTGGTGATTTTTAGTAATTCCGCTGCTAATGAATGCTTTCACTTAAGTGAATCATGTTTTTAAAAGTTGGACGCCATAACCATGGTGGTTGGGTATCATTTAGAATCCATTCTCTTAGCCCTTCATCCCCACATTACTCTCATTAGGGAGGATACAAAAGAGAAAGTGATGCTAAGATTTAGAATTCACATCTTCAAATATTCTCTTAGCACATTTCTCATATCTAGGTTTAATTACTCATAGTCAAGGAGACTATACTATTTAGCATCTTCTCACATCTCCCAATCTCTCTCTTTATCATCTATATTACTCCCTCATGTTTTAGCCTCTTCTTTATTTTCTATCACCCTCTTACTATATTCTACTCTTCCGCCTATCATTTTTAACTTCTAATGATCTCTCATGATCATGTTTCTCATGCATGTGTATGACTATGTATTCCATGCCGCATATATACCTCGTCACCCTTCTACTGGTGTGAAATTGAAATTCTAAACCAATATTCTCCCTACTAGTTTTATATTATGTTTAATACGAGACATGTATTTCATCTAAAACCAAAGGGTCATGTAGGGGTCAACCATAGTTTCTCTTTCAATCAAGATTTTATGTTCTGAATACAATTTACCTTTGTACGACTTGTTCATTTATTTAGCCACACCTTTTTTCTTCTTTTGAGAACTAGTTCCATTTCATCACTAGGAACCTATTGAATACATCTGATGAAAACTAGGCTGTTATTCTACAAAGACATAGAATCCAAAGTTAGTAAGGATGAATGCATTAAACTTCATAATAGATGTACACATTCCATGCTCTCAATTATATCATGTAACCCTCATTCCTTAATAAAACTCATCATTTCCTACACTTCTCTTTGTCTCATCTAAGTTTCTTATCCAAGTTTGATAATTTACATGTTCATCTAATTTTCTTCACTATAATTGCCCTATAATTTACATGTTCATCTAGTGTGCACATTCTCACTACGATGTTGGTATAATTTGTCCAGAGTCTACTCTAATTATATTGTTAACAGGAGTCATTAGATCCCAATAACACACCTTGCCAGTCAGACCAGGCCGAACCTATAGTCCTGAAGTCAAGAGCTATTCAGAATTAACCAACTCCTATTTATCTCAAACATGTGGAAAGAATATCCACTTAGGGAAAACTCATTTGGACATAACTTGTAGTCTACTTGATACAATGAATATAAACAATAACTAAAGCAACTACATGATATACAACAATCTAAAAGAACCATAAATATTCTACAAATTAATAATCTGAATTCAAATATATAAGAGCATTTCTATTGATCTCAAATCAAAACAATATAAAATAAAAGTTGATTCACACTCTATCTTTATTCTCTTATCATTCTTTACTTTCTAGTCTTCTAACACTAAAATTTCTAGGGTATTTCTAGGGTATTTCTCTAGCCCATCCTAACTCGGTATACCTGGTTAGGGAATCCAAAGAAGAATCGACAAAGTATCCTGATATTGGTCAACCTAAGTATTCAAATATCGGGCTAGGGTATCCAAATACTCAGAACTCCCAGAGCTATTGACACATCACCTCCTAACTGTCACACTTATGACTCTGACTTACTATCCTAATGGTCCCTGACGACTCAGCCTAAGCTTTGATACCAAACTATTACACCCACATCCCATGATTACCATTAATCATGAGATTATGGCATAAGTTGAGAATTAAACATGATACAAAAATCACTCTTAACTTTTTCTTTGATATCAAAACTCTTTGTCTCTCACATTCAACCACATAAACAACTTTACAAGGGAAACTAAAACTTGATTACTCTAAACTGATCTCAACAATAAAGATACATATCTAAACATTCATTTTGTTTCTCACATTTCTCTGTACATATGACATGATAATCAGATACATACTCTATTATTAAAGAATAAAAGTTACACAACATCATTAACAACTCTCTCACTACTCCACAAGGACCTAGAGTGATAGGGATCAGGATAACTTGACTAATCCAATACTTACCTCATGTGGCAGATCAATTTTAGCATTAACGTTCTTCAATCCACTTGGTTTCCCTTAAAAATTGTGACTAGAGGGGTGAGCCTACTCACTCAGTGAATGAGTAATTCTAAGAAATAGTTTAAAGCACTTAGATATTCAGATATATGTTAATTAAGCAACTGAATATAAAGTACAACAATAATGAGCTATAAAGTAAATGATCTTTCACAAGCATATAATTGTCATGATTGCTCTATATAGCAAAGGAGTAAATCAATATTGCACATACTTGAATAATCTCAAAGGTAACTAGTAAACCAGAGACAAACAAAGAATAATATAATAACTTCACACACTTGATTAGCCTCTCATTCATTGTATTATGCCATGAACCCACATGAGGTGTACCACACCATGTGAAGAAATTACAGCAAGCTACGATATCACTATACAAGGCTTAGAAATAGGATCAGGTTCCTAAGCCTATCTCTTAAATGAGACCTCGTATGCAATGGGCCTCGACACGTCTATCTCTCGGCGGATAATGGGAGTGGGCAGATATTTCAGACTCCATCTATCAACTTGGGTACTCAGACGGTGAGTCAAAGCCCTCAGGCTTGTTATGCACCAGTGGACCTACCGAAGATGACCACTAATTGCCATAACTCGTAACTTAGGTACCACCAACATCCCTAGTTGGTATTGGATACCAATCATTTATCAACTCCACCCTCACTGGCCTAGAACCCCACACCCCACAATGACGCGCTTAAGTTAACCTCGACCTACGTGAAGCCTCCGCTTGGGAAGCATGTTTCCTCCTCACAATGCATGCATCCTGTGAAGGATTCTACACTATTCAAGGCATCTAAAATCTAATTCACTCTCTAAATTTATAGTTCAATCATAATATCAACATTTTTCAATTTACCTCATGAACAATACTTTACATAAATTATTAGCAATCTGTATGGTAAACTGAGCAACTGTGCAACACCACTTATCTCTCTAAATAAAATTTAAATTAAAACACTTGATTCACTGAATACCCTATCATTAGTGTTTCATTCACCTCATTAACATATCACACAACTCACAAGGACTTTATGCATCATAATGTTTCACTGATAAAAGATTGATTTCATCAATTTACATAAAAACAACATGTATATGAAATGCTAGAATTGAGATGAATTAGGGTTTCTACACCATTCACTGAGATATCATGCATCATGAATAAAATTGAATAAATAAAGTCTATCATGTCAAAGAGAATCACTTCAAATAAATTTCACAATGTCTATTTGCAAATTTTCAAGTTTCCACTCATTTGGGTTTCACCCTATTTACTCAAATATCAAGCAGACTAATAACATCACATGAAATATGTGATAGAATCTGACATATATGTACTACACGATCAGATGATCAAACATTCATAAACAAGGCAATTCAAATAGGCAAATTTCTCTATTCAATCATATAACAATTTTAGTCATAGCCAAAAACCCTAGATTTCAGTATATTCTGATAACCTCTGCAATTACCTTAGGATTTCACATTTAGATGGATTGTATCCATTTTTAATATGGTTTCATCATCTGAATTCATCACAATAGAGAAATAGTCCATTTCATATCATCTTGCAAAAGATAGATCAAAAAGGCAAGTTAAGGTTTGTAGTCACATACTAAGCAATTGAAGATTATTCATGATTTAACTCATTTTTATGTAATAGACTGTTTGAAGGAAGTACCCACTCACCCTAAGGTGTGAAAACACCTTAAAAATGCAGACCATATCTAAAATTCTCAAATCCATGTCAAAACCCTAGCAAATTATTGGTTTCTTCTTCCTTTCAACTCTGAAACCCTTGGGATGTAGATTTATGGAGAAAGAGTGAGAAAAGGAAAAGATTTGATATCTTTCAAATCAACTCAGAGGAGGGGTAGAATATTGACATGCGAGAGAAGATTCACCATGAAAGTCTATGCAAAGAAGCTAAACTCACTTGATTTCATCATATCTCGAATAGTGAAACCCTAGGTCAACATCTCGACCACTTTCTCCTCTCAAAACCCTAGCTCCCCTTTCTCTATATAATTTCATTTATTTATAATGGATCATGAAATATGAGATATCCTTGTGTGCTAGATTTCTCATATAGAGAAATTGAGGTGCTAGGGTAATTTCCACACTGACCCCTCACTATACTTTCTCTTATTTCAACATATTTTTCTGTCATAAAAATGTTAATGTAATTCATTTATTTTAGAGGTAAAACATACTCCAACAATTATGAAAATTTATCATTATGTCCACTATGTAATTTAAGAGTTTTGTTAAAAATTTCTGATCATTCTGAGCTAACAATAAATAAATAAAAACCAAACACTACACTGTTGAACATCACTCTATCAACATGGTCAGTCAAAGTATAGTTAGACTGAGAAACATATTCAAAGAACGTAAAAATATTTTGAAATTTTTCTCTAGTATGCATGACTGAGTTAACCATATCATATTCAATTTTAATAAAATCCAAGTTACATACAAAATATGGAAAATGATTTACAACACTATTATCCTGATCAAATTCCATATTCATATACTATCAAAACCCTGATTTTTTGCCAACTAGGATTTACATTTCTTAAACCCTAATTCTTCAAATAATAAGCATTCTTAAAATTCATTCTTGGGTTTAAAACATCACATTCATATAACATCACTAATTAGGTTTAAATGATGTTCAATCTAATTAAACATGTAATCATTCAGGTAAACCCTAGTTTACCAATTATGCACACATGCGGTCATAACAGGACAAGTCCATGCTACAACATACAATGTGTAAACTAATATAACTTATGAAGGCATATCTTCTAGACGAGAGAACAAATATTGAGCAATAACATGACCCATATCTAAAAAGTTAATCCTCCAAATCTGCATGCCTCTCTTTGTACCAACTAATGACTATGTTTTTCATGTTCCATAGGAAAACTCCTTACCTGACAAGAGACACATGTATGTGGATACTAATTGAGATTACTCTTTCTAATTATGTTGTATGTTGAGATGTCTTTCTTCCTTTAATTTTAGAAATGGACATTGATGTTTAAAGATAGGTTTGAGGTCCAAACCCTAGTCCTCTCTAAAACTTCACCCCTATCATGTTTCACTATGCCCTCTTCCAATCTGATGTTGAACTTGCAGTCTTTTGTAGGACACTTGTTAACTATTAAAATATCCTCCTCACTCCATCCCCTCCCTCAAAGAGCGAATCAAACTCAAAATATGTCTTGTAGAAACACCAGTTAACCATCTATCCTTTAACTAATTGATATTCCTTATTACATACAAAATCATGTGTTCTATATCCATAAAAGGTCTACTTAAGTTATTCTAAAAGTTCCAATTTTGAATTCCTAGAGCTGCCAATCCTTCTTTGTTACTTTAAAATGAAACTCGACCTCGATCCATTATGTAGATGTTGTGGTATACTTGAAACACATTTCGTTTTATTCATCCTCAATGATACAAGACAATCCTAATCAAATGCATTCTCATCTTTATACTTGTTTTCACAAACAAGAAAAATCAAAATATTGTCAAGATCAAGACACTGACTTCTCATTCTCCGATAAACATAATCCAACACATATTCTACTTATTTATTTTATTAAAAACACCTTATCACTAACAGTACAACTATTCATATGTTTTTATTCTTATTGATACAATTAACTAAAAATGTTGTATGGTCATCATGAATTTTACTTAAACTTATTTTGCACATATATCTTCTCAATTTGCAATGCTAGACCTAGGGTTTGTGATAGGTATATGATATTAATATTATGGCACATCTTGTTCTCATGTTAACTTGTGACATGCAATGAGGTGCATTCTCCCCCAAACATCGATGCCAAACACTTATGTCATATGAACCTTTCTCTAAACTTTGAAAAGTATCTAAGAAAAGATTGGACCTTTTTATTCTTAGTTTGTTTTTGGTTCACTTAGAAAGAAAGAAACAAAAATGCTACATGATCATTCTTTTTATGATGCACCATAGATGAGATTTATATCTTCACTCATGGATTGGTGTTTGATAATTGGTTCCAACTAATACGTAATTATGAACATGTTGTTTCATCCAAGCAACCAAATTAGTATATGCCTCTGCACATGGGTACCACACCTCGTGTAACACCCCAATTTTCTTATCACATGAGTGGAAGCTTTTTTTTAGCTGGGGAGTGTCACAAATATGATATGTATTAAAATAATAATATATAGAAAAGAACCATTACAGACTGTGTATGAAATATATTCGCAAAAACTCTTAGAAAAGAAACTTAGTACATCAAATTTATATAAAAGTCTAAATACATGATTCAAAAACCTGCATTATATCTTAATATATTAGATCGTGTAGATGGCGCCCCACCAAGCAAACCTCTTAAAATTTGTAAGTGTATCCTCCATATTGACCGATCTTCCTGAAGATTAAAACCTACGAACATCTCTTCTCCAACCATGCACAAAGGGAATTTTAGGCTAGATTAAGTGGCATTGAATTTCTAATATGATAAACATAAATTTACTTTAACTAAAAGCTGAACTAAAATGTAAAAGCTATAAATTTATACTAAATCGATGTGTCTTTTATTTATGTCTTTTATCTGATTTGTAGTCACCATTATACAATAAGTCCTCTTGAATTGGCATATCTACGCCCTGAATGTGTACCGAAGTACCTCTGAATTGGCACTACATGCCTCTAAATGCCACCAAGATGTCTCTAAGTTGGCGTAATGACACCTTTCTTGGTACCAAAGTACCTCTCAATTGGAATAAACACTTCTCAAAATTGGCAACGGATGCATCTGAATTGTCTCAAGACGAACTGAATGAGGACTCATCATATAATGACTCATGTGAAGGTTTCAACATAATTATCTTAAATTTGAACTTAATAATTTCTAAATTTGAACTTATCTTATACTAAAACTGAATACTGATAACGGAATATGTACTGAATTCTGAATCTGAATCTAGTCTGAATATATTAGAATATTTGTCTTACTTAGCTGATGCATTAAAGTTATTCTAGTAGAAACTAAAATCTTTGTAAACTGAATTCTTGATATGAATCTCTGCTCTTAAACTCTAAATTGAATCTAAATTCGAATCTAAAGTCTGTTATGCTTATTGTCTGATAAATCTTAGTCTAATGCATTTATTTAATACATGACTGGATTAAATGATGTCTAATATAGACATTTGAGTCTAAGGCTTGAGAAAATATACCAAACTGAATCTAAATCTGGTTCTAAAATCTGATATACTTATGGTCTAGATAGACCTTAATATGAAGCTCTTTAATTAACAATTATGCAAAAACTTATATCTAAGTCTAAGGGCTTGAGAAAATAATCTGAACAGAGCATAGAAGTATTGAGTGTCTAAAAGTAATATAATCACAAATATATAAGTTCTAAAAATTGGGCAACATGACTCAGGATGAATGAAATCTGCTTGCTTAACATATGACTAGATATGAAATAACCATGAATATTGAACTCTGAAAGTAACTTAATCTCTAAGTTATTTTATAGGAATGTGCAGGCTGCATCATAATAATAATAAATTCAATGGACATGACCCACTTACCTTGTTTGAGGAGATCTTTAATGTAGTCTAAATTCCTTGGTTCATAATGCATTTACCTGAACATTAACAGAAGTCTATAGGTCCATGTATATGCTTGCTATTTCTATTTCTAAATTTTAAATATCCATATCCTTATACTCTCAAACCAAATTAGGATTTCTATTTAGATGTACATTATATAGCCACTATAATGTTTATACTCAAAAGAAGCCAAAAATCATGTTACACTCTTATATGAGCATATACATCATATATTTAGAATAAGTCTCGAATATGATAAAATATACTTAACTCACTGAATTACTTCTGATATCGGAGGAAAATACCATTAAAATCATTTTCCTTGTCAAATAGTGCATGAAATACATATTGTCTCACAAATCATAAGCAATTATCTTATATAATGGCCACTTAGGCTCAAAAATCATTGTCTAATATAAATATACATGAAAATCCAAAAAAAACATCACAAACGGGAAGAACAATGTATATTAAAGTTTAGGTAGAAATATTAGATTATCTTGTTGTGAACACTGGGTGAAATACCCATAATTCTCTTACTAGGATTAGCATAAAAAATGAAGGTAAAATATCAAATAGGAAATATCATGTTGTAGAATCATGTTTAACATATCAAAATATATTTATTGTAAAATATTCATAAATTTATAAAGTCGTTTGCTATTTTTAATGCACAACACATTGAAATCTTATAAGTTTTAGTAATCTAATTATAATAAATATCAGACACACAAAAAACTCTCAAATCTATTTTTATAAAATAGTATACATCATAATCTTTCTATAAACATCTTGTTTTCTAAAAAACGAGCTCCCTATCCCAAGATATGATTTTTATATATCACAATTTGAATCAATCTTAAACGTTGATTTGAGATCTAAGGGCCAAAATCAACGATGCCTCTCCTTTTATTTCCTTCTTGGTCACGGGATCCTCCCTTGGAACTGCCTCCTTGCTCACCTGCCAACCCGAGCAGCTCTCCTGTTTTGCTCCATGCGAGCGTTTTCCTGATCGGCTGTTGAGACCACTTTGATGAGATAGAGCTCACCAGGGGTGAGCAAATAATGGTCCAGACCGTAAAATCAGATCGGACTGCTCAATTCAGTCTGGTCTGGTTCGGTTCATTATGAGTTCGGTCCGGTCTACGGTTTGAGATTTTTAGTGAGTTCGGTCTTCGGTCCGGTCCAGTCCAAAACCGATCCGACAGTGGATCGGACCGCAGACTGACTTTTATATAAAATTCATGTATATATGTATGTATATTATGTAACAGGTACAAATAAAGTATATATAACCACTAGTAGTGTAAATGTTTGCTATTAATGTTATATAATTGTTAGAAGTGACTAATATTATCACTTTGTACAATTAAATAAGTTGTAAAATATGTAAAAAAAAAACTGATTGCGGTTCAAACGGTCCAGTCCAGTCCAGTCCGGTCCGGTCCTACCTCAAAGCAGTCCGGTCTACGGTCCATAAATTCTAATGAGAAACGGTCCGGTTTACGGTCCATAAATTATAATGAAGTCGGTCCTCGATCCGATCCGGTCTACGGTCCATAAATTCTAATGAAGTCGGTCCTCGGTCTGGTCTGGTCCGGTCTGATTATGGACCGATGCTCACCCCTAGAGCTCACCTCTCGATCCACGAAATTGCACCTCCCACTACGGCCTATTATCCTCAGAGCGAATGACACCATCGAAATGTTTTAGGTGGTTGAAGTCGAAGATCTTCAGTTCCAAAATATTCACAGCCGCCATCAACTTTGGCTTCTCACTCTCCTTTTTCTCCTTTGGTTTTTAACCAAAACCCTAGATTCGAACTTGTCTAACCCTATTCAATAAAAAATCAAGTTTTTTATAGCCTATTATCCCCCAAAACTGAAATGAGATCCCTCGATCGTGGGACTCTGTCAGATAAACAGGGATCGCGAAGCAGCTTTCCTTTTTTTTTTTGATAAAAGTCCATGTTTTATAAATAAATATGTAAGCCATATTATGAGCCTAGTTAGTCTCAAGTTTTAGGATTAACTATATCTTATCATTATCCTTTCTTGTCAAAAAGATTAGATCAAAACTTGTTAGATAACCACTCCAAATTGGTCTTTTAAGTAATTAATAAATAATTACTAATTTATTTATATGGGCCACTAGATAAACCAAAAATATCCGACACCCATCCGAGCAAATAGTAATTAATAAATAATTACTAATTGAATCCCCTATCCAAGCAAATAAGTTCACTATGTATATGGAGTAGGAGCTGTAATTTCTCACCTGACCCCGGTATAGTATGACACCCATTCATCTCTTGCCCGTCCGTCATCCTCATATTATACTTGGAGCTCTTAGTTGATCAACTAACCCAACCCATGAACATCAAATCCATTGCTTTGCTAGGAGGTGTTTTACCCATCATCTTTGGATCCTATACGAGACCAAAGCACTCTATCCATCCCTATAAGCCCGTCTCTAGATAATTTTCTTAACCTTGCAACGAATATGATATGATCTTTTTTTTAATATACAAAGAAAGAACACTGAAAATACCAAAAAAAAGAGAACTTCCGACAATCGGTAACAGTTATATCCCACGCACCGAATTTCAGCTCAAAGTCATTGATTGCCCGTAAACATCCAGAATCACCGCAGGTAAAACCGCCGAGAATGCGGGGATGAAATGGATAGAATGCTGTAGGAAGGCCGGAAGCGCTTTCCTTTTCTTCGACGAAAAAGGACGAGATGGGTCAAACGGAAGGGGCAGTAGGAGTAGCATGCTAGGGATTTGGCGCCCAGGGGATTGGTGTATTTTTTTCTGAATTTATTTATTTATATGTAAAATATAGTCCGAATTGCAGGAACAGCAGCAGGGCCGTAGAGAGGGGCCTTTCCAGTTACACCGCAACCCAAGGATTTGGCGCCCAATGAATTGGTAGCGCTATTTTCTGGGTTATCTTATTATATTTTATTCGCCGTCTACATTTCTAATTTAAGATAAGAACCTGAAGCTAGACTGGGACTCCCCAGTCAAATGCCGACCAATCGCTGCAACGGCGCAACCCGAGCGAAGGGACCGCCGAGGGTTCACGGTTTTGGTTTTATTGGTTCTTAATAAACGTTGTTTCTCTGGTAAGAATACAACAAATAAACGTATAGTTGAGGAGACAGAGAGAGAGAGGGTGATGGTATTGGTGGGAAGCCACCACTACACCACAGAGTAGTCCGCTGCTCATTTACACCACTCGCCGACACTCTCTCTCACAGATCTACTGTGTATCCATTTCCCCTTATTCTCAAAATTACGAATCCGACGGACTACATCCTCCGGGCGGAACACCCACACGCCACAAGCCCTCCGATCAGATCCGATCCACTCCCTCCCTCCGGTCTTCTTTTCTAATCCTCATCTTCTGTTCCTCCGCGCTGCCCGCTGCAGCAGTACTGCTAGCTGTGCCACTCCCCACTACTACTCTTCTCCCTACCCTCTCAATCGAGGAGGGGGGTATTCATTCTTCTTCACCCTAACTCCATCCCGTGAGGTCCAAGACTCCCCATACCAGTCGCTCTCCGCTTGGAACCACCGACGAGTCGACATTCCATCCTCAACAGCAGATCTGTTACCTTGCTACTCACTCCACCACCACCAACCTAGCTAGCTACCCGACCTAGCTAGCAGCAGTAGCCGCAGGCAGCGGCGTAGTCAGCAAACCAGAAGCCACGATCCAGCGTCACTCAATGGTGGTGGACGGCGGCGGAGGCGCCGGTGTAGGCGTCGCCTGGGCCTCCCGCCGCGGCAGCAACCCGCGTCTCGAGTCCCCCGTGGACCCGGCCGTCATCGACATCCCAAACACACCGCCCAGCGAAGCACGCCCTTTACTCCACCATGGACACCTCCATTCCTCGAAATCCTCCCCTCCAACGTTCTTATCCTTAATCCTCCCCTTCACATCCTCCACAACCCCATCCCCAACTCTCACCACCGCGCTCATCATCTCCGCCTGGTACCTCTCCAACATAGGCGTCCTCCTCCTCAACAAGTACCTCCTCAGCTTCTACGGCTACCGCTACCCGATTTTCCTCACGGCACTCCACATGCTCGCGTGCTCCTTCTACTCCCTCGCCGCCGTCCACTGGCTAGCTATCGTCCCACCACAGCGCGTCTCCTCTCGCCGCCAGCTCCTCAAGATCGCAGCACTGTCCGCCATATTCTGCTTCAGCGTCGTCTGTGGGAACACGTCCTTACGGTACCTTCCCGTCTCGTTCAACCAGGCCATCGGCGCCACCACGCCATTCTTCACCGCCGTGTTCGCGTTCGTCATCACTTGCCGCGCCGAGTCCCCTGGAGTGTACGGCGCGCTGGTGCCCGTCGTGCTTGGGATCGTCGTGGCGTCGAATAGTGAGCCGTTGTTTCATCTGTTTGGATTTTTGGTATGTGTGGGCTCGACGGCTGGGAGGGCGTTGAAGTCGGTTGTCCAGGGGATTCTGTTGACTTCGGAAGCTGAGAAGCTTAATTCGATGAACCTGCTCATGTATATGGCACCCATGGCTGCCGTGATGCTAATTCCGGTATCGCTGTATGTTGAGGGGAATGTCCTGGCGAAGACAATTGAGAAGGCGTCCGTTGATCCCAGCTTGCTGTTGCTGCTATTGGGGAATGCTACCGTGGCGTACCTTGTAAATCTTACCAATTTCCTTGTCACCAAACACACCAGCGCGCTGACGCTGCAGGTGCTAGGCAACGCCAAAGCGGCCGTTGCGGCGGTCGTGTCCGTGCTTATTTTCCGGAACCCGGTGACGATCATGGGGATGTTTGGGTTCGGGGTTACAGTCTTTGGTGTCGTGCTGTACAGCGAGGCGAAGAAGAGGGCGCCGCCGAGGTCGTCGTGAAGACGAATACGTACATATATAGACAGATGTCGTGACACCGCACCGTTGATTGGGGAATTTGTCAGCTGGTCGACTGGTACTTTCAATCCGTCTCCCCCTCCCGTACGTCTACCGCCCCGATTTCTCTTCACATATATACAGGTAAGAAGCTAGCACACATAAAGATTCATGGCGATGACGGTCGTTCATCCCTGATACGCCTGATGCAACTACAAACCTACTGTTTAGTAACAGCAGATCGCCATAGCATAGTAACGCCATATATGTCCCAGATTCAAAATCCGCAATCTCAATTTGATTGTGGGATCCCTCATTCGTTGTCTCCTCAATGTTCCTTCTTTCCCCTCGAAATTGTTATTATTATTCTTGGATATGTTGTTGTCACAATAACAATGAAAAAGCAACAATGCAAATTCGGTAACAAAGCAAGTATCGCGTTATTCTCTTTCTGGTTGAAAAAACAGTAGAAGTTGTAATGATCCCGCCTCCCCGACGGGCTTCTCCGAAGGAAGCAAGATGCTCAACTCAATTATTATAGACAACGTGATAGTACTGCCATTACTATTAAATTTACTGCTATTACTATTATCAGTACTACTACTACTGTTTTCCTCTCTTTTTTAATTTGTTTGCTTGCTTTTTCATACATTTGACGCTTGCTTAGTACTTATGATTGGTTCATTCCTCTGTCATGAGCTCACTACGATGGAATCTATCTGTTGAGACGTCGCTGTCCGCTCATCCCTCTTCAAGCAAACACACGCCACTGCAGGAATCGACTCGGCGGTGGTCGAAAGAGAAACACAAATTATTACCTGCCGGTGGTTTTCGACAGCTAAATCCACCAGTGCTATCTTCTTTCCCTTTTCCCTTTCCTTTTATTCGCTATCCTATCACTAAAAGAGCTAGAATATAATTGATACATGCTACCCTAACCCTCACTGGCACAGGATGGAACGGCGGTGGTGCGCATTTGGGCCACGGCTCAGCCGCGCAGTAATACCGTCATGCCGCGCCTTCCTGCCGTCGGTTCAAATTAAATGCTGAGTGGAGTTTCATAACTGAGTAACTCCAACAAAACATTTATTTCGGTTCATTCCATGATGCTCCCGTAGCTATTCAATTGTGCCCCGTTGGTTGGCCTTGTAGGATCGTAAATCTCACCCGTCTAGGCCCTCTTTGGAAACGAGTTGAAACCAGGATTGTGCTTTGTTTTCTGCAGCATGGGTTCAACCTGCGTTAACTTTGTGGTGTGTTTGGGTGTTTTGCGGTTGAAACTTGAAAACTGTCCTGGCTCTGCCGATTCCAGTACGAATATCCCGACTAGCTGAGATTTCAACATGGTTATCACCTCCGCTTATTATGGAGGGCATGCAACTGTTATCATTCAAGCCAAATATTGTGCCATGTGTTTTAAAATTAATTCAAGCGAAATTTGACTTTTGGGATAATGTTGGACTAGCTTAGTCCAGATATCGGGATGGATTGACCAGGACTGTGATTTCAGAGTCAGTTCCCAAGCAGAGGCCTACATTTTCTGTCCATTTTTTTTTTTAAATTCTGTCGTTCTTCCCGGATATTACTCTGCATTAATCCTAATCAAACAACCGCTTAGTGTTGCTGTCCCACATCTCGTTCTGGAATATGACCGTGGCCGACTATGACATTCGATCTATAAACTTTGTTTTTTTTGTACTCATGTAGCTGGGTGTTAATATATAGCAATGCTAAAATACAGCCGAGGAAAAACCCACACTAGTCATTTGAAGATCTGTATCTTTTATCAAAAAAGTATATAAAGAATCATTGGTAGTGGACCCTTAGTACGAGGAATGGTCAGTCACACCTACTACAATTGGACTGCGGTGTAATTTATACCAGGACATCAGTTTCGATCCACGAGTCTTGTAAACCATTAAGACACGTTTGTTTAGAAGGATTCTTAGAAAAACCTTGCATCCATAAATATCACAAGGGTTCGAAATCCAGTAACACTGCATTTTCATGTTTGGTTTGCTAAATTTAAAAGGCATTGTCTTGACTTTTTTATCGGTCTATCTACTGGAGGGAGTCAGATTCTTGCTTCCAACGACGATTTTGAAGATGACCAGATCGCATGCATTGGGATTTCTATGACGCCCAAACTCCTAGGAGGAGATCCTTTAGTTCCAAATCATGTAAATCAAACATGAAATGTACATTGATGGGTTGAAACACAATTCAGTTTGGGAGAGCCCAACAATTCAAACAAACCTTAGACCTTCCATGTCAAATAGTTAAGATTATACCTTTTGGTTGCTTACCACGTGTATAGAAGATAGAGGTGGTAAATACGACATGATTATGATGGAATACCGGTGCCTTCACACTAACATTCTACATCATGGCTTCTAGGGTTCTTTTCTCCAACACTCTTTCTCTCTACCTCTAAAGTTACTTTAGTCGAAATCTTAGGGTGAGGCGGGTGATACCAATTGTGCAAATAATGCACTTATATGAATCACGAAGAGAAATTATGCTATAATTCAAACTAGTCTTAGCTAGTATAATAAGGCTAGAGAGGCCCTAACCTTAGTTTAACATATCACTAGTACTTTGTACTTTTTTACTTAAATAATGATATGTACTTTTATAAATGATTAGCAAAAATTTCAATGAAACACAAAGTATATATTTAATATCTAAAATACCTCAAAATGCTAGAATAATATATTTTGATAAATGATTGGCTTGAAATGGATGTTTGAATATTCTATTGAGTTAGATGAAATTTGGTTTGACAAAACCTTGATTGAAGCAAAAATAGTTAAAAATGAGTGAAAATATATAATTACATGTAGTTTGACCTTTGATTTAGGTTGGAATCAATTGGAATGCTTGGAATATCATATAAGCTAATTTTGTGAGTTGGCTAAAATATTAGCCCACCTTTCCTATAGTTCAATTGAATGTTCAAGCTAGCGGTCGCTAGGCCAAGTTGTCAATGAATTTTTGATGAATCACGACTGATACTCAACCAATTTTGATTTTTGGTAAAACAGATCTTGGATCAAAAAGTGTTTTGACTTATTACCATACTTTTGGTTGTGGTGACTAAGTTAGTTAGTCTATATCAATTGAGTACTTAGTCATTGGAGACCACAATTCTTACATTACCATAATCTATGGCAAGTTATGATAGATTATTACATACTCATATACTAAGTAATGGAGCACATTATGAACATATAGGGGGTAAATTTTCTATTTAGCCCTTGCATATCCCTTATTGCATAATCAGGGTAGAGTTGTGTGCATATTTAATTTTGATGTGCTAAAAGATTGGACCGTCACATGTAGAACTTATTCTAGGGTTTTAAAGCATTGAAAGAAAGTTAACTTGGCAACTTAGAATTATTGGGTGTGTTTATTTTAGACCGATATTATATTGGACTGTAACAACATGCATGGGTTAGAATATTTAAATGAAAATGCATGATCATATGTGCAACTATTTGATTTTTGAGTAATATATGTTGATAATCACACATGCACACTTTTGTATGCACTCACGTACACAATATATCAATATACTAACCACATGTTTTATATTTAGCTTTTATAAGGATTGAAGATTTGTGAATTTAGATGAATACATTGAAGATCCTAAAGCTAGTGTCACAAGTAGGATTAGCTAGATAGTCATCCATTTTTATGTTGTATATCTCTCCATTTAGTTTCTCTTTACTTTGAAAATTTTGTAAACTCCTTTGAGGATAACTCTAGTGTCCGTTTGTACCAAACAAGTGTACGGAATGAAATTCTTGGTTATTCTTTTGTTATTTCTTTAATCTAGATCCTAGAAAAATGAGATGATGGTCCTTGTACCTATCGTACACCTTGAGAGGGGGAAAACTAGGGGAGGGGGTTGTCACAATTGGTATCAGAGCCCATATTTATCAAGTAACTTATAGTAATTAATATTTTCTAATATTTTAATAGATGTACAAGGGAATTATTAGGTATTTTCCAAACAAATGGTGTCTAGAAAGGATTACAACCCTGAGGATGGCTAAATTTTCCTCTACACCACTAGATGGTTAATGAGGACTCTCAGGCCCCTGTAAATCTCACCTGACCAAAGTCTGAGATTTTTTTCCAAAGTAAAATATATGTAGGCCTTCTCATCTTAAATTTCACCCTATTCTCATGTTTTTTCACTAGTAACCCTAGATTTAACTTCTCTCCTCACCTTAAATCAGGGTTAGGAAGAAGTAGGATTAAGGCATCCTCCACTAGTTAAAGTACATATAGTGTTAATTAGAGAGCTAGACATGGAAGATGTGTCATATAATTTATGCTAGTAAGGGTAAACCCTATCAAGACCTAGGACTAATTGGAATACCATAATCGTCTATAAAGGGCCTAGGTTGCAATAAACCAATTGACTATGAGAAGTTAAGTGGGTCAAAGGTGAAATAAATCCCTATGATGTAGAGATTAAATCTTAACCCTAACCAAAAACCTAATTTTTTGGTCAATAATTGAAAACCTAAATTTTAGGTATACACAAAGAGCAATTGAAAATAATATCCCACCCACGAAAATCCTAAGTGAGGGTAACACAGAGAGAAAATTTTGAAAAAAAATTGATAATTCAATTTTGTTACCAATATTTGGGTAACAATAATATCACATGCACGCACGTATGTGGAGTACACATAGGAATGTCATATACGTACAGAACATGTAAAGAATTATTTGTGCATGCACATGAAAGATAGAAAAATCATATGTTATATAAGGAAATAGTTAAGACACTCAACTCCCCCTTAGGGGATGGTGCTCAAACATGGTATGGTTCTTTTGATTAAGGGAACATACCTCTGAAGGAGGGATAACCCTAAATATAGGGGCTCAGGCTGTGTCTGGAGAGCTTGACCTCCTTTTCAAAGCCAATAGGGCATCCTAGGTTAGGACCTTTGCTCAAAAGATGGGTTGACAACCTTATGTTTGATTTTAAAATTTTGGTTAACTTTGGACGTCCTAAAAGTGACCTAAAGCTGAATGATTTGGTGGGTGAGTAATAAAAGGCATGAAATCCCTGACCACTGCCAAGTCAGAATAAGTTATCTTTAATAGTTGAAAAGAAATTATAAATATTAAAATGTGAAAACCTTGTATAGATAAAATACTATGGTAAATAAGTAATGTCAAATAAATAACATTGAGTTAAAAAAGTCATCAAGTATGCATAAAAACTAATGTTATCAACTCCCCCAAACTTAGAATTTTATGTGTCCTCAAGATAATACTATCATTGTGCGAATCAAATCTAGCTAGATAGTTCTATTGGGTCCTTAAAGAAATTTTTATATCAACCTCTAATCAAAATTAGTTACTAATTCACAAAATGTTCCAGTCCTTCAAAAAAGCAACATTCAAAAGATCCTTCTTTGTTTGTTTTTTTGTTGTTTTTGCTCATATACTTATCTCTAACACACATCTCACTTTTCAAAGTAATTTTCACTCTCGTCACATTGTTTTGGTGGTGAATGAAAAGGGTAGGCAAAAAGGCTTGTGGGTATCCCTTCTTTCTTTTTGGGTCATTCAAGTATAGGTTAGTTAAATGGGTGACTCGTCCCTGCATTCCAAGTCAGTTGGTTTTAGAGTAGTGATTGCACATTTTAAGAACCACTGCCCCAGGTTACCATACCTATAGTTAATACCGTTGGAAATGGGAGTGTGTATTCTCGGTCTCAGTCTCTACCAAAAGTGATATGTCGGTGTCCATGAGCAAAACAATACACAACTATGATAAGTCTTTTGACTTAGAAGCAAGGCGCAACATTCTAAATTTTTAACTCTACTTATATTCTTCACTCTTTTTGGGATGTTTCTATGAGGTATCTCTTTCTTATTTTGTGAAAATACGCCTTCAACTAAATATGATTTTATTTTGAAATTTTTTTTTGGTGATGTTTGAGGTTAGAATTAAACTAGAGGAATAAGTAACAATTTGTTGAGAGAAAAATATAAAAAGAACATCAATATCGATAAGTATTACAAAGAAATGTCTTGATTGTTGCTTCCTTATGATTGACTTGTAAAAGCATAGCTTGAAGAACAAAAACTAATTTCTTTGTAGAGGGCAAGGATGATCATCTTCATCTTCATTGTTTTGTACATGAAAACATTTCAAAGAGGTGATGAAAACATGTGAAATTAAAAGAAATTCATGAAAATTTATTAAGGGGAAAAACCAATGTTAGTTTGATACTATGAATACCTATCTCACTGGATTACACCCCCCTAAACTTAATACACACTACCCTTAGAGAGTGAAAATAACAAAGAAAAATGTAAGCATGTGCGATTATCATTGACATCAAGGCTATGTGATTGCCCATTCAGAATTGAGAAGGATCACGGTGTAGTTGTTGCATAAGTAATGATAGTTATCGCCATGGCATTCTTCAACAACAGCATGGAGGATACTAGCGGAGTACATTCGGTGGAGAATGCAGAAGACACAATCGTTAAAAAGATGACGTTGTTGTGGGATATAGTGGCAAAACTTGGGTACTTTCCATTTTTATAATTCTTGAGAGGAGTAGATGTTAATATGATAACATATTAAAGGAATTAGAGCACATGAACATGTGTATGCAATGTGTTGATGTACCCTTTCAATAGTATTTGAGACCTTCAATACTATAGACATCATCAAAACTATTATAGAATATTACTTGACGTTCTCAAGTGAAGATAACGAGCAACTTCCAGTGATTGCCATGGAGCAGAGGTAGGAAAATATAATGTGGGATTGAATTTTGTAGGAAGTGAATGAGAAACCCCTTCTCTCTCTAAATCATCTTGTTGGCAAAGTTAATTCTTCAAATCTGGTCTAGTCACATAGACATCATCAATAGTTTGGTTGATAAGGAATTGATAGGAAGCCATATGATTGTGTGATAAATATCCTCCAGGTCTTAGAGTTTCTTTAAGGTCATCTTTCATGATGATCAGATCGTTTTGAAGGAATATAATATAGTTTTTGTCTCCATCCTTGAGTCACTGCATAAGAAGGTGGAGATGAGCCTAAGAAAGCTCGCAACAAGTGCTTCTATAAAAGTTTTTAAAACTTGATTTGATGGACGATGTAGGCCCATACATGGCAAACGAAGCGAGTTCATTTAAAAATTAAAGATGTCTATAGTCTAATGAGCTCGTACATATCAGAGATGGTTCCTGGTGGTTGAGAGGCAATGGGGGCAAGGATGGTTGTTTGAGGTGGATTCCTTGGTGTAGGTCTGCACTGCATGCTTCTTGTGGCTTCTTCTATTATTTTGGGGTTGCAAGGGTGACATAGCACTTTGTAGACTATGGAGGAGAGTGTGGTTGAACCTCAGAGTCAGCATCATATATTAACTAGTCACAACCACTTTCTCAGGAATGATAGGCAAAGGCTCTTTGATAATTGTTGGTGTAGCATGTATTGGGCAAATCCTAGTGGAAGAGACTACCCATTCGTGTGATGAAATTGTAGTGGAAGCACATACTTGAGTAATGAGTTGTTTCAATTCTTATTCTATGAAGAGTAGTGTATGAGCGTCATAATTAGCTAACTCCAGTAGGGGAATGTAGATATTGGTTCACAGGAAGTGATAGTGGAACTTCTTATTGTGACGTGTGATAATACTAATGTAGATTAAATACTTAGTATTGATGAGGTGCCCCCTCATGATTGTCATGAATCCCTTTTTTGAAATAGGATGCCCATAGGACCTGAAGATTATGTTGCTCAGACCCCTTATGCAATATTATATCTATAGAGAAGATGATATAAACAACCATCTATTAATCTATAGTCTGTCAATGTTGACAGGCTTTCCTTCCATGATATGTGACAAGATGTAAAGTTCTTCATGATATATGCTCCCAGTTTCTAAATTGGTAAAAAGGATGTTAGTGATGATCTTGTGTATAATCCTCCATAAGTTAGAATGCACAACTGAAGCCTTGAATGTGCCCACTTTTAATGGCGGTGGCCTCTAAGTTTAGCCTAATATGTACTAGCACTAAAAGTAGGGTCATCCTTGTCAAGTAGGCCAGTGCATTATTTGGTGTCTTCTTCATTTGAAGAGAAAAAGATTTTGTTGAGCATCATCTCAGTTACCACCTCATAGGTATTGTTCATATGGAGTTAAATATGCATACATCTACTAGTTGGGTCATCAACTTGTGTGAATGAGACTTCCTTGATAGAAGTAATAAATTCCATTGTTTCATCTATATATGACCTAGGAGTGGCTAAACACAAATGTGTTATATTTGAATTTGTAAGAAGATCAAATACTCACTTCCAAATCCCCAATTCCTTCAGAGTTGATTTGTAAGCCAAGTGTGTAGGTTAATAAACTTTCTTCACCATTGCTATGTAAGATTTTAGATTCTTAGCATTACAAGGTTACAATGTCCTAGAGTATGTGACCTTAGATTGGATAGTTTGGGTTTCTTCCATGGTTGGGTCATTGAGGTGTGCCATTTTTATTACCTGCATAGTGGATAATTTAGTGTGTTTATCACCTCGTTGTGGGGTAGTGTCGGTGGCAGTGGTAGTAGTCTCATCCTCAATGTGAAACATAGCTGGATCATAAAGATATGGATAAGGTGATATACTGAGGCGCTCTTAAAATTTCTAAACTGTAGAGATTGTCGATCAACTAGTAAAGGGTACATCTACCTCTATGATAGAGGTTTATAGCCATCAAAAATAAAAGGTTGATGGGTTTTGAGCGAAAATAATTAAACACTCATCAATCTCTTGGATAGATGGGGGGATCGCATAATCACGTGAAAACATAGTGAAGGTGTTAGCAACGAGGATCGATAGAATTTTAAGGAAGGTCAATACAATCACGGGATGATAAGATCTTATGTAGACATGGTTAAATTACATGTCGATAGAGTCTAAGTTAATTCAATATAAATTGTCAATCTGGTAGGGCATGCTTGTAGTTGTTGAGCCATGAGGTATTGAGGTCAATGGAAGTTGCTAGTGTAGAAGGTCGATGGGTGAGAAAAAGAGAGGTAGAGCTCTGCTAAAACTTAAAGAATATAAAAGAAAACTAAAGTGGATGTATTCTATTTATATTCAAGGAGAAAGTTGGTGAATAATTGGGTAAATAGATGTTGGTTCTGAGACCATCGAGCTCTCAGGTCAATGGGTGGAGGTCATACTCACTAGGGTCGATAGGAAAAAGTTTTACAGACTGAGGTCGACAATAGAGATCGAGAGATCATAATACTATGAAAACTATTGATGTACAAAACATTCAAAGAGATCGATATATTAAAACACAAAAAATGGATCAAAGTTAAGTCCATAGAACCCTGCAAAGGATTATCATCCAATCATCCTTTAAAGAAAATTCCTTGTGAAGGATTATCATCCAATCATCCTTTAAAGAAAATTTTTGATCTAGGAGATCGATGATAGAAGGTTGATAGATTGATGGATCATATTATAGCGAAGTTTGTCTAAGAAAACAAAATAAATGTTAAGACCAAAAACATAGATTTTGGGCTGCCTCTAAGTATCACTTTGTTTAAAGCCATTTAGCTTGACTATAGATATGTTGTCATTTTGCAGTGGGTGCTTTGCACAAATCTAGGTCCTCCCTCTTTATAAATCTTCATCTTTATGGTAACGCTTCAAACGACGTCCATTGATTGAAAAAAATCTTGATTTTTGTTGTGAATGTCCATCGTTCCATAAGGGTAAACTGTGATTACTGTAAATGGTCTTGACCAACGAGGTCACAAATTTCCAAGAAAGAGTTGAAGGAAAAAGTTGAACAATAAAACCTTATCTCCTTCTGAAATATCTTTCGACTTGATATGAGATATTTTAGTGCATTTTTTGTAGATCTTTGTGTTTTCATAGGCATGTAGGCGGCATTCTTCAAACTCTAGTAATTGAAGAAAATGTTTCCCCTTGTTGAGATCAGGATCCATGTTGAGACTTTTAACGGCCCAATAGGCTTTATTCTCCAACTCCATAGGGATATGTAAAGACTTGCCATAGATAAGGTGATAAGGGGTGGTATAAATGGGGGTCTTATAGATAGTTCGATATATGTCCAAAGGGCATCATCGAGTTACGAAGACCAATGCTTTCTATATTTTACCACTATCTTTTCTAGTATTTATTTAATTTGTTTGTTTGTAAATTCCACTTGACATGTGGTTTGAGGATGATAGGGGGTGGAGATCTTATGTTTACCCTATATCTTTTTAGAAGTGTCTCAAATTGTTTTTCAATGAAATAGGAGGCACCATCACTTACTATAGTTCTAGGAACTTCCAATCTTGGGAATATGATCTTTGTGAAAAGACGCATAACTATTTTGGAGTCACAATTTGGTGAAGCTACAACTTCTGTCCATTTGGATACATAATCAACCGTGACAAATATGTATTTATTCTCAAAGGAGGAAGGAACTACCCCATGAAATCTATTTACCGCATGTCAAATATTTCAACTAGATCCAATAGAAGAGTTGGAGGTGAATGACGACAGCTGGAGCTCCGGTGGCCTCAGGCCAGGCTCGAGCTCCGGAGACAATGAGTGTAGAGCTCCTCAAGCGGTGCTTGTGTGGTGTCTGGCAGCGAGCGCAGAGCTCCTCATCGGCAGCGGCGGTGAGCTCAGGTTCTGAGCTACAACAGTAGCGGTAGCAGTGACAACGAGCAGTAGGGGAAGTAGTTTGGCGGTAGGGGTAGCAGTGGCAGCGAGCAGTAGGCGAGCAGTAGCGGAGACAGGCGAGCAGTGCAAAGAGATCGGCGACGTTGCGAGTGGCAGCTGAGATAATCGCCAGACCTAGCGTTGGTGAAATCATGATGAAACAGAGAATGGGGAAGAGTCTATTTCGTGGGTGCTATTAAGTTTACCATCGTCATTAGTTGTTTTAGAAACTGACACCTAAGTTCCAAAAGCATCGGTCACCATAAAGAACCGACACCTATGTTCAATCATAGTCGTCAGTTTCAACTAGAAAAAATGACGACTATCTACATATGCTGACAAAAAAAATGTTCTTTAATTAAGACAATAGTCGTTGGTTGCCATAAAAAACCGACACTAAAGGGGGGTAAAAATTTTCACGGGGACAACGTGCGAACACACATCTACGTTGGTTATTGTAAGAAAATTAACGACAAAAATGGGGCTGATTTCTGTCTCGTGAAAAACCTTTAGTCGTCAGTTATTTGGTCAACACCCGACGCCGTATGTGAGATTTTAGAGGTAATTTTTTTGCAATGGAAAAATTGGATTTGGCAGGTGATTTTAGATGTCAGTTTCTTATTGCGCAACTGATGCTAAATAAAAAGTGACACCTGTGTATTATGAAAATTGGCCATTCTTCACATATAGATGTCAGTTTGTGTTTTCAGCCGACGTTGTAGGGTTTAGGCGTCGATTTTTGGAATACAACCGATGCCTCAAAATGTGACGTTATACGTCATTTCTGTAGTAGTGGCTCTTAAAATTTCTAAAGTGTAGAGATTTTTGATCAACTAGTAAAGGGTTCATTGACCTCTATGATAGAGGTTTATAGCCATAAAAAATAAAAGGTTGATGGGTTTTGAGCAAAAATAATTAAACACTCGTCAATCTCTTAAGTAGATGGGGGGATTGACATAATCACGTGAAAACTTAGTGAAGGTGTTAGCAACGAGGATCAATAGAATTTTAAGGAAGGTCGATATAGTCATGGGATGATAAGATCTTATGTAGACATGGTTGAATTACATGTCGATAGAGTCTTAGTTAATTCAATAAAAATTGTCAATCTGGTAGGGCATGCTTGTAGTTGTCGAGCCATGAGGTATTGAGGTCAACGGAAGTTGCTAGTGTAGAAGGACGTCGATGAGTGAGAAAAAGAGAGGCAAAGCTCTGCTGTAACTTAGAGACTGTAAAAGAAAACTAAAGTGGATGTATTCTATTTATATGCAAGGAGAAAGGTTGGTGAATAATTGGGTAAATAGATGTTGGTTCTGAGACCATCGAGCTCTTGGGTCAATGGGTGGAGGTCATACTCACTAGGGTCGATAGGAAAAAGTTTGACGAACTGAGGTCAAAAATGGAGATCGAGATCTCATAATACTATGAAAAGTGTTGATGTACACAACATTCAAAGAGATCAATATATTAAAACACAAAAAATGGATCAAAGTTAAGGTGATAGAACCTTGTGAAGGATTATCATCCAATCATCCTTTAAAGAAAATTCCTTGTGAAGGATTATCATCCAATCATCCTATAAAGAAAATTTTTGATTTAGGAGATCGACGATAGAAGGTTGATAGATTGATGGATCATATTACAGTGAAGTTTGTCTAAGAAAACAAAATAAATGTAAAGACCAAAAGCATAGATTTTAGCCTACCTCCAAGTATCACTTTGTTTAAAGTCATTTAGCTTGACTATAGATATGTTGTCATTTTGCAGTGGGTGTTTTGTACAAATCTAGGTCTTCCCTCTTTAAAAATCTTCATCTTTATGGTAACGCTTCAAACGACATCCATTGATTGAAAAAAAAATCCTGACTTTTTGTTGTGAATGTCCATCGTTCCATAAGGGTAAACTGTGATTACTGTAAATAGTCTTGACCAACGAGGTCGCAAATTTCTAGGAAAGAGTCAAAGTACAAAGTTGAACAATAAAACTTTTTCTCCTTCTGAAATATCTTTCGACTTGATATGAGAGATTTTCGTGCTTTTTTTTGTAGATCTTTGTGTTTTCATAGGCATGTAGGCGACATTCTTGGAACTCTAGTAATTGAAGAAAATGCTTCCCCCTGGTGGGATCAAGGTCCACATTGAGACTTTTAACGACCCAATAGGCTTTATTCTCCAACTCCATAGGGATATGGAAAGACTTGCCATAGATAAGGTGATAAGGGGTGATATAAATGGGGGTCTTATAGATAGTTCGATATATGTCCAAAGGGCATCATCGAGTTTGGAAGACCAATGCTTTTTATTTTTTCCCACTGACTTTTCTAGTATTTATTTAATTTGTCTGTTTGTAAAGTCCACTTGACCCGTGGTTTGAGGATGATAGGGGGTGGAGATCTTATGTTTACCCTATATCTTTTTAGAAATGTCTCAAATTGTTTTTCAATGAAATAGGAGGCACCATCACTTACTATAGTTCTACGAACTTCCAATCTTGGGAATATAATCTTTTAAAGATGCATAACTATTTTGGAGTCACAATTTGGTGAAGCTACAACTTCTATCCATTTGGATACATAGTCAACCATGACAAATATGTATCTATTCTCAAAGGAGGAAGGAAACAACCCCATGGAATCTATTTACCGAATGTCAAATATTTCAACTTGATCCAATAGAAGAGTTGGAGGTGGACGACGATAGTTCGAGCTCCAACATCCTCAGGCCAGGCTCAAGCTTCGGAGACAATGAGTGCATAGCTCCTCAAGCAGTGATTGTGTGGTGTCCGACAGTGAGCACAGAGCTCCTCACCGGCAGCGGTGGCAAGCTCAGGTTCTGAGCGGTGGCGGTAGTGGTAGCAGCGGCGGCGAGAATAGGGGAAGCAGTCCGGCGGTAGGGGTAGTAGTGGCAGTGAGAAGTAGGTGAGCATTAGCGGTGGCGGAAGGCAGCAACAGTGGAAGGTGAGCAGTGCAAAGAGATCGGCAGCGTGATGAGCGACAACATAGATAATCTCCAGACCTAGCGCCGGTGAAATCGCGATGAAATAGAGAATGGGGAAAAGTCTATTTCGCGGGTGCTATCAAGTTTACCATTGTCGTCAGTTGTTTCAGAAACTGAAACCTAAGTTCCAAAAGTGTCGGTCACCACAAAGAACTGACACCTATGTTCAATCATAGTCGTCGATTTCAACTAGAAAAACTGACACCTATCTACATATGCCGACAAAAAAAAGTTCTTGAATTACGACAATAGTCGTCGATTTCCATAAAAAACCGGCGTCAAAGGGGGGTAAATTTTTTTGCGGAGATAGCGTGCAAACACACATCTACATCGGTTATTGTAAGAAAACTGATGAAAAAATGGGGCTGATTTTTGTCTCGCAAAAAACCTTTAGGAGTTGGTTATTTGGTCAACACCCGACGCCGTATGTGAAATTTTTGAGGTAACTTTTTTACACTGAAAAAATTGGATTTGGCGGGTAATTTTAGATGTCGATTTCTTATTGCGCAACCAACGCTAAATAAAAAGTGATACCTGTGTCTTATAAAAATCGTCCAATCTTCACATATAGATGTCGGTTTGTGTTTTCATCCAACGTTGTAGGGTTTAAGCTCGAAATATGATGTTATACGTCATTTCTGTAGTAGTGGATCTTAAAATTTCTAAAGTGTAGAGATTGTCAGTCAACTAGTAAAGGGTTCATCAACCTCTGTGATAGAGGTTTATAGCCATAAAAAATAAAAGGTTGATGGGTTTTGAGTGAAAATAATTAAACACTCCTCAATCTCTTAAATAGATGGGGGGATCGACATAATCACGTGAAAACGTAGTGAAGGTGTTTGCAACGAGGATTGATAGAATTTTAAGGAAGGTCGATACAATCACAGGATGATAAGATCTTATGTAGACATGGTTAAATTACATATCGATAGAATCTTAGTTAATTCCATAAAAATTTTCAATCTAGTAGGGCATGCTTGTAGTTGTCGAGCCATGAGGTATTGAGGTCAACAGAAGTTGCTAGTGTAGAAGGTCGATGAGTGAGAAAAAGAGAGGCAGAGCTCCACTGTAGCTTAGAGATTGTAAAAGAAAACTAAAGTGTATTTATTCTATCTATATGCAGGGAGAAAGGTTGGTGAATAATTGGGTAAATGGATGTTGGTTCCAAGACTTTCGAGCTCTCAGGTCAATGGGTGGAGGTCATACTCACTAGGGTCGATAGGAAAAAGTTTGATGGACTGAGGTCGACAATAGATATCGAGAATTCATAATGCTATGAAAATTGTTGATGTACAAAACATTCAAAGAGATCGATATATTAAAACACAAAAAATGGATCAGAGTTAAGTCGATAGAACCTTGTGAAGGATTATCATCCAATCATCCTTTAAAGAAAATTCCTTGTGAAGGATTATCATCCAATCATCCTTTAAAGAATTTTTTTGATCTAGGAGATCGATGATAGAAGGTTGATAGATTTATGGATCATATTATAGTGAAATTTGTCTAAGAAAACAAAATAAATGTAAATACCAAAAACATAGATTTTGGGCTGCCTCCAAGTATCACTTTGTTTAAAGTCATTTAGCTTGACTATAGATATATTATCATTTTGGAGCGGGTGCTTTGCATAAATCTAGGTCTTCCCTCTTTAAAAATCTTCATGTTTATTATGGTAACGCTTCAAATGACATCCATTGATTGAAACAAATCCTGACTTTTTGTTGTGAATGTCCATCGTTCCATAAGGGTAAACTGTGATTACTGTAAATGGTCTTGACCAACGAGGTCGCAAATTTCTAGGAAAGAGTCGAAGTACAAAGTTGAACAATAAAACTTTATCTCCTTCTGAAATATCTTTCGACTTGATATGAGATATTTTAGTGCATTTTTTGTAGATCTTTGTGTTTTCATAGGCATGTAGGCGGCATTCTTTGAACTCTAGTAATTGAAGAAAATGCTTCCCCTTGGTGACATCAGGGTCCACATTGAGACTTTTAACGGCCCAATAGGCTTTATTCTCCAACTCCATAGGGATATGGAAAGACTTGACATAGATAAGGTGATAAGGGGTGGTATAAATGGGGGTCTTATAGATAGTTCGATATATGTCTAAAGGGCATCATCAAGTTTGGAAGACCAATGCTCTCTATATTTTTCCACTATCTTTTCTAGTATTTGTTTAATTTGTCTGTTTGTAAAGTCCACTTGATCCATGGTTTGAGGATGATAGGGGGTGGAGATCTTATGTTTACCCTATATCATTTTAGAAGTGTCTCAAATTGTTTTTCAATGAAATAGGAGGCACCATCACTTACTATAGTTCTAGGAACTTCCAATCTTGGGAATATGATCTTTGTGAAAAGACACATAACTATTTTGGAGTCACAATTTGGTGAAGCTACAACTTCTGTCCATTTGGATACATAGTCAACCTTGACAAATATTTATCTATTATCAAAGGAGGAAGGAAACAACCCTATGAAATCTATTTACCGAATGTCAAATATTTCAACTAGATCCAATAGAAGAGTTGGAGGTGGATGACGACAGCTGGAGTTCCAGCGTCCTCAGGCCAAGCTCGAGCTCCAGTGACAGTAAGTGCAGAGCTCCTCAAGCGGTTCTTGTGTGATGTCCGGAAGTGAGTGTAGAGCTCCTCACCAGCAACGGCGGTGAGCTCAGGTTCTGAGCGGTGATGGTAGCGGTAGAAGCGGCGGTGAGCAGTAGGGGAAGCAGTCCAGCGGTAGGGGTAGCAGTGGCGGTGAGCAGTAGGTGAACAGTAGCGGCGGAAACAGTGGTAGGCGAGTAGTTGAAAGAGATCGGCGACGCGAAGAGTGGAAACAGAGATAATCACCAGACCTAGCAATGGTGAAATCGGGATGAAACAGAGAATGGGGAAGAGTTTGTTTTTCGGGTTCTATTAAGTTTTCCATCGTCGTCGATTGTTTTAGAAACTGACACCTAAGTTCCAAAAGCGTCGGTCACCACAATGAACTGACACCTATGTTCAATCATAGTCATCAGTTTCAAATAGAAAAACCAACGTATACCTCCATATGCTGACAAAAAGAGTGTTCTTGAATTACGACAATAGTCCTCAGTTGCCATGAAAAACTGATGCCAAAAGAGGGTAATTTTTTTTGCAGGGACATCGCGCGAACACACATCTACGTTGGTTATTGTAAGAAAACTGACGAAAAAATGGGGCCGATTTGTGTCTCATGAAAAACCTTTAGTCGTCGGTTATTTGGTCAACACCCAACGCCGTATGTGAAATTTTGGAGGTAATTTTTTTGCACTGGAAAAATTGGTTTTGACGAGTAATTTTAGATGTCAGTTTCTTATTACGCAGCTGACGCTAAATAAAAATCGATACCCGTGTCTTATGAAAATTGGCCAGTCTTCACATATAGATGTCAGTTTGTGTTTTCAACCGACGTTGTAGGGTTTAGGCGTCGGTTTTTGGAATACAACCGACGCCTCAAAATGTGACGTTAAACGTCATTTATGTAGTAGTGGATCTTAAAATTTCTAAAGTGTAGAGATTGTCGATCAACTAATAAAGGGTTCATCGACCTCTATGATATAGGTTTATAGCCATCAAAAATAAAAGGTTGATGGGTTTTGAGCAAAAATAATTAAACACTCGTCAATCTCTTAGATAGATGGGGGATCGACATAATCACGTGAAAACTTAGCGAAGGTGTTAGCAATGAGGATCGATAGAATTTTAAGGAAGGTCGATACAATCACAGGATGATAAGATCTTATGTAGACATGGTTAAATTACATGTCGACAGAGTCTTAGTTAATTCAATAAAAAATGTCAATCTAGTAGGGCATGCTTGTAGTTGTCGAGCCATGAGGTATTGAGGTCAACGGAAGTTGCTAGTGTAGAAGGTCGATGAGTGAGAAAAAGAGAGGAAGAGCTCCACTGTAGCTTAGAGATTGTAAAAGAAAACTAAAGAGGATGTATTATATTTATATGCAAGGAGAAGGGTTGGTGAATAATTGGGTAAATAGATGTTGGTTCCGAGACCATCGAGCTCTCAGGTCAATGGGTGGAGGTCATACTCACTAGGGTCGATAGGAAAAAGTTTGACGGACTGAGGTTGACAATAGAGATCGAGAGCTCATAATACTATGAAAACTGTTGATGTATAAAACATTCAAAGAGATCGATATATTAAAACACAAAAAATGGATCAGAGTTAAGTCGATAGAACCTTCTGAAGGATTATCATCCAATCATCCTTTAAAGAAAATTCCTTGTGAAGGATTATCATCCAATCATCCTTTAAAGAAAATTTTGATCTAGGAGATCAATGATAGAAGGTTGATAGATTGATGGATCATATTATAGTGAAGTTTGTCCAAGAAAACAAAATAAATGTATAGAACAAAAACATAGATTTTGGGCTGCCTCCAAGTATCACTTTGTTTAAAGTCATTTAGCTTGACTATTGATATGTTGTCATTTTGCAGCGGGTGCTTTGCACAAATCTAGGTCTTCCTTCTTTAAAAATCTTCATCTTTATGGTTACACTTCAAACGACGTCCATTGATTGAAAAAAAATCCCAACTTTTTGTTGTGAATGTCCATCGTTCCATAAGGGTAAACTGTGATTACTATAAATGGGCTTGGCCAATGAGGTCGCAATTTCTAGGAAAGAGTCAAAGTACAAAGTTGAACAATAAAACTTTATCTCCTTCTGAAATATCTTTCGACTTGATATGAGAGATTTTAGTGCATTTTTTGTAGATCTTTGTGTTTCCATAGGCATGTAGGTGGCATTCTTCGAACTCTAGTAATTGAAGAAAATGCTTCCCCTTGGAGAGATCAGGGTCCACATTGAGACTTTTAATGGCCCAATAGGCTTTATTCTCCAACTCCATAAGGATATGGAAAGACTTGCCATAGATAAGGTGATAATGGGTGGTATAAATGGGGGTCTTATAGATAGTTCGATATATTACCAAAGGGCATCATCGAGTTTGGAAGACCAATGCTTTCTATATTTTCCCACTATCTTTTCAAGTATTTGTTTAATTTTTCTGTTTGTAAAGTCGACTTGACCTGTGGTTTGAGGATGATAGGGGATGGAGATCTTATGTTTACCCTATATCTTTTAAGAAGTGTCTCAAATTGTTTTTCAATGAAATAGGAGGCACCATCACTTACTATAGTTCTAGGAACTTCCAATCTTGGGAATATGATCTTTGTGAAAAGACGCATAACTATTTTGGAGTCATAATTTGGTGAAGCTACAACTTCTGTCCATTTGGATACATAGTCAAATGTGACAAATATGTGTCTATTCTCAAAGGAGGAAGGAAACAACCCCATGAAATCTATTTACCGAATGTCAAATATTTCAACTTGATCCAATAGGTGAGGGGCAGTTTACTTCTTTTTCTTATATTTCCCATTATTTAATATGCATCCATTATCATACATAGGCATGGGAATCCTTAAAGATCATTACCAGTAAAACCCTGAATTCAAAATTTTCATAGTAATTTTCTCAGCCCCCAAATGCCCTCCGTAAGGTGTGGCATGGCATTTCTCTACAACACAGTGATCTTTATCATTAGAGACAAAACTTATCTAAATATTGTCTGCACACCTCTTAAACTAGAGTGGGTCATCCTAATAATAGTTCTTTAGATCTGCAAAGAATTTCTTCTTCTGATTATATGTCATGTCAAGTGGCAGTTGTTGGCATGCAAGGTACTTGCAAAAATTTGCATACCACTGGGAGGCTGGTTCCATGGTGAAAATATCTAAAAGCAACTCATCTTGATAAGACTCTTTAATGGTAGAGGGTTATTTTCTTCCACGTGTATGCCAGGATGGTGATCTTTCACCACACTCATAAATCCCTTCTTGTCATTAATTTCATGATCAAATTCTTATAATAGGAGCATCCATTGTTTAAGATGAGGTTTAGTATCCTTTTCTGCATTAAATATTTGATTGTACCATGGTCGATATTGACAGTCACTTTTTTCCCTAATAAATACAATCAAAATTTGAAGGCATAAATTGCAAGCATTTCCTTTTTTGTGGTAGTGTAATTTATGTGCGCCTCATCAAAGTCTTGCTGGCATAATAAATCACATGATGTTTCTTATCCTTCTTTTGCCCTAAGACAGCCCCAATGACATAGTCACTAGCATCATGCATGAGCTTGAAAAGAAGGTATCAATCTTGATCCTTTATAATTGGTGTGGAGGTCAGGACATCTTTCAGAGCATAGAAGGCTTTAAGACATTCTTCATCAAATACAAATGGGGTATCTTTTACTAGAATTCCAAAATAGGTTTTGAGATTTTAGAGAAATCTTTGATAAAAGGAAGATAATACCCAACATGTCCTAGAAGCTTCAGATGGAGGAGAATATCCCATTTGAGGACCAGTCATTTTTCTTCACATCTTTGAAGTAAAACAGATAGGTTCTCCAGACAGTCATCAAAAGATGACCCATAGATAGAGAAATAATACATAAATACTTCCATGATTTCTTCAATGAAATTGACAAAGATGGTTGGCATACACATTTGGAAGGTGTCAGGAGCATTGCAAAGGTCAAAGGGCAACACATGGAAGACATGTGTTCCATAAAGATAAGTAAAAGTGGTCTTCTTTTAACCATATGTATAGGAACACAGTTGGTAGAAACCAGAGTAACCGTCTAAGTAGAAAAAGTGAGAATCTTGTGCAAGGCGTTCCAGGAATTGATTAATGAATGGAAGGGGGAAATTATCCTTTCCTGTTGTGTTCAAAAATATATAATCTATGCACATTCACAAACTAGTAATTGTACGAGTGGCTTATTCCTTGTCGTCAACCCCCTTGACAATAGTAATTCCTCCTTTGTTTGGTACTATATGTACTGCACTTATATCACTAATGGTGTAAGCAATTCCAACATATAGAGTTTAATAACTTCCTTGCACACAACCTCATGCATCTTGTTGTTTAGATTTATCTAGCCTTGGATATGTGGCTTAGTAGTGTCCTCTAAGTTGATTTGATGCATGTAAATAGTAGGACTAAGTCCTTTAATGCCATCTATATAGTAGCCAAGAGCTTCTCATTAAAGTTTGAGTCTAGCCAGTAGTTGTCCTTGTTGATTGTATGATAGTTGAGAATTTATAATCATAGAGTTTCCTTTCTCATCATCTAAAAGTTCATACTTCAAACCTTTTGGAAGAGGTTTCAATTCTGGTATGGGCTTTGATGCATAAGTGTCCTTTGGTTCTCTATGAAGAGAGACATAATTGACAGTTTTGATCAGACCTTGTTGATGTGCTTCCTCCTCTTCTGTGGCTTCTAAGTAATCTAGGATCTCTTCCACTTTAGGATCCATAATCCCAGAAGTGGGGTTGGTAACTGCACACATCAGTGGATCCATAATGGCATTGTGTTCTTTGAATTTCAACACACAATTGTCTGTAACAGTCAACGAAATAACTTGTATCCATCAGAGAGGGCCCTTTAATGTGATCTAACACATTGAAGTCAATGTGTTCATTTACAACTCAAATAGTTATTAGACCATCTATAATAATAATCAAAGCATGGACAGTGGAGAGAAAAGGTTGGCCAAAAATCATCTGACACATAGGATCTTCAACTGCACTAATGATGACTATCTTACAAGGGATAAAGAAATTTCTGATTCAGATAGGGACATCTTTGACTATACCAACTAGCTTGGTGTAAGATTTATCACCTAACTAGAGTCTCATATTTGAGTGGACAATGTTTGTCAAATCTAATCAGATAGCTAGAGTATGTGGCATGAGGCTTCTATTAACCCCTAAATCGATCAGATCATATCTTATTGAAGTGTCTCCTATAAGAAATGGTATGATGAAGGCCCCATGGTCGTTATATTTAGTTGGTATAGTTGACTGTTGTTGCCATACTAGCTAATCACACAATTTCTACTTCTCCTCTTTTTCTCTTCTTGGTAATAAGATCTTTCAGAAACTTGGCATTTGTTGTCAGTTCATCAGTGATGTCCAAAAGAGAGATGCCCAAGTGTATATTTTTAATGGTGTCTAGGAATTTGGTGTATCTTTTCTCAAGTTGAGCCTTAATGAAATAATGGGGAAATGTGCTCCATATGGAATTTCATATGTCTTGATGGATGGAATGGGTTTAGTCATTTCTCGTGGTTTCTTGGTTGCTTGAAAATCACCTTCTCCTAGATTAATTGAATGATCACTTTCTTCAACCGTGGGTAGGATAGTGTGTGGTACATTTGAAGTGGTACCAGATCAGAGAGTCACCATCCTTGAGCTTTCATTCTTTTGGTTCTATTTAGTGTAGATGTAACATACTGGATCTTGGACCCTACCCTAGAACTTTGACCTTTTGGATTTAGCCAGACAAGGATGAGGTTAGGCCTAAAAGATGTTTAGTATAAACTAATGAGCGAATGCATGGATAAATCACCTTAATGTAACCTAATGTCTTCACATAGTCTTAGGACGATAATGGACACATAAAATATATCATAATAATTCCTTTTGTGCTAATATGAAAATAAGGAATATAATTGGATGCATAATTGGGCTAATGGTAAAATAATATTATAATGGGCTAAAATTATAAAGGAGGAAATAATTAGACAATAATAACTTCATATTCATTTTCTTTGAGTTCAAGTTTACTTGGATGATAAGATTCACCAATTTAGGATGATAATAATCACATCTATTGTATTTAGAAAACAAAAGGCATTTTCCCTTCAAAATATGAGATAAAATACTTAATAACTCCAAAAGTGGAAAATAATCTTTGATACATAATCTACACATTAAAATATGCCTTTGGGTGAATTTTCATGTATTTTGGATAATCTCTAATATGTTGACCTAGAGGTTATACATTACCTATATTTTGATAATGACTTAACCATTCCATGCATATGTATCTAATATGTGCGTTTAAGATTGTTTGCAGGCATTAGGTACATGAAAAGGATCATATATACAAAGCCCTAGAATGGGCCAAGTGCAAGCCAAAATGGCTACAAGTGTGCATTTTAGGATTTCTATGTAAACTACCTTAGAACATCAATGTAATCACTTGTAATGATGAATTGGCTTGTAACTTAGAAGAAAAAAATGTTTGGGACAAAATTCACCAAGTGTTTACCAATTTTATTGCAAATTAGAAAATCAATTATAGGCACTTGGTCGGTCGAGTTTCCCTAGCCTGAAACTCGACCGATCATCCTTGGTCGATTTTCTGAAGATTACATCGGTCGAGTTGTGCACTCACAGAACTTGACCGATCGGGTAGCAGGCCATTTCCAGTTGAAATTGTCGGTCGAGTTTCCTAAGGACAAACTCGACCGATCCTTTGAATATCAGTTTGCCTCCTACTTGATCGGTCGAGTTACCCCCATTGAAACTCGACCGATTGCACTGTACGGAATTTGCAGAAAAAGTAATATGACCGTTGGTGAATTGTTTTGGGCAAAAATAGAGCCGTTTTCTTGAACAAAAAATGACTACTTTTGCATCCAAGTGTCCCACAACTTAAAGGGCAACCCTCAACTATAAATGGAACCCCTTGGAGTTAATTCCAAGCTGCTCTTCCATTGCAAACTTGGTTCTAGCTTAGTTGAGAGTGTTCCAAGCCCTTGAGCCCCTTTCTCGCTCTACCTTCAAGAAAAATTTGTGAGTTAAGAGTGAGTTAGGTCCCTGTGTATGGGAGCTATCCTTTGTATTATGTAAAGCTCTCCTTTCTCTCTTCCTACCTCCAAATCCCATTGAAGATTGATTGAAGCTACTTCTCCAAGTGAAAGAGGAGTTGATGTTGTTCTTCTCCGAGTGAAGGGGAAGATGTGTTGCTGATCTTCAAGAGTGAAGATAGCTCGTTGCTCCAGGTCCCTTGGTGAAGGGAAAACGTGGAGAAGCTCTCCAAGTGAAGGAGAGGTGCAAGGCAAAGCTCAAGTGAGATAGGTAAATCCTACAAGGCTGAAGACAAAGGTAAGATTGGGTAAGTCCTTTGAAGAAGGCTGAAGAATCTTGCTTTGTGGGTAAGTCCTTGGATAGGTAGAAGATCTTAGCTTGAGAAATTAAGCCCTTGGTTGTGTGGTTTATGTATCTTGTAATCTTATTGCGATATATAAGAGAACCAAGTTGCAAATCCTAGAGTCTAACCAACTCTAGGTAGTGGACTGACATCGCTCCTAAGTTTAGGATGTGGAACCACTCTAAACCACCTGTTCAAGTGCATGCTATTCATTATCTCTTATCCTTTCTTTGTATGCTAGAATAGGACATCAAATTGTTGCTTGCTTTAGTTTTTGCACTACGATTAAATTGGTGGTCTAATTGTTTTTGTGAAGTGTGTGTAGCTCTATTCACCCCCCCTCTAGAGCCCATTGATCCAACATAATATACATGTGAAGTTATGAGAGAGAGTGTGTAGAACCTTCAAAATATTAAATAAATGCACAAACAACTCCAACTTGTAAAATTGATGGAAATTTTGTATTCAAGGCACTTAATGTGACTTGTGGGTGAAGTTTCATCAAATTTGGAGAATCTTATAACCATTAATGATGGAGGAAAGAGAAAATATAATTTGATTTAATTAACACATTAAAAGTCATCAAAAGGTAGAACTAATTACATGTTTAGTTTCCTCATATCAAAAGTAGGATGGGTGTCAAATTTCTTTAAATTTGGGATTCATTTGCACCCTCAAATGAAGAGAGATAAAATACAAAATAATTGAGTTTTACACTTTATTCAGAGTTTGATTTGGATAAGGTTTCTTGATTTGTATGTCAGGCTGCCTTCTAAGCCATTGGATCAATGATCAGACGGCTATGGGACGTCCTCTACCTCACGACCAAAAGGGAAACAGATCGCTGATATTGATGTCTGGTATTTTCATGATACCTCGCTCTATGATTGATCTTTGCTTGAAATTCTTTCTCCTCTAGTTTCCTCTCTTGATTCTGCACAAACCAATCCCAAGATTGTGGCTTTTCTTCATGTTCTTTAGACCTTCTTGAAGTTCACAAGCCATTAAACCCTAGATCCCTACCACACCTATAAATAAGGATGCTTGGATATTCGTAGCTCTTAGCCTAGCTTTTCCTCCCCCTCAATTTCTTCAAGCATGCCTTCTTTGGCCCTTGGAGATTGGGTTTTAGCTCTAGACTTGTGGAACATCTCTGTGGGCTTTGATTGAGCTAGCAAATCAATTTCTAGCAGAGGTGAGATCGGGATGGGTTGCTCCTCCTTTCTATCTACTCGGTTCGTCAATTGGTTGCTTCGATAAGATTTGCCTAATTTTTTTCACAGAGCAGCAGTCAAACTGCTCACAGCCATGGCGCTGCAAGGTAAAGGGGAAGATAACCCCCTATACTTTCCCCATTATGCCCTCTTCTTTCCTCTTTTCTTTGTTTTCACACTAAGGGGCATAATGGTCTTTTGTCCATGTTTTCTTTGTTTTGGGTGAGGTCAAGCAGGCCCTTGACCAAGCAACTTGGATGCACGCTATTGGTCAAGTCAGCTGGGTTGGCCCCATCTCTCTCCCTCTCTCGCAATTTCTCTGGTGATTATTTGGTGTTTCTCAATTTTGTGATCAGTTGAAATTACAAAAATAATATCTTTCAATTTGCTCATCAAAAAATTTAGTAAAAATATGTTTTTGAATCGAAAAAAATGTGATCTTTCTAATAAAAAATAGTTTCAAAGCCTGATTTCCATGTTTTTAATGATGGATTTTTGAGGATCTAATTAATTAATATAAAAAGTCCTAAAATTGGTAAATAAGTCATCTTAACTCCAAATATAACAAATAAATATGTTTTCTTAATCATAAAAACCTAATAAGCTGATTGGTTTAGGTTTGGAGTCCAAAATTCGATATTTTGTAGAAAGGTCTAGAATTAGGGTTTCATTACATATATATGAATCTCAAACCCTAATATATGTGAATAATTTATAATTAGAGAAGGTTCATCTTGGAAGCAACTAGGTTTGTGAAGAGAGTTTTCTAGGACCCTGGTTTAAGGTATGTTTGCATCTCTTATTCTTCTATATTGAGCAATAACCTATCTTTATGATTTTCTTAGTCCTATGGACATTAGCCTACATGCTATCTTATTCTTTTAGAAAATATGCTTCATGTGAAGTATCTTACATTGTTATTGATCTTGTGATCATATTTAGACATTCTCTTGGTCTCTTTCTTATACATTGCTCATGGTGGAACATTCTTTGGTGTTATATGCTCTTTTTCCCACTTTTATGGTGTAGGTTGATTAGGATCATGTGATCCCACTTATTGTATTTGTTGAATGTTCTCATCTTTCTTATTACCATTTAGAATTGATTATTCTTTTTTTATGCATCATGTGGTGATTTCTAGTATAATGTTACATGTTCTTTTATGTGGATGTGAAAATTCCAACATATGCACGTAGATGTGAAAATTTGTGCATATGAAAATATTTATGGCAGACGTGCCTAGGCAGATGTTGACAGACCCTGCCACACCATATTTTAGAGCAGATGTATACAAAACCCTGCTCGCCCCACATTATTTTTCATATATGTGTTATTTCCTACCTACATGTTTATATTGTCTAGTATTATTACATGTGAAACACATGGATGCATTATTGTTATACTTTGCTCTTATTTGTCTCTTTTTATTGAGATTCTTTACTTTTATGCCTGATTGGGTAGTACTTTACTTTTTATGGGAAGCCTTTTATACTTGATGTCCTTTATTCTTTTAAATTGCTCAGTTTTCTATTTATTATGCACATACCAACCTTTGATGATGTCTTCTATTTTTCTCTTCTTGCTGGGGTATACTTGCAACCCTAGGTGAAGGACTTGGATGATATGGCATGAAGACTTGGACTTAGCTGAAGGAGTTAAAGTTTGGAGACAATCTTGTTATGGTTTAGAATTCCCTCTACTTAGAACCTTTTGTTGTACGTTGATGTAAACCCTTAATGGGAGATAGGATGGAGTTTTGTAATCTTTTATGAAGATTTAATATAGTCTTGATTTTATTCTGTTGCTATACACTTTGGTCCTTTATATACCATTATTATAAATATGAACATTTACACATGTTCCCACATACCTTTTGAATATATTTGGGATAAATGTTTATTCTTCAAATTTTTTAGTAGGGAGTGGTTCCCCTATGGGATCCCACTCATTATAGCATGGTATTAGAGCCCATGGTAGTCGAAATTTGGATATTTCAATTTTGTCTCCCTAGATAGAAACCTTACCTTACATAGTCACCCTTTGGGTGAGATGTTTCCCTAGAATTTACCTAAGTTGTTCTTGAGTTGATGAAAGGATGATATGAGGTGCACATTAGAATCATATTTAGTGAACCCTTATGTGAAGAGGTTTTAGGGTAATCTTAACCTACCATATAGGACTATGGTGATATGTATATTTGGATGCAATAAGGTTTTTCTTGAGGATGGAATCAGATTATGAGGATGATGTACTAGTAGGATAAGGAGATATTATTATGGAAATTGTGACTTGGTTTATCACATTAATTTTGGTACCATCTTTGTTTTACCTCCAATGTTTATTATCGAAAAAAATTATCCTCATGGATTTGTCGGTGTTTTCTTGAGCTAAGTCACAATAAAGAGATGTGTGAAGTTTTAGTGGATGAAACCCTAGAATTAGTTAGAATAGAATCTTAACCATATTTTTTGCTATGATGAAGTGTAAGGAGGCGGGATTACCCCTAACTAAAAAAATATAAAGAATTAACATCCATTCCAAACACACTCAAAGGTATCTTGAAATAGGTATACATTTTCTAAATTTATTATAATGGTATGCAAAAGACCAAAGTGTAGCAGCGGAATAAAATAAATGACTATATTCAACTTTCATAAAAGATTACACAAGTACATCAAATTCTCCCATTATGGTTTACAACAAGACACAACAAAAAGGATCAAGATAGAGGGAAGTCCAAAAATACTTCAAATCTTGTCTCTAGAGCAACATCTCCAAGTGCTAGGTCCATGCCCAAAGCTATGTTCTCCTGATTCAACTCAACAGCTTGTCCTAACCTAGGTGGTTGGGAGAGCACCCAACAAAAGGGAAAGGAAACAAGGTATGTGTCAAAATATTGAACAAGTACAAAATATAAGAATAACATTGAAGCATAAATATATGGATCATCACATGAGGGCCAAGAGGATGAGGCTTATAAAAAATAGATTCTTGCCAAAAACCAACAAATAATAATGAATTGCATGAATGATCAATATTGGACTACATTAACTATGTAGGGTTGAGGCACCTACCAGACCTCAACCTATAGGTGAGGGGTGAATTAATATATTCCCAGTCACCTACACATGTTTTTATAAAGGGGAGAATTAGACATTCCCCAAGGTGAATTAACACATGCCCTACTATGGGTGGTTGTACATAAGCACCACTACTACAACTAAATAGTCAAATAAATCATCATGCATAAGAAGTAGTAAAAATGGCAAGAAAAATAGTCATATAATTGCAATATGGTAGTGGGGTTCCAAGACCCATGAAGTAAAACATCAATACTAATTTTGATACAAGTACATCAAAAGATTCATGAGTAGAGGAAATTGGGTTCAATAAAGCCTCATTAGGGAAAGCAAGGTTGGTTCACAAGTATCCCAACTAAAGGGTTAAATGTGCACATACATAAAGAGGGATTGAAAATACATAAAAAGGGATTGCACATACATAAATAGGGATTGCACATACCTCTCTTACTTATATAAATTACTAACTTTCACCACTTTAATTGAGTCCAAGTTCAACTTTGCCTATTTTCAATGTATTAACATATATTAGAGTACATAATGCACATTAATGTATAGAAACCTTAATTTTAGACCTTTTAGAAAAACTAGGATTTGGACTCATAAAACACCACCAATGAACTTATTAAGAACTCTAATCAAGAAAACAAAATTTTATGCTAATTTTGGAGTTACGATGATTACGATGTTATTTTATGGATTTTATGCATTAAATTCATTTTCCAAAAATCACCCTTCGTCAAACCTTGAGATCAGACTTGAAAGAATTTTTTTAGATAGAGATTAATTTTATGATTCCTAAACATGTTTATTTGTCAAATTTGGATAAGCAGATTAAAAGATATGAATTTTTCAATTTGAACCAGTTAGGAAATGACAAGTCAGAAATCCTTGTGAGAGAGAGAGGAAGAGAGAGAAAGAGAGAGGGATAAAACACCATTTAACCCAAGATCAGGTTGGATATTCATAAGTAACCAAACTATATCTTCTAGAGAAGGCAAAACAACAAGAAACCAAAACCCTAGAAGAAAATGGTAAATAGAGATGAAGATCATCGATTTTAAACATAGATGCAAGATTTTAAGTATGTAGCAAGCAATATATGAGAAGTAGATTAAAAAAACTCACCTCTAGGGAAGATGTACATGTCCAATGAGTAAGGTTCTCAAGCTTAGAGAGGTTGGTTTCTCCAACTAAGCTCCTATATCGATCAAGAAGCACCTTCTCCACTTTAGAAAACCCTAATAAAAGAACATGGAGATGGGGTGTTTAAGGACTCTAGGTGGGGTTTCACCATGAAAGACCAGGGTTACGACCTGGAGGAAGGTGGAAGTAAGACTAATAGAATGAAAATAGGGAAGAAAATGAGGATACTTACTAGTTTTGGTCAAAATAACCAAGGAGGAGCTTAAGAAATCCTAATTAGAGAAATTTGGAACCCTAGGAGCCCTGTTCACCAAGTTAGGCACCCTCTTTTACCTTGGGACAGAAACTTCATGGCTAAACATAGAAGGAACAACGATCTAAGCTAGAGGAAAGAAAGGAGAGCAAGATTTTTTGAATTGAGAGTTGGGAAGGGGTAGATATGGCTATATAAAGAAAGAGGTCAAGTATGAGGTGTCTATGAGACTTTCCATGTGTCATGTATAAGGGTTTCCATGGACATGCAAGCCTTTATGGATAAGGAATAAGTCAAGAATGAGGTTTCAAGTTACTTTCCATGTGTCCAATGCTAAGGGTGCCCATGGACATTGAAGCCTTTATGGATAAGGAAGAAGTCAAGCATGAGGTGTCCATGGAGCTTTCCATGTGTCCTTAGCCTAGGGATTTCATGGCCATGCAAGAGGACAGCTCGTAGAAGCTTCTTAAATATCAAATATTGGTTTATAGACACTTGTATGCCATCCAAAATGACTTTCAATCAAAGAAATAACCCCATTGGTTGATAGCTTCTAAAGATAAGCTCATTTATAAAGAGGAAATCCCTAAAATGCCCTTGGAAAGAAACACCTTCAAACCAAGGTGCATCTAGGTTCCCCATGGTTCAAAAACTCAATATGGTAAGGGAATATCTGAAGATTATAATGCATGTGAAAATTTACAAATAAAACCTCCGAATTGGGTAAATTGCATAAAAGTCCAAAATGTGCATATAATTGCATAACTTTCACAAACATCATCCAAATTGGACCAAACTTGAAACTTAATCTTGTATCATAATTTCAAAACACCTCATAAGATTTTATTAAGTTTTAGAGTACTTAATTATGGTAGTTAAGCTTGTTCAATACATTAAGTAAGGTTTGGGGCCTTACACTTCTAACATGGATTTATTTACCATTGTTCGACTTAAGTAGTGATTTTACATTTTAGATCCTTAAATAAGATTTTACCAAGGTATTAGTGCATAAACCCTTCCATTGGTATAATTATTTAACAAATGTTCACCGAACCACTATAAATTTCACAATTTTAAGCATCAAGGCCAAAAAGGATAGAAATGATAGGAAAATATTGGGAAAGGGCCAAACAGAGAATATGTCAAAGTTTTGGCATGTTACAACACTCCACCCCTTAAAGAGGATTTTGTCCTAAAAATCTAAATCAAAGTGAGAAGGGTGAGTATGCAACATCTCACCACTAAACTCCCAGGTTGGATTCATTAAACTTCCACCAAAACTTTTAATAACTTAAACTCCTTGTTTTTCAACTACTTAACTTTAGAGTTCAGAACTCCGTATAGGTCAGGTTCTCATGGATCTCCTAAAGGTTCCACTTTTACTATTTATTTTTAAAAATTTTGGATTATTAGAATTATATTCATTAGGATATCACATTATCATTATTATTCTTTTAATTGTGTCATGTCATATTTACGTTGTGTCCAAAAGAGTTATATTTCATTATTGTGCACAAACCCAATATATTTCTTATTTATCTCATTAGGAATTTTAGCACAACTAGATTTATACTAAATTATCTTAATATGCATTATTATATCTAACCATTATCTTTAATAATTTGGATTTAGACTCCATTATCAATTGTATCAGATTATTTTATATGAAATATGAAACTTTATCCAATTTGTTACAATTAATTCAAAGAATGTCACAATAATTACTTATATGTATATTATACTTTGTTACTTTACCGTTCTTGCTCACATTAATGTCATCATTAATCATTCTCTCATATTTATTCATTTCTTTTTATTGATTATGAATATTTGTGTGAATCAATTACTTCTTATCCATATTTAAGTTATTATATATATTTTAATGATCAAGGTGGGACATATTACATATTAATGATTTGATTCATATACTAAGTCATTAGGTGATTAATTAGGTGTGTATTAGAGAACAAGGTGATATGCATTTCATATTGATGACATGATTAATCAATGATTTATGTGTATTAAAGTATGTTATTTGATTAGGACACCTAGTGACACTAATGTATCATGAATGTAATTGAAGATGTATAGGTTAAGGTTAGATGATTACAACTTAGCTTTTAGGTTAACATGATCATTATTCTTCGCATATACCTTCTTAGGATGCATTAAGTCCAAGGTTAGATTACAATTATCATGCCCATCATATCATTAGGGTTTATTGGTTTATGACATGGGCAACATCATGCATATCCACTACTAGTATTAAAATGTGAGTTACTCTTATTATGTGCATTAGATATTCTTCATAGTTCAAACATATGGACTATTCATTTGATGATCATTATTTGTTCTTTTGGATACCAAGAAAAATGTGGTTACAACTATAACTTGTTTGGTTAAAACTACAGATTCAAGCACACTAACTTCCTAATTAGGGAGTTAGGGTTTCTAAAGTCAGAGTGGCTAGATTTTAGTATGTTACAGGACTTCATTCCCTTGGAAAGGATTTCATCCTAAAAATTTAACTACCCAAACATCATCAAACCAACTACTCTCTACCCCTTAAAAGGTTTGACCTACCAAGCCAAACTTATATAGAGGTAAAAGGGTGAGTCTAACTAGACCATATATAAGATCCATCACGTTTCACTGTTGTAAATAAGTGAAACCACTCCTCTACTAGAAAGAAAAGACTTCATCCCTTGAACCAAACACCACAGAAAAATTTTCACTAAAGGGATGGAGATCAATTCATTCAACATGTAAGTATCATTACACAATGAGTAGCGCGGAAAAGAAATATTATCTAACAATTTACAAGGCATAAAACAACACTTCACCACATATGGGTGTCCAAAAACTAAACATAAAAGCTAAAGACCAAGCTGAGGGTCATCTAACCACCTCTTCAAGTCTCCCAAAGATCAGCTACAAGGTTGATGTTTGAAGTTCGCCCTTCCTTAGTCAAACCTGGGGTTGGAAGCATACCCCACAAAAGAGAAGAAGAAAAGAAATACATCAGCAAAAAGCTGGTATGTGTATGCTAAAGGAAACTTTGAGCAATATAAGGATATAAAGGACATCAAATGTAAAGGCTTCCCATGCAAGAGATAAGGACTACCCACACAGGCATAAAAGAGAAGAACATCATATCTTGATAAAAGAGGATACTTGCCATAAACAAAACAAATAAGATTGTACAATACTGACACATAAGAAGGTAGTAGGGCACACACCCCACAACATCATCAACCTGCATGCATGTGAGATAAACATAGCCCTAGAAAAATATAAATACAAATGCGGCCAATCACAAACTTGAACCTGATAGAGAAAGGACTACTGCCAATCTCCCAAATATATGAAGTTGAGTATGGATTACTGTCACACTCGGGTATAGAGAAGTGGTATAACGCCACCCTCCTTAATAAACAATAGGGGATTACTGCCCCAAAACCAAAGTAATTTACACTACTCTACTGCTACTGAATCATATTTCTTGTAAATATAGAGGCAAGTAAATAGTTTAGTCAGAAGATGATATAAAGGTTGCCATCACACAATGGACAACACACACCATATAATATCCACTCCAAAGTGGCACATACCAATATAAGAGACCAACTTGCAACAAGTCACAAGATAAGATAGCAAGAAATTATCCAAGTTCATAACTATCAAGATAGTTTACACGAACTATGATATCAAGAGAATACACATATGTGTAGGCAAAAGTCAAAAGAATGAAAAGATAGGTGAATTGCTCAACATTGAGTAATAGGGGATACAACATACATAAGAGAGAAGAATTGCTCAATATGAATAATCAGAGATGCAACATACCTCAAACCTTCAAACCCTAGAACTCGCTTTCAGATCCCTAACAAGATCAGAGTCCACTTTCCCCTAATATGATCATCATATTTATGTATTAGATATATGTATATTCATTAAAGGCTTAAAACCTCAAAACCATTAACTTTTCCACAAATGATCGAATTAGACTTTGAAAACATCACCATCGTCTTAGTTATGGTTGTTTGATCAAAATGACATATAATATTATGTATTTTGAAGTTATGGACTTTTAGATGCATTTTTGGTGATTTTTAGCTTAATTAATTCGTATTCTAGAAAATCACCTTCGAAAAAACTCGAAATGAATCTTTAGAAATATTTTTATTAGAAAGAGAACATTTTTTTGAGTTCAGAACATATTTTAGATTTATTTTTGGACTCACAGTTTAGAAGATATGAATTTTTTAAAAATGAACCAATAAGAAATTGCCACGTAGACACTTTGTACCAAGACAGAGGAGGAGAGCAGTGGTGAAATCGTAAAAAACCACATGTTGTCTTCCCCAACCCAGCCCATGTCATGGCTATGATAGCAAGCTGCTGCTTGCTTGGACTTTTGGGCAAAACAACAATACTCCACCAAAATCGACGCACAGATACTAGAAACGAAGAGCACGATAAATCGAACAAGATGGTACCTTGTATTTGTCCAGAGACAAAGAGAGAAGAGCGTGAGGGGCACTGCAAGTCTAGAGGCTACGACAGCTAGATGAAGGTCAAGACATCCACGAAACTCGATATTGAAAGCACGGGTGAGTTGCTAAGGTGATAGCGGTCCTAGAGGCATAGATATATATATAGGCAAGGGAGCCCAAGTTAGGTTTTAACTAAGTGGAGGTAGGTAGAGGCCATCGGATTACTTAAGGAGTTTCTCAAATTTTCATCAAAACACAAAAAATTTGGTATAAAGTTGTGCGGAAACTCACGAGGAATCCAACACAACTTAAATCACTTAATTTCGTTGAGAAACGAGGGAGATAATGGCAAATGAAAAATCAACTAAATGTATTTTTGTTTCCTTGTTCAAACCAAGGTAGAAGAAAACTAGAATACGTTGGTTCCAAGATCCATGGTCAGCGATGAGAGCACAAAAAGCCAAATCTCGCATATCAAACTATATTTTCGATTATAGTGTTATATGCATTATTAAATGAATCTCTCTCTCTTCTTTTGAGGGCTCAAACGATTTTCAAAATTTATCAAAACTGACACCTTGACTAATTTTGATGTGTAGAATCCGAATATGGAATTAAATTTAAATTTTGAAAATTTTAATGTGTCAAATAAATTAATTACTATTTTCTCTTTCCTCCTACACTAAAGGCATTCGAATTATCCAAAAATTATAAAACTTGACCCACAAGTCATATTAACTATTTTGAATACGAATTTATTATTATTTATATTTTTTATATTGTTTATTATTTTAATTAATGAGTTTAAAGTTTTACATACTTTCTCTCTCCTAAATTTGTCTTCTCATCAAATATTTTCCAAATTGTGTCAAAATTCATCGAAAGATATATTTTAGCATGTAGAACACGAATTTGGCATTATTATATTTTTTTGAAGACTTTTTTATTTTATTTAATTCATTTACATTTTACCACTTATTAATCCTTTTAATTTATTAGAGGTATCTAGAAACTTTTTAAAAATGTAAAACTTGGTCTATAAGTAATAATAAACGTTTTAGACATGATTTTGGCATTAGTTAATTTTTTTCAACATATATTTAATATTTTTTGTCTTTAAGTAATTTTCTTTCTCCTGAATAAAATAAAATATTAAACATCGATGAAATTAAATACAAATTCACACATAGACTAATTTTGATATATAGATTACTAATTTGGAGTTGTTTTTCCAATTTGAGGACGTTAGATATTTTATTTTACCTTATTGGCTTATCTCCTATTTTCTTTAAATAAAGACTTTAATATATGCATTTATCTTCCAAATTAGGTGATACTTGGCCCTTAAGTTTCTTTTAGATCAATAAAACGAATTTTCATATCAAATTATCTCATGGTTTTCTATTTTTGATTTTTGAAACAACATATTCCTCATTATCCTCTTTTAATCCATTACTTGGCCCTTATGTGTATTTTGAGATTTCTCTCCTTTTTCATATACTAAAAAGCACTAGAAAGTTTTAGGACAAAATTTTTATTATTTTTATTACTTAGTGTATAATTTGCACTTCAAGCCCATTATTAAAAATCCAACTGAAGTATTTGCGCATATAACCCTATATTAAGAATATATGGGAAATATTTATCCAATTAAGCTCTTTAATTTCTTATTATCATCCAAATAAGTCATTATTAAGTACAAAGTATTTTATATTCTCTTAATTACATGTATTAGCTTATCCTTGTTTGGCTAAGTCAAAAGGGTAAAACTATTAGGGTATGATTCTATTTCTGGTATATTACAACTGCGTGCTCTGATTTCTTACTAAATACCAAACTTTAAAGTCTAGGTTCTTAGGGATAGACTATCCAAAACATGTTGTTTTAAGCGACATAAGAGAACTATATTAGGTAACCATCCTCAAACAAGTTATTACACCTAAAAGATAAGATCAGCATATTGTTGTTAGGATTATCCAACTTAGGTGCCTAAGGCTACTACTGTCTATATGCATGCTATTTTGGACCGTCAGTATTAGCTCAGGCTAGTCATGTATCATATGGAACTGGGAGTCCTCATAATCCAAGTAGTGGTGCGGAGGAAAATCTTGCCATCCCCCAAACCCTGATCCTTTCTAGACACCTTTGCTTTCAACTTCAAGTCCTAGTAGATACCTAAAGGCCAAGCTAAACAACCTCAAGTACTTTAGTTACTTATGCATCTTTTAGTTGAAAGTATTTTAGGGATCTATTCATCATTATTCTAATGTGAAACTATAGGATCCTAAATCAACCCTTCATCATCTATTGATCATCTCTAGGGCAAATATATCACTTAAAGGTAAGGCAAGTATTCTAACTAGGGAGACAAAAATGAAATAGTCAAATTTCGACTACCATGGGCTCTGATACCATGTTGTAAGGAGGCGGGATCACCCCTTACTAAAAAATTGAAGAATTAGCATCCATTCCAAATAGACTCAAAGGTATATTAGAATAGGTATAAATTTTTCAATTTTATTATAATGGTATGCAAAAGACCAAAGTGTAGCAGCGGAATAAAAATAACTAACTAAATTCAACTTTCATAAAAGATTACGCAAGTACATCAAAATCTCCCCTTAGGGTTTACAACAAGATACAAAAAAGGCTCTAGATAGAGGAAAGTACAAACTACTTCAAATCTTGTCTCCAGAGAAACATCTCCAAGTGCTAGGTCCATGCCCAAAGCTATGTTCTCCTGATTCAACTCAACAGCTTGTCCTAACCTAGGTGGTTGGGAGAGCACCCAACAAAAATGAAAGGAAACAAGGTATGTGTCAAAATATTGAACAAGTACAAAAGATAACAATATCATTGAAGCATAAATATATGGATCATCACAAGATGAGAGGGCCAAGAGGATGAGACATATATAAAAAATTAGATTCTTGCCAAAAACCAACAAATAATAATGAATTCATGAATGAACAATATTGCACTACATTAACTAAGTAGGGTTGAGGCACCTATAGGACCTCAACCTATAGGTGAGGGGAGAATTAATATATTCCCATTCACCTACACATATTTTTGTAAGGGGGAGAATAAGATGTTCCCCAATGTGAATTAACGCATGCCCTACTATGGGTGGTTGTACATAAGCACCACTACTATAGCTAAATAGTCAAATAAATCATCATGCATAAGAAGTAGAAAAAATGGCAAGATAAATAGTCATATAATTGCAATATGGTAGTGGGGTTCCAAGACCCTAGAAATAAAACAACAATACTAATTTTGAGGCAAGTACATCAAAAGATTCATGAGCAGAGGAAATTGGGTTCAGTAAAGCCTCATTAGGGAAAGTAAGGTTGGTTCACGAGTATTCCAACTAAAGGGTTAGATTTACAAATACATAAAGAGGGATTGCACATACATAAATAGGGATTGAACATACCTCTCTTACTGATATCAATTACTAACTTTCAACACTTTAATTGAGTCCAAGTCTAACTTTGCCTATTTTCAATGTATTAACATATATTAGAGTACATAATGCACATTAATGTATAGAAATCTTAATTTTAGACCTTTTAACAAAACTGGGATTTTGACTCTTAAAACACCACCAATGAACTTATTAAGAACTCCTAATCAAGTAAACATATTTTTATGCTAATTTTGGAGTTATGATGATTACGATGTTATTTTTATAGATTTTATGCATTAAATTCATTTTCTAAAAATCAGGGTTTTGTCCTCTAAATCTATCAATCCAAACATCAACAACCAATTACTCTCCACCCCTTAAAAGGTTTAACCTAACAAGTCAAACTAAACAAAAAGTTGAGGGTTGCCCACATTTCTTTTAGTTGTGAATGTTTTAGAGATTTATGATGTTCATGTATCCAAGTCATACAAGTCATAAGTCAAAACCATCTACGGTTGAGTTTTAGGTCCTCGTGTCTCTAACCTAACAACCCTTCATGAACGTCCAAAAAGTCATAGGGTAAAAAGGGTAGGTCCACTACACCTTTATATAATTTCACATATTCCTAGTCACTTTTTGTAACATACCAAAACTTTGACATATTCTCTTTTTGGCCCTTTCCCAATATTTCCCTATCATTTCTATCCTTTTTGGCTTTGATGCTTAAAATTGTGAAATTTATAGTGGTTTGGTGAACATTTGTTCAATAATTATACCAATGGAAGGGTTTATGCACAAATACCTCAGTGAAATCTTATTTAAGGATCTAAAATGTAAAATCACCGCTTAAGTGGAACAATAGTAAATAAATCCATGTTAGAAGTGTAAGGCCCCAAACCGTACTTAATGTATTGAACAAGCTTAACTACCATAATTAAGTACTCTAAATATTAATCTAACCTTGTGAGATATTTTGACATCAGGAGACAAGATTAAATTTCAAGTTTGGTTAAATTTGGATGTTGTTTGTGCAAGTTATGCAATTATATGCACATTTTGGACTTTTATGCAATTTACCCAATTCGGAGGTTTTATTTGTAAATTGTCACATGAATTATAATATTTATGTATTAAATTACCATTATAGAGTTTTTTAACCATGGGGCACCTAGTTTCACCTTGATTTGAAGGTGTTTCTTTCCAAGGGCATTTTAGGGATTTCCTCTTTATAAATGAGCTTATCTTTAGAAGCTATCAACCAATGGGGTTATTTCTTTGATTGGAGGTCGTTTGGGATGGCCTATAAGTGTCCATAAATTGACATTTGACATTCAAGAAGCCTCTATGAGCTGTCCTCTTACATGGCCATGAAATCCTTAGGCTAAGGACACATGGAAAGCTCCATGGACACCTCATGCTGGACTTCTTCCTTATCCATAAAGGCTTCAATGTCCATGGGCACCCTTAGCATTGGACACATGGAAAGTAACTTGACACCTCATTCTTGACTTATTACTTATCCATAAAGGCTTTCATGTCCATGGACACCCTTATATATGACACATGGAAAGTCTCATAGACACCTCATACTTGACCTCTTTCTTTATATAGCCATATCTACCCCTTCCCAACTCCCAATTCAAAAATCTTGCTCTCCTTTCTTTCCTATAGCTTAGATCATCATTCCTTCTATGTTTAGTCACGAAGTTTCTATCCCAAGGTAAAAGAGGGTGCCTACCTTGGTGAAGAGGGCTCCTAGGGTTCCAAATTTCTCTATTTAGGATTTCTTAAGCTCCTCCTTGGTGATTTCGACTAAAACTAGTAAGTATCCTCCTTTAATTCCCTATTTTCATTCTATTAGTCTTCCTTCCACCTTACTCCAGGTTGGAACCCTAGTATTTCATGGTGAAATCCCACATAGAGCCCTTAAACACCCCATCTCCATGTTCTTTTGTTAGGGTTTTTCACCTCTAAAGTGGAGAAGGTGCTTCTTGCTCGAGATATGAGCGTTGTTAGAGAAACCAGCCTCTATGATTGGGAACCTTACTCATTGGAACTTACCACCTTTCCTAGAGGAGTGTTTTGTAATCCCCTTCTCATATATTGCTTTGCTACATGCTTAAAACTCATGCTTCTATGTTTAAAATCGATGATCTCCATCTCTATTTACCATTTTGTTCTAAAGTTTTGGTTTCTTACTGTTTTACCTTCTCTAGAAGATCTACTTTGGTTATCTATGAATCTCCAATCTGATCTTGGGCCAAATAATGTTTTCTCCCTCTCTCTTTCTCTCTTCCTCTCTCTCTCACAAGGATTTCCGACTTGTCATTTCCTGATTGGTTCAAATTGAAAAATTCATATCTTTTATATCCACTTATCCAAATTTGACAAATAAACATATTTGGAATCATAAAATTAATCTCTATCTAACAAAAATGCTTTGGAGGTCTGATTTCAAGGTTTGACGAAGGGTAATTTTTGGAAAAAGAATTTAACGCATAAAATCCATAAAAATAACATCTTAATCATCATAATTGCAAAATTAGCATAAAAATATGTTTTCATGATCATGATTTCTTAATAAGTTCATTGGTGGTGTTTTAAGAGTCAAAATCCAAGTTTTTCTGAAAAGGTCTAAAAAATTAAGGTTTCTATACATTAATGTGCATTATGTATTCTAATATATGTTAATACATTGAAAATAGGCAAAGTGGAACTTGGACTCAATTAAAGTGGTGAAAGTTAGTAATTGATATCAGTAAGAGAGGTATGTTCAATCCCTATTTATGTATGTGCAATCTCTATTTATGTATGTGCAATCTCTATTTATGTATGTGCAATACCTCTTTATGTATGTGCATATCTAACCCTTTAGTTGGGATTCTTGTGAACCAACCTTACTTTCCCTAATGAGGCTTTATTGAACCCATTTTCCTCTACTCATGAATATTTTGATGTACTTGCCTTAAAATTAGTATTGATGTTTTATTTCATGGGTCTTGGAGCCCCACTACCATATTGCAATTATATGACTATTTATCTTTCCAATTTACTACTTCTTATGCATGATCGTTTATTTGACTATTTAGTTGTAGTAGTGGTGCTTATGTACAACCACCCATAGTAGGGCATGTGTTAATTTACCCTGAGGAATGTCTTATTCTCCCCCTTATAAAAATATGTGTAGGTTACTAGGAATTTATTAATTCTCCCCTCACCTATAGGTTGAGGTCCGGTAGGTGCCTCAACCCTACTTAGTTAATGTGGTCCAATAATGATCATTCATGCAATTCATTATTATTTGTTGGTTTTTGGCAAGAATCTAATTTTTTATATATACCTCATCCTCTTGGCCCTCTCATCATGTGATGATCCTTATATTTATGCTTCAATGTTATTGTTATCTTTTGTACTTGTTCGATATTTTGACACATACCTTGTTTCCTTTCATTTTTGTTGGGTACTCTCCCAACCACCTAGGTTAGGACAAGCCGTTGAGTTGAATCAGGAGAACATAGCTTTGGGCATGGACCTAGCACTTAGATATGTTGCCCTGGAGACAAGATTTGAAGTAGTTTGGACTTGCCTCTATCTAGATCCTTTTTTTGTATCTTGTTGTAAACCCTAATGGGAGATTTTGTTGTACATGTGTAATCTTTTATGAAAGTTGAATTTAGTTAGTTAATTTTATTCCGCTTCTACACTTTGGTCTTTTTCATACCATTATAATAAAATTGAAAAATGTATACCTATTCCGATATACCTTTGAGTCTGTTTGGAATGGATGCTAATTCTTCAATTTTTTTTAGTAAGGGGGTGATCCCGCCTCCTTACATCATGGTATCAGAGCCCATGGTACTGACTATTTCAAATTTTTCTCCCTAGTTAGAATAATTGCCTTACCTTAAGTGACATGTTTTCCCTAGAGTTGATCAATAGATGATGAAGGGTTGATTTAGGATCCTATAGTTTCACATTAGAATAATGATACATAGATCCCTAAAATACTCTCAACTAAAAGATGCATAAGTAACTATAGTACTTAAGGTTGTTTAGCTTGGCCTTTACGCAACTACTATGACTTGAAATTAAATGCAAAGGTGTCTAGAAAGGATCAGGGTTCGAGGGATGGCAAGATTTTCCTCCGCACCACTTCTTGGATTACGAGGACTCCCAGATCCATATGATACATGCCTGGCCTGAACTAATACTAACTGTCCAAAATAGCATGCCTATAGACAGTACTAGCCTTAGGCACCTAAGTTGGATAATCCTAACAACAATGTGTTCATCTTATCTTTTAGGTGTAATAGCTTGTTTGAGGATGGATACCCAACATAGTTCTCTTATGTTGCCTAAAACCACATGTTTTGGATAGTCTATCCCTAAGAACCTAGACTTTAAAGTTTGGTATTTAGTAAGCAATCAGAGCATGCAGTTAATCGTGATGGATGTTGTATATGCTCTAGTTAGACTCACCCTTTTACATCTAGATTAGTTTGTCTTGGTAGGTCAAACCTTTTAAGGGGTGGAGAGTAGTTGGTTTGATGACAGTTGGGTAGTTAGATTTTGAGGATGAAATCCTTTCTAAGGGGATGGAGTCATTTAACATACTGAAATCTAGCTACTCTGACTTTAGAAACCCTAACTCCCTAATTAGGAAGTTAGTGTGCTTAAATCTTTAGTTTTGACCAAACAAGTTATAGTTGTAACTACATGTTTCTTGGTATCCAAAAGAACATATAACGATCATCTAATGAATAGTTCATATGTTTGAAATCTAAAGAATATCTAATGCACATAATAAGAGTAACTCACATTTTAATACTAATAGTGGATAAGCATGATGTTTCCCATGTCATAAACCAATAAACCCTAATGATATGATGGGCAAGATAATTGTAATATAATCTTGGACTTAATGCATCCTAAGAAGGTATACGTGAAGAATAATGATCATGTTAACCTAAAAGCTAAGTTGTAATCATCTAACCTTAACCTATACATATTCAATTACATTCATGATACATTAGTGTCACTAGGTGTCCTAATCAAATAACATACTTTAATACACATAAATCATTGATTAATCAGGTCATCAATATGAAATTCATATCACCTTGTTCTCTAATACACACCTAATTAATCACCTAATGACTTAGTATATGAATCAAATCATTAATATGTAATATGTCCCACCTTGATCATTAAAATATATATAATAACTTCAATATGGATAAGAAGTAATTGATTCACACAAATTTTCATAATCAATAAAAGAAGTGAATAAATATGAGAGAATGATTAATGATGAGATTAATGTGAGGAAGAACGGTAAAGTAACAAAGTCTAATATACATATAAGTAATTATTGTGACATTCTTTGAATTAATTGTAACAAATTGGATAAAGTGTCCTATTTCATATAAAATAATCTGATACAACTGATAATGGAGTCTAAATCCAAATTATTAAAGATAATGGTTAGATATAATAATGCATATTAAGATAATTTAGTATAACTCTAGTTGTGCTAAAATTCCTAATGAGATAAATAAGAAATATATTGGGTTTGTGCACAATAATGAAATATAACTCTTTTGGACACAAAGTAAATATGACATGACCCAATTAAAAGAATAATAATGATAATGTGATATCCTAATGAATATAATTCTAATAAGCCAAAAATTTTAAAAAGAAATCGTAAAAGTGGAACCTTTAGGAGATCCATGAGAACCTGACCTATATGGAGTTTCTTGAGAAGATTCTGAACTCTGAAGTTAAGTAGTTGAAAAACAAGGAGTTTAAGTTATTTAAAGTTTTGGTGGAAGTTTAATGGATCCAACCTGGGATTTTAGTGGTGAGATGTTGCATACTCACCCTTATCACTTTGCTTTAGATTTTGAGGAAAAAATCCTATTTAAGGGGTGGAGTGTTGTAACATACCAAAACTTTTACATATTCTCTGTTCGGCCCTTTCCCAATATTTTCCTATCATTTCTATCCTTTTTGGCCTTGATTCTTAAAATTGTGAAATTTATAGTGGTTTGGTGAACATTTGTTCAATAATTATACCAATGGAAGGGCTTATGCACTAATACCTTGGTAAAATCTTATTTAAGGATCTAAAATGTAAAATCACTACTTAAGTGGAACAATGGTAAATAAATCCATGTTAGAAGTGTAAATCCCCAAACTTTACTTAATGTATTGAACAAGCTTAACTACCATAATTAAGTACTCTAAACCTTAATCAAACCTTAACTCTAAACCTTAATCAAACCTTATGAGGTGTTTTGAAATCATGATACAAGATTAAGTTTCAAGTTTGGTCCAATTTGGATGATGTTTGTGCAAGTTATGCAATTATATGCACATTTTGGACTTTTATGTAATTTACCCAATTCGGAGGTTTTATTTATAAATTGTCACATGCATTATAATCTTTAGATATTCCATTACCATTATTGATTTTTTGAACCATGGGGAACCTAGATGCACCTTGGTTTGAAGGTGTTTCTTTCCAAGGGCATTTTAGGGATTTCCTCTTTATAAATGAGCTTATCTTTAGAAGCTATCAACCAATGGGGTTATTTCTTTGATTTAAGGTCGGTTGGGATGTCCTACAAGTGTCTATAAACCAATATTTGATATTCAAGAAGCCTCTATGAGCTGTCCTCTTGCATGGCCATGAAATCCCTAGGCTAAGGACACATGGAAAGCTCCATGGACACCTCATGCTTGACTTCTTCCTTATCCATAAAGGCTTCAATGTCCATGGGCACCCTTAGCATTGGACACATGGAAAGTAACTTGACACATCGTACTTGACTTATTCCTTATCCATAAAGGCTTGCATGTCCATGGACACCCTTATACATGACACATGGAAAGTCTCATAGACACCTCATACTTGACCTCTTTCTTTATATAGCCATATCTACCCCTTCCCAACTCCCAAATCAAAAAAATCTTGCTCTCCTTTCTTTCCTCTAGCTGAGATCATCGTTCCTTCTATGTTTAGCCACACATTTTTTTCCCAATGTAAAAGAGGATGCCTACCTTGGTGAAGAGGGATCCTAGAGTTCCAAATTTCTCTAATTAGGAATTCTTAAGCTCCTCCTTGTTGATTTCGACCAAAACTAGTAAGTATCCTCATTTTCTTCCCTATTTTCATTATGTTAGTCTTCCTTCCACCTTCCTCCAGGTCGAAACCCTGGTCTTTCATGGTGAAACCCCACCTAGAGCCCTTAAACACCCCATCTCCATGTTCTTTTGTTAGGGTTTTTCAACTCTAAAGTGGAGAAGGTGCTTCTAGCTCAAGATAGGAGCTTTGTTGGAGAAACCAACCTCTCTAAGCTTGGGAACCTTACTCATTGGACATTTCCACCTTCCCTAGAGCTGAGTTTTTTTTATCTGCTTCTCATATATTGCTTTCTACATACTTAAAACTCATGCTTCTGTGTTTAAAATCGATGATCTCCATCTCTATTTACCATTTTCTTCTAGGGTTTTGGTTTCTTGTTGTTTTGCCTTCTTTAGAAGATCTAGTTTGGTTACCTATGAATCTCCAACCTGATCTTGGTTTAAATGGTGTTTTCTCCCTCCCTCTCTCTCTCTCTCTTCCTCTCTCTCACAAGGATTTCTGACTTGTCATTTTCTGATTGGTTCAAATTGAAAAATTCATAACTTTTAGTCTGCTTATCCAAATTTGACAAATAAACATGTTTTGGATCAAAAAATTAATCTATATCTAACAGAAATGCTTTCAAGGTCTTTTTTCAAGGTTTGATGAATAAGGGGTTGGGTGTTGTAACATACCGGATCTTGGATCTTACCCTTGAACTTTGACCTTTTGGATTTAGCCAGACAAGGTTGAGGTTAGGCCTAAAATATGCTTAGTATAAACTAATGAGTGAATGCATGGATAAATCACCCTAATCTAGCCTAATGTCTTCACATTAGTTTTAGGCCGATAAGAGACACATGAAATATATCATAATAATTGCATTTGCGTTAATATGAAAATAAGGAATATAATTGATAACACTCATTTTATGGCTATTTATAGCATTTATTTCCTTGTCAAAACTTCCCTCTAAACTTTCTTTCCCCTCAATTTTGTCATGTTTTTGCACAAAAGTAAACCGTGCTACGCCCCTAACTCTTCTTCCATCTTTTATATAGATTTTTCCCTGTTTTATACCTAAAAGACCGCTAAAGGCCCATCCCGGCCCATGAACGACACTTACTTGCATCGACCCTTCTACCAGCAACTCGACACGCCACTCACCTGTCGTAGCTTCAGCCTGATATAGTAGCAACGCGACACGGGCATGTCGTGCAAGGAGGCCCTGACGGGTGGTACACCACTTACCTGACAGAGAGCTCTGCCCGTTACGACTGATTATCCCATTATGGAATGTCACATGATACGAGCCACTCATCAGAAGCGTCTGCCCACTGTGGCCACCCGATGTGCTTGCAACCCGGTACACGATGACCAGCTGTGCTGGGTGACACGCATGTTTCGATCATCCCCAAAGCCACGTGTATGGAGCTGATTAAGGATACATGGCGCTCGGGGAACCTCATGAAATAGCAGCTACAAGACTCTGATGGGATGGGTCGGAACCTCGTGAAAACTAACTTTAGAAAGCACCTGGAGTTAGTGTGTCAGGCGATACTAGGTGATTTTACCCCATCTCGAGAGGGATGGGAGTGGTTCACTTAGGACCCGCCCCGATAGCCGCAGCAGCCTGACACCACCAAGAAGGCCACCCAATGTATGGGGTTCCTAGATGGGCTCCTACCCGAGACGGCTCACCCCCTACACCCGATATAAGGAACCTGAGAACCTAAGTCATCTCTAACCCAGCACAATATCAAACCTGATATGGACCACCCGTCACGGTGTGTTTCCCGAGAGGGTGGTACCCAGACACGGCCGTATCGGGTAGAGAGCCTTGACCGATACGTCTACCTGTCACGGCCTATCGCCCGACACAGGCATATCGAGCAGAGCTCCCCCCGGTATCGAGTTAGCGATACCTTAGGGGTCTGCTACTGTATATCGACCTCCTATATCAAGGGGGTGATACCTATCTTACTTTTTCAGCATTTACTTTCATTTAATACGCTTTGTAACTAAACCCCTTTTACACAATATCTATGCTTATAGAATCTGTGGAGTTTAATACATGTTGTTCTGTGTTTGGTTCCTTTTTGTTGTATGCTTTCTTATATAACATCTGAGTTCTAGCTTGTATGTTTGGATCATGTTTTGACTAGCTATCGAAATATGTTTCTCGTTTCAATTCCTCTGAGAGAAGGACGTTGTAACTCTAGAGCTTGGTCTGACTCGGGAGTATGAGAGTACCCAGGGTTGGAGCTGCTTTAGGTTGCTTTCCTACTCCAATCTATGTCCATTACCCTTGAGAGAGGGTGTTGGAATTTGGTTGGAGGTACCCTCTTTGAGAGAAGGGGTGCATGGTGTTTTTTGTTGTCGCTTGTTATTCCTAAGTTTTCTTACTTCGTGCCTGGCCTTGACAATAGTTTTATCTCCTTGGAAGTTGTTGCACAAAACCCCTAAAAATTGCTAAAACCCTAAAACCATCATCTTTCTTGTAACTCCAGTTGGAGATAGTTTTTCTTTATGATGTTCCCTTGTTGCGGCATATCTATCCTTTCTTGTCTGTATATCCTTGCCCATATGAAAGTTGTCTCTATGTGCTTGCTTTAACGCTTCGCTTGTATGTTTAGCTATCATCTTGCGATGTTTGATCGTCGGTATCTCGAGAGAGTAATATCGATTTTATCCGTAACGTAGAGCAGCATGAATGCACGAGAGTGTTAGATTGCTGGTGCTTTAAACCATATGTTTTGCCGTAAGGCTTTTGAACTGTCTTCTCGAGAGAGAAACTACTTTTAAGTCTGGTTCTATCCTCATCTCGAGAGAGAGTGGAATGAGGCATTGTATGGTTGCTCGTAATTTTGATATGTGCATACAGAGAAGAGAGATAATATGTTGGTTAAGGGAACATTTTAGTTAAGTGAACCCCAGTTCGAGTTTTCCCTATTCTCGTTATAGTTTGTTTTCTTTTCTTTTCTTTTCTTTCGCACTTTTATTTTTGCCTTCAGTTTGTCGTTCCTTGGGGAACACCTTTTAATCCTCTTTTTCTACCGGAGTATAGAAGTGTTGATTTTGCATTCTTGGCACTACCGACCTCGTCCCTGTGTTTGACCCCAATTGCTACATCGGACCTCGTTATCATTACGGGGGCCTGCAAGTCGAGTTATCTCTTTAAAAGTCTGACTACTTTAATCCGCTCCTTTTGGATGTGTGATTTAGGTCGGTCAACTTTTTGGCACCGTTGTCGGGGACGAGGCAAAACGGTATTGTTAAAGAACCCGAGTCCACTTACTATATTCCCGCACCTCAAGCTTAGCAATAAGCTTGACAAAACCACTACTTTAAGTCTTCTAACCTAAATCTATGCAGAATAGTTTGCTTTATCAAGCCTAGTTTTCTAACTTGATCTTATGTTCTGTTCAGGTACCTGGGAGAATCATTTTGTTCAAATTCAACTTCGTTCATCATGCCACCTCGAGTGGAGTCGCCCCTTTCTACAGACGAGCGGAATGTGAGAGTTGTACCACACCCACCTCCTCCTAGAAGCAATGAAGATAGACATGACCGTTACAATGACGATCATCTTTATGAAGAACAAGAACAACCTGAGGATGATCACCACTATGGAGGACATCTGCACTGCCGCAGACATAAAAGGAACCATCACAATCAAGAGAGAAACCACAGAGACAGCGGCAGTGAAGATTCCGAAGAAGAAGAAAAGACTCTTCGAGAGTTGGTAGCCACGAAAGCCAACAACTCTAGATGCCCAGTGGTAATCCTGAGGTTCGATGCTGCAAACTTCGAGCTAAAACCCGCTGTGATTTCTATGATCCAGAATAAGAGCTTTCGAGGGAGCTCCAAGAATGACAATCCTTATCATCATCTCGATGCTTTCAAAAATATATGTGACACCATCAAAATGAGGGGGTACCATAAGAAGTGATCTACTACAAAGGTTTCATTTTCTCTTTGGAGGACAAGGCACTGTCATGGTACCTTGGACTATCACATCAATCCCTGAATGGATGGAATGCCTTAACATAATCTTTCATAAACAACTTCTACTCTACTGAAAAGACTGTCAGGAGCAGGCAAAAGATCACATCATTTATGCAAAAACTAGGAGAGAATCTGCATGAGGCCTGGGAGAGATACCAGGAGTATCAGAGGGATTTTCCTCACCACAATTACAAGAAAGGTTTTCTAATAACAATGTTCTACAATGGCCTAACTCCTGAAGAGAGAGTATTGCTAAAAGTAGCCGCGGGAAGCGACTTTCTTGGAAAGAAGCCTAGTAGATCTAAAAAGATCATTAATAACATGATCGAGCTTCAAGCCGGGACCGAATATGATAGGATTGACAGAGGTTATGTGAAGAAAGCCGCCAATGAAGGACCATCAATTGATTCTAAAGCACTGGAGGCAATTACATCCCAGATACAGAAGATAGCTACGGATGTCAGATAGCTAAAGGAGTCAGGAGGAAAAGGCAAGAACCAGACAGAGAAGGTAATGAAATGTGTCACCTGTGGTGAAGGAGGCCATGGGGTAGATAACTGTGTGTATACTCGACTTGAAGGGTCAAGTGAAAGTGATTCTGAGTATGATGAAGCAGCAAACGTATCTTACGTCAACTTCAAGAGGTCGGACCATCCGGGCTTCAGTTATGGAAACAAGGATACCACAGAGAACTCACATCAATTGAGCAACCCACCCAAGCCACTATCTGTCTTTGAGAAGAGAACGGGTAGGAACAGTATGCTAATACCAACACGTTCCAGACAAAGAAAACCAATTATCAAGGTCAGGTCATGTATCAACCACGTCTAGCTACTAACACAAGCCAGAGCAAAGGGCAAGGGCAAGAGCAAGAGCAAGGATAAAGGCATACCAAGAGTAGTGTCTAGCCAGACTTAATGGGGAAACTTTTTGACTTCGTCAAAAAATAAGACATAGTAAACAATCAACTTGTGCAAAGCACATTATCCAACTCTGGCGTTTTGAATTCTATGCAAGCCCAAATGGTAGACATGCAAACGCACCAACGACAACTAGACCAGCAACTTGCTCAGTTGGCTGAGTTCGTAAAGAACCCTTCAGGGAAGATCCCTTCTAGCACGAAGTCCGCTAAGATGGCAACCCTCAGATCGAGATGGATAATAGAGCGTCAGGAGGAGACGAGAACTGAAGAACCCGAGTCTGAGAAGGTTGTAGGAGGTCCGGTTAGAGGAGAAAGCCAACACCCACCAGTTAAGGAGTTAGGGCCTGAAAAGGAATTTTTTGCCAAAAGAAGACAATACTCGCCAATATTACCTTTACCATACAAGCTTGTAAAGGCTCACCTAAAGAAGAGATATGAAAAGTTCATGGAATCAATGAAGAAGCTCCATTTGGAGGTACCTTTTCTAGACACATTGGAAGAAATGTCGACCTATGCTAAATTCTTCAAGGATCTAGTCACGAATAAAAGATGAGGAGGGAGGATCAAAACTGTACACCTAGCCAACATGTCCACAACCTTCGTAAAAGCTAAGTTACCAACCAAAAAAAGGTCTTGGGGCCTTCACCATACCCTTCGCGGCAGGCGATAATGTTGAAAGAAAGGGTCTCTCCGATTTAGGGGCTAGTATCAGCCTCATGCCTCTAAGCCTCGCCAAATGATTAGGACTGACTGATATGGTCGGGACTAATATGAGAATAGAGTTGGCAGACCACACTTTCAAAAGGCCGGTAGGAATGGTGGAAGATGTACCGATCAGAGTAGGGTGGTTCTTCATCCCTTGTGACATTTTTATAATTGACACTGTTCAGGATTCTAAGTGCCCCATCATATTCGGTCATCCTTTCTCGGCGACCGGAAGAGCACTTATCAACGTCGATGAAGGTGTGATAACCCTGAGGGTAGGGAATGATCACATAGATTTCAAGGTGAGAGACTCGATGAAAGGACCATCACTGCTTGAATCTTCTTACTTCATGGACAACTATAATCAATATTGTGAGGAAGTAGAAGAGGACGCAGCAATGGTAGACCCTCTTATGAGGGCGTTGAATGAAGAGGACTCAGAGGTCAACAATCCCGAGGTAGATGAGGTCCTCAGCTACCTGAGCCGAGATGAAGAAGATAAAGAGGTTATAGAGATGGTGAAGTATGCTTCTTTAGAGGTGACCATGACAGAAGAGAACGTACCAAAACCTAATCCAGAGTTGAAGCAGCTGCCGGAGGGCCTAAAGTATGAGTTCCTAGATGCTGAGGAAAGAAATCCTATCATAGTCAACTCCAATATGACAAAAGAATGGCTAGAAAGACTCCTTGAAGAGCTAAGGCTCAACAAAAAAGCTATCGGATATTTAGTGGATGACATTAAGGGACTCAACACCGCCTTGTGTATGCACTGAATAAATCTTGAAGAATCTGCAAGGCCCCTTGTTCAATCCTTGAGGAAGTTGAACCAGATGTTGAAAGAAGTCATAAAGAAAGAAGTTATCAAGCTCAGAGATACGGGCATTATATACCCGATTAGCGACAACAACTGGGTAAGCCCGATTCACGTGGTGCCCAAGAAAGGAGGCATGACAGACATAAAGGTGGATAAAGGTGACGAGGTAGCCGTCTGGACTGTTACCGGATGGAGGATGTGTATCGACTACCAAAATCTAAATCAAGCCACCAAGAAAGATCACTACCCCCTCCCCTTTATCGACCAAGTGTTAGAAAGACTTGCACATCATGAGTATTTCTGCTTTCTGGATGGTTATTCCAGATTTTATCAAGTTCCTATTTTGTCGGATGACCAGGAGAAGACTACCTTCACCTGTTTATATGGCACATATGCTTTTAGAAGGATGTTGTTCAGACTATGCAATGCTCCTACAACGTTCCAATGTTGGATGATATCAATATTCTAAGACTTCCTGGAGGACATTGTAGAAGTTTTTATGGACGATTTTTCTATTTATGGAAAGGATTTTGATGCCTGCTTGAAAAACTTATTGTTAGTTCTGTAGTGCTGTGAGGAAAAGAACTTTGTTCTTAACTAAGAAAAATGTCATTTTATGGTACAGGAAGGCATAGTCCTTGGCCATAAGGTATCCAAGAAAGGTATTGAAGTGGATATAAGCAAGGTCGAGGCCATTGCTAGGCTACCCTCGCCAAGGTCTGTGATAGGATTATGAAGTTTTCTCGGTCATGCGGGTTACTATAGAAGATTTATCAAAGATTTCTCAAATATATCAAAAACTCTCTCGAACTTGCTGATGAAGGGCGTAGAATCTGACTTTACTGATGACTGCTTGAAGGCTTTCCAGACTCTGAAAGAGGCCCTAGTGACCCCTCCTATCCTCCATGCTCCGGATTGGGAGCTTCCCTTCAAATTAATGAGCGATGCTAGTGACTACACAGTGGGGGTTGTCCTTGGGCAGACAAAAGACGATATATCATGTTATTTGTTACGCAAGTCGTACTCTAGATGGGGCGTAAGTAAACTATGCCACCACAGAGAAAGAGATGTTGGCGATCATTTTTGCATTTGACAAGTTCAGATCATATCTTATAGGAGCAAAAGTGAAAGTCTATACCGACCATGGGGCCATACGGTACCTGAGGCAAAAGAAGGATACCAAGCCCAGGCTACTGAGATGGGCCCTGCTCCTGCAAGACTTTAACCATGAGATAATTGATAAGAAGGGAAAAGAAAATGTAGTCACATACCATCTCTTGAGAATAGTCTGCGACAAAGAAGACTTGTTGCCTATTAACGACAACTACGCTGATGAAGCTCTGTTAATGGCTCAGTCCGATGAGCCAACCATGCCATGTTTTTTGGACATTTGTAACTACCTGTCCTATGGTCAACTACCGCCAGATATCAAGTACAACTAGAAAAAGAAGCTTTTATATGATGTCAAGAACTACTATTGGGATGACCCTCTGCTTTTCAAGAAGTGCTCTGATAGTCTGTACAGAAGGTGTATACCGGAAGAGGAGGTCCTGCTAATCTTGAGAGAATTCCACTCATCACCTTATGGAGGGCATCATAGTGGAGACATAATTTCCGGAAAAGTGATTCAATCTGGATTTTACTAGCCTTCACTATTCAAGGACGTCGCCGCTTATGTGAAGGTTTGCAAAGAGTGCCAATCAACCAGAAATATCGAGAAAAGGAATGAAATGCCTTTATCAGACTGGGTTGAAGTTGAGATCTTTGACGTCTAGGGAATTGACTACATGGGTCCCTTCCCCTTGTCAAGGGGTTATCAATACATTCTTGTGGCTGTAGACTATGTGTCGAAATGGGTAGAGGTTGTTGCTACTCAAACTTGTGACTCTAAGTTTGTGATTAAGGTTTTTGAGAAAACTATTTTTCCACGCTTTGGAGTGCCCCGCACAGTGATAAGCGACGGCAGATAACACTTTGGAGAAAGGCAGTTTGAGGCGCTACTGAAGAAGTACCATGTCATGCATAAGGTTGTCACACCCTACCACCCCAGACCTCTGGGCAGGTGGAAGTATCAAATAGACAGATCAAACAAATCTTGGAAAAGACTGTCAGCCACACGCAAAAGGACTGGTCCATGAAACTTGATGATGCTCTCTGGTCCTATAGAACTGCGTCCAAGATGCCCATAGGCATGACACCTTACATGTTAATCTATGGAAAGTCATGTCATTTACCCTTGGAGCTTGAGCACAAAGCCTTATGGGTGATTAAGTTTTTAAACAGGGACCTGGATAAGGCAGGATAAAAGAGGTATTTGCAGTTGCAAGAGCTTTAGGAGCTAAGATTACATGCTTATGAAAACACAAGGATTTTCAAACAAAGGACTAAAGTGTGTCATGATGCCCACCTAAGAAGCAAGGATATTAGGGAAGGTGACAAAGTCCTGCTCTTCAACTCTAGCATTCGTCTTTTCCCTGGGAAGCTTAGAACAAGATGGTCAGGGCCCTTCTCTGTGGTAAAGATTTATCCATCAGGAATGATGGAAATTCAAGGAGAAAAGACTGGGATCTTTAAGGTCAATGGGCACAGGTTGAAAAGATTCTATGAAGATGAAGCATTCATGAGAAGATCAGAGGACACTGCAGGATGCCGAAGCAACAACCAAAGGATCAAAGTGAAAAGAGTTTGAAGATTGTCGAGCTGACGACGGAAACTACAGTGCTCTTCAGGAGACAGCCCGAAATTTTACTTTTCCTAGCATAGGATGTTATTTACCTTTCATTCAAAAAACATTACGAACACTATCATTGTAATAAGGCCCGAGTCCGTGCATGAGCCACATGCGCAGACTCTCTTATTTTATGGGCCACCGGTTTAGTGAAGCTTTGATGGGTGATACTATATGAGGCAAAGAGTCTTCTTTCTTGCCAGTGATGTTTTACCCATCAATGCTCTCTTACCTCTATTTTCCGCCTATACTTTCGATCTAAGTTTTACTCTTTTTTAAATTTTTGTATAGAATGTTCATCATAATGTTTTTCTACCAGCTTCTTTAGCAATCTTGCCTTTTCTATTTGTATCGGGCAAGTCTTACGCGCCAGCATGACATAGTTGTATTGGGCAGGAAGCTTCGTGTCGCACATGCTTCATATCGGACAGGCATTCTTGTGTCGGGCAACATATCACGCGACACGCGGGCACGCGACAAGAAGCTTGCTTAGGAAGCTATATCGACCCTTGAAGTGATGGATTGGACTGTGCATCAGGAATGATTTGTCTCTCTGCACGACACGTGCCTTATTTTTACCTGATTTACCCCGGCATGACATGGTTATATATAGCAAATACAGTATTACCGTGTCAGGCACTAGCATTTACTTTTCACCAACTCCCGTATCACACATTCTACTCTCGCTTCAACTCTCGTATCGGCCAACCTTTCTTATGCTCCCATGTCACCCATCATGACCTTCAGACGATAAAGGTATAACCTGATACACGTATCATGTGAGTTACCCGACACACCTATCGTATCGAGCAACCCATGTCAGGCACAAGACTTTAGTTCTTTTTGTATCACACGACACACATCTATCGCACGCCCGACTGATACCTGGTATCAGGCGAGACCCATGTTGCCCAATTTTAATAAAGTTTTAGCTTGTATCGCCTCACATTTTGCCCATGTCAGGCGACACCTTTTCTCGTGAGACCGTATCGAGCAGGACAACTGTTCATATTGATGGCCCAGTTTTGTCAGACAAAGGAGCTTTAACTTGTGTCGCCCGATACTCTATTGATATCAGGCAGTGCTCATATCGGGCAGACCTTTTATTTTTCTTATCGTGCATTTCACCACCTTAAGATTGTACCGACTTTGACCCTTGTCGCGCGACACAAGTATCGTGCTTGAACCCTTATCGGGCACACGTATCAGGCGAGGTCTGTTTAGTATAGCGACCTGACATCGGTCTACCCTATCAGTCAGACCTCATATCAGGTAGCACGATACATTTTCTTTTTCCTAATATTGACTTGCTTGTATTCAGATTCATTTAGTTTAACCAGTTTTTCAAGCATCACCTACCTTGTATCGGACATCGTGACTTTCTTGGTTTGCCACCCGATATCAGGTAGTGTGACCCATTTTAGTAATCTAGTTATTTACCATACACTTGTTTGATGATAATAGAAATGGCATGCACCAAGAAAACTATCGTACAAGTAGACGAACAAGGCTGGAGGATCAATCCTGAGGCCACATCAGAAGCCACCAAAGTCGGGCAAAAGCGCCCAAACCCCGATGCAGCGGGGCCATCCGAGGTCGAGAAGCGGCCTAGGATGGAAGAAGCAACAGCCCCAACAACAGTCTCAACCATAGAGGCTGAGCTAGAGCCTCTAGATCACTCATCAGACCAGTTCATGCCTAGATACGACGAGCATTGTCAGCGGTAAATAGAATTGGCAACCAATATCTATAGGCCAAGCCGCTTCTGCCACCAGTCGTCCTTCTACCAGATAGGCATTTTCGATAGGCTGGAAAATATCCTAGCAGCTGCTGGGCTGAGGAAAATCTGCTTCAGCCACTCCGCCTCTTACACAGAACTCATAACAGAGTTCATGTTGTCCCTCCGCTGAGTGCAGAATAAACCAGAAGAAGTCAAAAGATTCGGTGGAGCGGACAGACTGTAAGGATGGCTATATAACATTGAACATGACATATCTGAAAAGCTTCTCAATGAGATCTTCTCCTCCAGTGAAGCAGAAAAAGAACTACTCAACAACGATGTAAGAATCACCGAAGGCGACGGGTTCAACCCGGTCTCACTCTGGAGGAAGCTGACTGTAACGTCCCCAGATTTCACATCCGAAAATGTTAGGCAATTGTATCAGAGTGTGTTGCGGAAGCAATTTGTGCATACATGAACTTTCATCATAACATACATTAGAACACATCTCAACATTCAACATGTACATTATTACAACATGAATTACAATTGTATATTGAAAGATAATTTTTTTTACACAAGTCTAAACATGCATGCAAGCAGGATCTTAGACAATAGGTAAAACCTATACCACTTGCTCACATCCTATTCTTTTATCCCGTTCTAGCTCTAGACCTAGAAAATATGAGAAACAAAATCATCAACAAAAGTTGGTACGTGGAATTAAAAGCTATACTATGCTGGCATATAATATACTCGAAATTGAAGAAGGAGAAAGAAAATGTTACTTAAAGGCAGAAAATCAGGTAATCCCAAGTTATTTGCCACATTTAAAATGAATATGAATTACTATGGTGGACTTAGCACAAACATAAATGGTGGGCCCTTCCCCATGTACCGTGTACTCTAGGGATCTCCCTAGATACCATGTACTCTAGGGAGGTTCTAGTCAACATTAAAGTTTTCCATCTCTAATAGGGAGTTTAATGAGCACCACTAGTAACTACATTTCATTTATCCTCATTTATGTTCTTTTATGTTCAAGGCGGAAAATTGTCAATATACATACATCTACATCCAACAGTGTATTTCAAATACAAGCAAGCAAGTACATATATTTAACATCCAGCAAAGCTAGTCATATAATTATATCCACGTACCTGAGTTCAGATATTCCTCACATATCCATGATCATCTAGATAATCTGGTCATCACCTGATTAATAACAATTAATCATCATTAATACAATGTTCACTATTATTAATGATATTTTAGGTCCAAATTAGGGTTTTGGTCAAACCTAGCTCAATCTGATGTTAGGATGGTGTCTAATATTTTTAGTCTGATCTATATGTCATTATTAAGGTTTGGTACGAATTTCATATATTTCTTATGCTTTGTATATTTTCTAGAACTAAAATGAGGTTAAAAGTATTAATTTACCCATTAATAAGGAAAGACATAACATTATGGCAATATAATCATATTAGAGTCCACGTATGGTTTCTAAGTGATTTTGAGGTTCAAAACTATTTTTTTCAAATTTAATCTCAATCATTTTCTAATTATACCATTTAAATGAAGTATTCTCATCTACATTAAATATCATCAAAAATAGTGTCTCAAAAGTCTGAAATAGGGGTTTCAAAATAAAGAGGGTAATTTTCTGAGTCTGTGGGTATTTTGGGGGGGATTTATCGGCCAAGGGATCTATTTTATACACATTATGCAAGTCTTGGATGTATTTGTAAGAATTTAAATGAAATTACCTATTTATTGGCGTGGTAGTCGGATCCTATAGTGGATCCACCAAGAAGCGAGACCCACGGACCCCCCCTTAGCCCATTTGATCTGTTGTGCGAGCCTCGGGTTTTCACACACGTCTCCAGTGGCCGAGTTTGCGATGAACTGCGACGGCGTCCGGCAACCATGATCATGTGTTCCGATGTGGGCTTGCTCTCCTTCAGCTCATGTGTCTTATTTCCATTGGATTCTTCTTGCTTTCGGTAGTCATGCAGAGTCAAGTAGTATGTCTACATAATGGAGATATCTGTCTCTCTAACACACGACTGCTCCATGGCATGATTCTGTGGTGGAGAAGCTCTACTCAGATTGGGCACTTGCTCCTTCATCATCCATTAAATATGAACTTGAACAAGGATCCTTGAAGGACCGTGCAGCAGGCGTGCAGTGGTCAGTAGCGCCATCCCAATAAATAGATGGAATCTGTGGCGGGAGAGTATGAAGAAGATGGAGCAGAAAAAGGTTGATTCTGGATACTGAGATCATTCCTCCACGGTGAAGCTTCTGGTGGCTGTGATGGCTTGTCAGTGAATGGAGTATGTAAACTAGTTTCCTAGGCTGCGCCTGACACCCCTCACGCAGCCTTTGCTCCAATCCAGTAGTGACTGGGCTTCGACAGCCAATCAAACCCAGACATAGTAGCATCCATATCTACTTTAACCTTCAGGTAGATGCGTAGCTGGAGACCCTACCTCTGATATTGACTTTGTCATTCTAATATCGACATCTTCTACAAATTCTAGGCAGCGTGGGCAGTACAGGGGAGAGATGAAACTATCTAATCTCACCACGTTGGCCTTACTATGAGGAGTCAATAGGTAGTTTTGAGTATTGTGGATCTATTCCAGCATTCAAGGTTTATCTTATGCTCTACATATGCTCACGTTCTAAGGCAATGGCTCGGTCAGGCTTGGCTCCATTTTTGTCGGAGGTTGCAGATGAGAACCAGCCGTTCGATCCAGCTGGTTGAGGTCTTAGATCATGCCACCAAGCTAGGCTTTGAGCCACGCCCACGCAAAAGCATAATAAACCAGCGTGACTTCGCTTTCACATGCATAGATTAATATATTCATTAACCATAATCTTCTACTTAGTCCCCTATTCGTTTGTTTTATCAAAGCTCAACATCATTATAATCATTAGTCTCCTCAGTTTCAATCGACTATATTTTATTGTAAGGACCGCCAACCATCGTGGGATTACATATATAGGATTGTGATATCTTACATTTAGCTTCTTTCCAAGAAAAACAAATTCAAGTGTACAAACCTTGACTATAAGTCAACTAACCATCATACTTGACCGAAAAAAGTCCAACCTACGTAATTTTCCTATATCACACCTCGAGGTCCATCATTAAATCTTTGAATCCACATATACTTTAATTTTACACTTCTCATCATAATTAATGAACATTGGCTAATAATTCACATTAACCATATTCATGTACATAAACATTCATGGATAACTATCATTGATTCTCTAATGTCATTCAAGTCATACTCGTGGGTCAAAAGAATTCATGTTTGAATAGAAGTCATCGTAGCTTAGGATTAACTAATCCAGAATATATGTGAACCTTATCAATTATACCGGGTATGAAAACCCTGAAATTGGGGTCATCACATTCACCCCACCTAAAAATGGAATTTCATCCTTGAAATTTGACTGATCCCCTGCTAAAGGTAGTATCAAGAAGTCGACTAGTGTCTCTAGGACACCCCTTCTAGGTGCCCATACCATGATAGTTCTAAATGTCATCTTAGAATATCAAGGCATCTGGAGTTTTTCCGCCCCCACCTTACTTCGATTGAATGTCATTTATCAGTTGAGTCATTACATGACAACTTTTTTTTTAGTTATGGACTTGAGAGGGTATCACTCAAGGTTTTCATCAATTAGAGTTGAGAAGATATTACTAAGGGTTTCATCTTTCACCCCATTGAACCATGCAAGGTGACATCAAGTGTTCCTTTTGTTTGTTACTAAATTCATCACATTTGACATCATTAGAATGGATTTACGATCAACATCTTACTTATATGTTATAATTATAGAAGAGCTTACTTTACATGCTTGAATATAGAGTTTCACCCTAAGGTGTGAGATTTATCATCAAGCTAGAAGCATAGAGTTGTAAGATTGAGTTTAGGAACTATATTTCATGATCATGTACCTATGGTCCAATGATATCTTTATTTCCAACCTCAAAATTTCAATATATATATATATATATATCATGTATGAAATTAAGGGAAAGAGGATATACAAAATCAATCTTATCATGATTTAAAACTTGGATATTACATGTACACATAGGAAGGGAATATAGCATAGGCTAAGATTCTATGAGTGACTCCTCATATATACATCATCTATCTAGCTCAAGTGAGGTTTCTAGCATCATATATTAAAAGAGAAGTAGAAGGATCAATATGTATGAGTATTTTAGGCCCAAGGCATTTTGCTCCAAGAACTAGCATTTCATGTATCACCTCACTTGTACCTATGAGCATCATCATTTTAAGTCACTCAATCTAGGACCCAACTAAGCCAAATGATTGACTTTCTCATTATGATTTTTCTACCCATAATATTACTTTTACCCAACTCTCACATATAGGATTGAATCATGCCAAAAAGACTCAACTCATCTACTCAGGAGTAACCCAACTTAGGACACATTATTTCATAAATATATCACATATTTTCATGAATTGGAGGTAGGTCCTATGACCCTCTCTCTGTGGGTCTGACTCCCTCTGGAGTTCACCACATATCTTGTCCTAACATTGGAGGTCCTCCTTTGTAAAAGAGCTTGAGGCTCATGCATATTCAACCTTATCTTAACCTAACTCATTGTAAGTAAAAAGAGAGTATGTACTTCCATTATCTAGACTTATCTTAGAATCTCTGAAATTGGATTCAGCTCATATGCAACTTAATTCTTTATAAGTAAACTTATACCATTAATATTAAACTTAGATAAGATTGAACGTGCTTGTTTCAACTATCATTCTATGATCTACTCTATGTATCACATATCTTGATAAGGCTCTAGACATCTAATCTAGACTGCTCTCTCTTCTTGACTGATGTCACTCCCTTTTACTTAGGTTGCATGAACACCGACTACTCTCCTGTGTGAGGGACACATTTTCATATTTACATATATAAAATAAAATATTGTATAGTTTTTCTCTGAGAAGCAAATGTCAGAGAAACTATCGAGGCTCAAGCCGATTGGAAAACAAAACCAAATTAGAAAAACGAGTGTCCCACACATAGTAGATAGTCCAGTGTCATGTCACATAGTGAAATGGTGAGAATACAGTGTAGACTAGTGTAGCTACCCAATACATATGAGCTCTATATGGAATGGGTTTCTCACACTTGTCTAAACCTATTTCTCAAACATCTAGGTTCTAACTTAGAGGCTAAGGCAAACCTTATTCCTATAGAACAACTTAATAAGTTTCTAGGGATTAAAGTGAAAGGTGAAATTTAGTTTTATGCTTCATGGTGAGCAATTGTCAGGTGTAGTTATTGTTCATGCTCTGATACCAACTGTAACGTCCCCAGATTTCACATCCGAAAATGTTAGGCAATTGTATGAGAGTGTGTTGCGGAAGCAATTTGTGCATACATGAACTTCATCATAACATACACCAGAACACATCTCAACATTCAACATGTACATTATTCCAACATGAATTACAATTGTATATTGAAAGAGAATTTTTTTTTACACAAGCCTAAACATCTATGCTAGCAGGATCTTAGACAATAGGTACAACCTATACAACTTGCTCACATCCTATTCTTTTATCCCATTCTAGCTCTGGACCTAGAAAATATGAGAAACAAAATCATCAATAAAAGTTGGTACGTGGAATTAAAAGCTATACTATGTTGGCATATAATATACTCAAAATTGAAGAAAGAGAAAGAAAACATTACTTAAAGGTAGAAAATCAGGTAATCCCAAGTTATTAGCCACATTTAGAATGAATATGCATTACTATGGTGGACTTAGCACAAACATAAATGGTGGGCCCTTCCCCGTGTACCTTGTACTCTAGGGATCTCCCCGTATACCGTGTATTCTAGGGAGGTGCTAGTCAACATTAAAGCTTTCAATCTCTAATAGGGAGTTTAATGAGCACCACTAGTAACTACATTTCATTTATCCTCATTTATGTTCTTTTATGTTCAAGGCGGAAAATTGTCAATATACATACATCTACATACAACAGTGTATTTCAAATACAAGCAAGCAAGTGCATATATTTAACATCCAGAAAATCTAGTCATATAATTATATCCACGTACCTGAGTTCAGATATTCCTCACATATCCATGATCATCTAGATAATCTGGTCATCACCTGATTAATAACAATTAATCATTATTAATACAATGTTCACTATTATTAATGATATTTTAGGTCCAAATTAGGGTTTTGGTCAAACCTAGCTCAATCTGATGTTAGGATGGTGTCTAATATTTTTATTCTGATCAATATGTCATTATTAAGGTTTGGTACGAATTTCATATATTTCTTATGCTTTGTATATTTTCTAGAATGAAAATGAGGTTAAAAGTATTAATTTACTCATTATTAAGGAAAGACATAACATTTTGGCATTATAATCATATTAGAGTCCACATATGGTTTCTAAGTGATTTTGAGGTTCAAAAATAATTTTCTCAAATTTAATCTCAACCATTTTCTAATTATACCATTGAAATGAAGTATTCTCATCTACATTAAATATCATCGAAAATAGTGTCTCAAAAAATGGAATAGTGGTTTCAAAATAAAGAGGGTAATTTTCTGAGTCTTTGGGTGTTTTGGGGGGATTTATTGGCCAAGGGATCTATTTTCTACACATTATGCAAGTCTTGGATGTATTTGCAAGAATTTAAATGAAATTACCTATTTATTGGCGTGGTAGTCGGATCCTATAGTGGATCTGCCAAGAGGCGAGACCCACAGACCCCCTTAGCCCATTTGCTCTATTGCGTGAGCCTCGAGTTCTCACACGCACCTCCAGTGGCCGAGTTTGCGATGAACTGCGACGGCGTCCGACAACCATGATCATGTCTTCTGATGTGGGCTTGCTCTCCTTCAGCTCATGTGTCTTATTTCCATTGGATTCTTCTTTCTTTCGGTAGTCGTGCAGAGTCAAATAGCATGTCTACATAATGGAGGTATCTGTCTCTCCAACACACGACTATGCCATGGCCCGATGCTACAGTGGAGAAGCTCTGCTCAAATTGGGCACTTGCTCCTTCATCATCCATTATATGTGAACTCAAACAAGGATCCTTGAAGGAATGTGCAGTAGGAGTGCAGTTGTAACGTCTATTTCGAGAAAACAAGATTAACTAATGCGGAAGCGTTCACTAAGCATCGGATTACCAGAAATCACTAAAAATTTTAAACTTTTTACAGAGAGATCCTTTAAAGGTAAAGCTTTCTCATAAAGCAACATGATAAGTTGTTTACAACTGATCCATCAGTAAAACTCTGTAAGGCAAGATACAAAAGTCTCTAAGGACTGGACCAAAAACTCGAAAGCTCTAACTATTACTCCGAGGACCTGAGAGTACAGAGACGACACATAGGACTCTAACACTATCTACACATGACATAGCAGCCAATGCCTCCACCTGAAGCTTCACTGCTGTCCTTGGTACTGCTGATGCTGCCCTTCACCTATTGAAGGATTTCTGCCTCCTCGCCCACGTCCACCTAAAGGTTGAAATCTACGGGGTGAGACAATTATAAAAATCATCCCAGCAAGAGATATAACTCTTCACCAGAAGCATAATTATTGCAGCATAAGAGAATAAATGTACACAAAGAAGTTATGTATATTTGAGAGTAGTTAAAACAATGTTTAACAGATTAAACTATTCTTTCTACTAAAAACAATGCAACTATAAATTGATAAAATCACATGTCACTTATCACATCACTAACTCCCTTCAAACTTGGATCATATATCCATTTCCTGGCATTATTATTTGGGAAAGGATGGCCTGTAGCCATACTCCTTCTCCCAAAGTGTTAGGATTCCAACTCTACAACATATCTGCATAACTTGTTCATATGATATCAGACTTAACATTACTTATGTAAATACAAGGGTTATTTACATTCATAACCCATTAGTCTGTAGTTAAGCTTTTCATAGGATTATTTCGTAATAGAATTTCACATAGAAACACTTTGGTTTAGGTCATACCTCATATTTTTAATATTGGGATATCAATCCCTAATCATCTTATTAATATGAAATCCGGAATGTGGGAGTTCAAACCCCTGGACTAATCATAGCATTTGTTACCAAGTAACATCTCATTTTATCTGGTTATCTAAATAATATGACCTTTGAAGATCAACAAATCATTTTACTCGTGGCTCATTCAACCTATCAAGCTCATATGTTATCACTTACCAGATAACATGACATTTAGTTATACTCTTGAATTATAGGTAACAAGTGTTCTTAATGCAATTAGCATTATAAATCTTACCTGGATCTGATCACCTCTATATGAAACATGTCAAGCTTAACTTTTATCAGTTATTCCATATACTCCCACATACTCTAAAGTATGTGATCCAGGAGTTCCCTTTGTAAAACCTATTTCACTATTATTTAAATTCTGACAATGATGGATCTATGATCAGGGCTCTACATGGTATGATTATACTTGATTATTAGGTACATATCAGTATTCTTTTAGCATCATACATGTTTCCAAACATTCAAGTACTAAACATGGCTATAACAGAAGAATACTAAATGTACAAGTATAACTCATATCAGTTATCAACTGGATATCAATTCTTAATCATCTTATCACTATGATTCAAGAACATGGGTGCTCACACCCTTATATCATCATAACACTTGCTATCAAGTGCCATATCAGCATCAAGTCATCTATTAGCATGACCTTGATTGAAGCAATGTATATACTTTTCACATATCATTACTCTAAAAGCTTATAATTGTTTTCAAGGAATATGACATCATAACTCATACATGGCTATGATTACCTCATAATATCAACCTGTATGACTTATACAAATAAGGACATGCATATATAACAATGTCAGCACAATACCAAAACTTCTCAATTTCTATATAGGACACCACGGCCGTTCCACCTTGCACAGTCGTGCAAAGTAAGGCTACCACGGCCGTGCTCCCTTGCACGGTCGTGCAAGCTAAGGCTACCACAACCGTGCTCCCTTGCACGGTCGTGCTATAGCAGATCATTACATGATTCATATTTCTATCTATCTATATATATGTATTCTAATTTCTCATTCTTTCAAATTTATTAGGTCACATCGACCCTTCAATCAAGTACATACTACCATGGTTAACATAGTGTATCAAGCTATTAATCTTATAAACAATTAAGAATTCTTCCTTTAATTGGTTCTTAATCACTTAGGTATTATTAGGGTTTCAACCTTCACACCTTCATTGATTATCATTACTAATCATTATTGGATCAATAGAACATTCATCATCTTAATTCTCAAAGATTTAATCACATTGGACCTCCACTTCATAAGGTATCCAATTGAATTAGGGTTTCCAATGTTGATTCCTTCAATCTTTGAATTCATGGAACCAATCATCAATTGGACGTATACTCATACCTTAATTGAGTTTAATAGGTCAACCTTCAATTGATTTGTCCCTCACTTGACCCTCAATTGACCATCAATTAGGGTTTAACTCAATTGAATTAGGGATTGGAATCAATAACCCTTCAACATATTTCAATGTGGGACTAATTGATTTGAACCTATTGAACCATCATTACATTGGGACATGACCTGACCCCAAACGGTCTTGAGGTCGTTTGGATGACCTCCAAATGGTCTTGAGACCGTTTTCCCATCATATCATCAAAATCTAAGTCAACCAAATAAGGTTTGGATCATTGGATTGATCACCAAAACAACAATTGATTACATTCCAACTTAGTATCATTGTAACATCAATTGCTTAACCATACTCACCCCTAGACCTCCAAACGGTCTTGGGTGACCTCCAAACGGTCTTGAGACCGTTTGGATGAGTTCCAAATGGTCTTGAGACCATTTGGCTCACCCAACCCTTGGATTCTAGTGAAAAATCATTAAGGTTTGAGCTATTGAGTTGATCATCAAATCAGAAATTGATTGATTTGTAATTGTGTACCTTTGGACCTTCAATTGGTCAACTATACTTGACCCCAGACCTCCAAACGGTCTTGGGTGATCCCCAAACGGTCTTGAGACCGTTTGGGTCAATCAACCCAAAACAATCAACTCAATTCAATGCAAATCCAACACTTAGCCGATTAGGTTTCACACCACATATTTGGATCTTCAAACACCTATCCATACTTGACCCTAGACCTTCAAACGGTCTTGGGTGACCCCCAAACGGTCTTGAGACCGTTTGGATGATCCCCCAAACGGTCTTGAGACCGTTTGGGCAAGAAAACCCAAAAAGTCAAATCAATCAAGTTGAAAGTCAGCACTTAATCCAATTAGGGTTTACATAATTAATTAGCCTTCAACTCACGATTCCTTTGGAGTTAATCCCTAAAATTTGGAGGGTCATTAACCAACATGATTATGAACAGGAATCTCAAACGGTCAACGCTTGGTCAACCATCTTAAACGGTCTTGAGACCGTTTTCCCAAAAAGGGAAATTTAAACAGATTGAAAATCAGAACTTAATTCAATTGGATTTGCTAATTGATTTGCTTATATCTCACGATTCCTTTGGAGTTAACCCCTCAAATTTTGTGGGTGATTAACCTACATAATTATAAACAAGATTCCCATACGGTCGTCGCTTGGTCAACGTGACCAAATGGTCTTGAAGGCCGTTTGCCTTCATACGACCCTAAAACCGTTTGCCCACCAAACGGTTGTGTAAACCGTATGGGCAATTGGTGGAGGTCGTTTGGTAAAGTGGAAATCCGTGGATAAGCATAGGAATTAACGCCCTTATCTTCTACCTTAAGAACAGTAGCAGTTCTTCATGATTTTTCTTGCAAGAATGCAAGGGAAGATAGGGAAGAAGAAGAACTAGAAACTATATGCATAGAAAAAGATGTATAATCAAAGCATAAAGTTTAGAGTTATAAAACCCGCCTAAAGGTTGTTCCTTGAGCTCCAAGCTTCCAAGCTTCAGATCTTTAATGGCGACTTTGAGCTCCACAGGTCAGCCAAGGTGAATTCTCCAAGGAAAAGTTGGAAAGGAATGTCTAGAAAGATAAAGCTAGGTGAGCTAGCCATGAATTCAACCTTGAAATCGAGTTTTCTCCATGAATTCAAGCAAAAGGGATGATCCAAACTTACCTTGAACTCCCTGGTCATTCTCCTCTTCCCCAGAGATCTGTCCTAAGTCGGTCTAAGCAAGGGGATAAGAAAGGAAGTGAAGGAAACGATCCTTGCTAAGTGAGAAAAGGTGTATATATACTTTAGGTGAAATTTCAACATAAGGACAACTTGTTTCTCCATTTCTCCTCTAGGTCATTCCCTTATTATAAACCACGTTTCTCCCTTCCATACTTAAGAAAAACTCATCTTAAACCCAAGGTGTAAAGGTGAAGAAAGCCAACTTCTTACTAAGTTGCACATATAGAAGGGTTATTAGATTTATAACTTGATCATTTAATTTATAAGGGTTATCATTCTTATTTAATTATTCAATTGAAGTGACCTCTTCATTATTCTTACTCTTAATGATGCCAAGAGTCATAAAAGATACTCTAGAAGGTGTATTTTACAAGTTGCACCTCATATTTTGGGTAAATTGCACTTTACACCAAAACTAGAGTTTTAAGTACAAGGATTGCTCCACAAGCTGCATCTTGGTGCCCAAGCTTGGAGAATCCATCATACTTTATCATATTCATTCTTATGATGTCTCAACACCAAAGGAACATCTTAACATGTGCAATTTGTAAGTTAAACCCTTTTAATTGGATAATTTGCACATAGGTCCCTGTATTACAAAACAATATTACAACATTGTTCAAAAGGGACAGAAATGGAAATTATAGATTCTTCTAAAGCTTAATGACATATCAAGGGGTAATCACAAGCCGCTAATCATATTTTAAGCAAAACATCTAGGGTTAGTTCATAACCCAGGTCAGGGATGTTACAGTAGTGGTCAGTAGAACCATCCCAATAAATAGATGAAATCTATGGTGGGAGAGTATGAAGAAGATGGAGCAGAAAGGATGATTTTGGATACTGAGATCATGCCTCCACGATGAAGCTTCTGGTGGTTGTGATGGCCTGTCTATGAATGGAGTATGTAAACTAGTTGCCTAGGCTACGCCTGACACCCCTCATGCAGCCTTTGCTCTAATCCATTGGTGACTGGGCTTTGGCAGCCAATCAAACCCAGACATAGTAGCGTCCAGATCTACTTTAACCTTCAGGTAGATGCGTAGCAGGAGACCCTGCCTCCGATATTGACTTTGTCATTCTAATACAGGCATCCTCTACAAATTCTAGGCAGTGTGAGCAGTACAGGGGAGAGATGAAACTATCTAATCTCACCATGTTGGCCTTACTATGAGGAGTCACTAGGTAGTTCCGAGTATTGTTGATCTATTCCAGCATTCAAGGTTTATCTTATGCTCTACATATGCTCACATTCTAAGGCAGCGGCTCCGTCAGGCTTCTCTCCATTTTTGTCGGAGGTTGCAGATGTGATCCAGCCGTCCGATACAGCTGGTTGAGGTCTTAGATCATGTCACCAAGCTAGGCTTTGAGCCACACCCACATAAAAGCATAATAAACTAGCGTGGCTTCGATTTCACGGGCATGGATTAATATATTCAGTAACCATAATCTTCTATCTAGTCCCCTATTCGTTCATTTTATCAAAGCTCAACATCGTTATAATCATTAGTCTCCTCAGTTTCAATCGACTATATTTTATTGTAAGGACCTCCAACCATCGTGGGATTATATATATAGGATCGTGATATCTTACATTTAGCTTCTTTCCAAGAAAAACAAATTCAAGTGTACAAACCTTGACTATAAGTCAACTAACCATCACACTTGACCGAAAAAAGTCCAACCTACGTCATTTTCCTATATCACACCTCGAGGTCCATCATTAAATCTTTGAATCCATGTATACTTTAATTTTACACTTCTCATCATAATTAATCAACATTGTCTAATTATTCACATTAACCATATTCATGTACATAAACATTCATGGATAAATATCATTGATCCTCTAATGTCATTCAATTCATACTCATAGGTCAAAAGAATTCATGTTTGAATAGAAGTCGTCGTAGCTTAGGATTAACTAATCCAGAATATATGTGAACCTTATCAATTATACCGGGTATGAAAACCCTAAAATTGGGGTCATCACACTGATAGGAGAGTCAATGTTCAAGCAGGGAAGCAAAGTGGTGGCAGTGCACTCCTATTTCTGGAGAATAGTGTACACGATCGTTGCGTGCCTACTCTTCAGCAAGTACGAGTCGAGCAACCTCTACACTGAAGAGCTCCACCTGATTTGGCACATGATGGAGGGACGCACGATCAACTTGGGGTGATTCCTCCTCAACCATCTTCATCCAGTAAAGGACGCCACCAAGGACTACAACATGGGCGGACTGGTGAATCAGATTGCGGTAGGGTTAGGATACCCCAGGGAGCCGCGTATCCTCTCAAGGACAAGAGGTGACGATAAGATCGACCTCAAATTCCTAATGAGGGCTAGCATCATCAAAAGGGAGGGGCGCTGCTACTTCTATATGTTCACAAGTACAAACACCGTCCTACCACTCCCACGCTACGCCAGCTATGATGCAGAGAAGCTGGTCTTCACCACAACGGAGATTGAAGCTATGATGGTCAAAGCCTCTTATGCTGCCACCATGAGAATACAGGAGAGGGCAGCCACGCCGGAAGACCAATTCCTCTTGATGTCCGGCAAGACTAGGCGGCAATGGTAGTTGCCCCTACTTCCGAGCCAGCCGCAACCACCACCGCAACATCCACCGCGGCCGTTGAGGAAATGATGGTGATCGTGGAAGTCACTGAAACAACAGAGGCTAAAACAATGACAATAGCCTCAGGGGAAGCTGCCGCGGAAGAGATAGCCATAGCTCCCAAATCTTCTGTTGTGCCTTCAATGGCAGAAGAATTGGTGCAACCAGATGCCAGCAACGGTGCATTCGTTGAGCTCCTTGTGGTGGATCTCAGATCTTTGCAGCCCACGCCACTGCCAACATCACCAGTGGTAGTTGCAGAGGAGGTCACCGACAACCAATTGGTGGACCAACACCCACCTTCTCCACGCCCCTCCCCACCACCAGAAGAAAATGAGGCAGAGGCAGCCACGAAGGCACCAACTCCCCGCTCTGAAGTGATGCCCTCATCAACAATCTGCATGGATTCGGACACGAGTGGAGATGTGCACTCGTCGAGCTGAACTTCTCGCACGAGCGACATCAAGAGGCTGAGGGGCAGATCAGTCGTAGCCCCTCCATCACTGGGGCAGATCCTGGGTCAAGAATTTGACTACTTACGGGAGGTAACAGGCAACCACTTTGTTATTTTAACTTCCCTCACCCGCAAGTTCACTATTTTCCAGGAGAGGTTGTACGACTAGGAGCAGCAATTGCTGACCCTAGTTGGCCTTCCAGGACAACTAGAAGCCCTCAACAAAACAATGCAGTCGGCGCTCCAACGCCTAGATGCAATAGAAGAAAGGTTGGACCGGAGAGACAGCCACCCCCGTTCAAGACAGCCAAGGAGGTCTCCATCACCTCCTGGCTCCAGCTCTCCACCTTCCTCATCAACGTCCTCCTCTGGGACATCGTCTCCTTCCTCCTCCAGTGAGCCCTCCACAACGCCCGAGGAAGGGGCGAAACATAAGTCAGATGACGAGGCTCCAACAGGACAGGAGAGTTCACACGGCATCGAAGAAGCTACTCCCTCAGCCTCCCTTGATGAAGATGAATACAATGACGAATCAATCAGCGTCAGGGAGGACTCTTCTAAAGAATCAGAGGGAGAAGGGGGGACATCTATACTGCTAACAACAGACACCCCTCCAGAGGAAGGAGTTCGACGGAAGACACATTCTCTGCACCGTCTAAAATCCCCTCCTTTGAGATGGCAGACTTTGACAGAAGAGCCATTGGATACCTGACGATTAGAGACCAGAAATTGCTGAACAAGGTCTTGAGATCACAGGCAGATGAAGAAGATATCGTCTAGAGTGATAGATTCTTCTCCGTACGATGGGGATCACTGAGGAGCATGTTCCGCTCACCGGCCGTCATCGGAAAGAAACTCTTTAGGGTCCTACAAGGTGCCGTGATCGAGAATGCAGGCATCAAGACAAGCCGGTAGCTCATTTACAACGTCACCCCGGCCTTGGTGAGAAGATTGATGAAGGGCTATACAACTCTACACAGGTGGCCAGCATGCTGGAGTACATCAAAGAGCACAACCCCAACCTAGTGCTGCCCCCCTATAAGCATCGAAGGAACTGGTTCCTTTGCATGGAGGACATCTAGAATCACGACATCCAGCTCCTCAGCTGCTGCAACAAGGAGGTCCCACGCTCAGGAAATACCATCGTTCACCCCGAAGATAGATATCTGAGGCTTCTCCCGATGTGTCTCCACCATGCAATCAAGTACGGAATCCAACACCACAGCTGCGTCTGGAATTTCTTTACACTCAGTGACTTCCTCATTCAAGAAGAAGAGGGAAGTGGAAACAGCGCCTTCGTAGTCTTGCGTGCCATTGAGATGCTACACATATTCGGATACCTAAGGTAGCTCAAGGGCCAAAATTTCTATCAGTTCAGAAGCACTTATGCTCTGCTGCTGATCGAGGATGGGTGTTATTTCCGAGATGCAGACATCCCAGAGAAGTTGTTGGACAGCGATCAAGACGGTGAATCCTCCCAACCCAGTAGCCTTCCCGAGGGAGAAGCCAAAATGGCCACAGACGTTTATGGGGAAGGCAAGCAGATGGAAATTATGCACGATATTCTTATAGCTGAAGACCATGCTTCGCCTGATGCTTCAGAAGAAATTGTTAGCAACTTTAACCGTTCTGTGTGTTCTTCACTAACCCAGGAACAGGTCAAAAAAATTCTACAGAAGCTGGCTGATTCTACCCCCACAGACATCATCTATGAGGCAAAAGACATCATTGTCCCAGTGGATGATCTTCAAGACGAGATAAAGGCATGAGGATGTCTGGCAATGTCAGTGGCGGCAGCCTACATCCAAGTACTACAGAGAAAATTTGAGCACGCATACATCGCCCATCCTATGCCATTCAATGATATCTACCTAGCTGACGAGTCTGGAGCAAAGCAGTCATTTCTGGCAAAGATACAAAGTAGCATGCCACGTATCATCTTCTTTCCGACCTTGCACTACAATCACTAGATGCTCCTGATAGTGTACACTCGCCCATGAGCAGTGATATACTACAATAGCTCGGACAACAATAAAGATCATTCAGTGTAGTGTAGATCAGTTGTGTTGACACCCCTCGAGCGCTTAGCCAGAAAATACTACACCGAGGTGGCAACACTGATCCAGCTGTTCCTGGAAAACATGGCGAACGCATGGCACGAGCTTCAATTCTGCCACAGCAGTCCACAACAAGTTCCACAATCAAACGACTGTGGCATCTACATGCTAGAATGGATCTCTAGCTCAGTGGTGCTACAAAAAATGTCTGACAAGCTCCACCACATCGACTACCACAGCAAATGCGGAGAATATGTGTGGGAGCTTATGTCTGAAGGAGGTGTGCTCACCAGCTAAACCCTCACTGACTTATCACTATCCTACCTTATTTATCTCACAACTCTAGGACAGAGTGTGGGTTAAGTTTGGGGGGTACTATATATCAGTGAGGGAGGTACTAAAAGTTCTTCCATTTTGTCTTTCTTCTTTCTCTTATACATTGTAAGGAGGGTGATCACCCATTTACTAAAAATTTGAAGAATTGACATCCATTCCAAACACTCTCAGAGGTATGATGGAATGGGCATAAATTTTCCAAAATTATTAAATATTGGTATACAAAAGACCATTAGAAAGCAGCGGAATAAAAAATAACTGACTATATTCAATTTCATAAAAGGTTTACAAAAATACATCAAATTCTCCCATTAGGGTTTACATCAAGATACACAATCATGGTCTAGATAGAGGGAAGTCTAGACTACTACAATATTGTTTCCAAGCAACATCTCCATCAACTGAGTCCAAGCCAAAAGCTATATACTCCTTGTCTTGTTCATCACCTTGCTCATCACCTGGGTGGTTGGGAAAGCACCCAGCAAAAGGGAGAGGAAAACAAGGTATGCGTCAAATAATGAATAAGTACAAGAGAAAAGGAAATCATATGAAACATAAATATATAGAATCATCATAATATGAGAGGGCTAAGAGAATGAGGCACATAACAAAATAGATTCTTATCATTACAAAACATATAAGAAGTAGCATGCATGATATTAATTGGATTACATTAACTAAGTAGGGTTGAGGCACATACCAGACCTCAACCTATAGGTGAGGGGAGAATTCATACATTCCCAGTCACCTATCAAATTTTATAGGGGAGGAATAACACATTCCCCAGGGGAGAATAAGACGTTCCCCAGGGCAATTATTTGCATGCCCTCTGTGGGTGGTTGTACATAAGTACCACTACTATAGTTAAATAGCCAAATAAACCATCATGCTCAAGAAATAGTAAAGTGGCAAGATAAATCATCATATAATTACAACTTGGTGGTGGGGTTCCAAGACTGAAGAATAATGTTCTGAAACTGATTTATGAGGCAAGTATAGCAAAAGATTCAAGAGTATATGAAATAGGGTTTAATAAAGCCTCATTATAGAAAAATAGGTTAAGGCACAATTATTCTCAACTTAAGGTGTAAATGCACATGCATAAAGAGGGATTGCACATACACAGCACATACCTTCCATTATGATTCATATTACTCACTTTCATCACTTGATTGAGTCCATGATCAATTTTTCCTATTTTCAATTTGTATACATGTATTAGAATGATATATATGCATTAAGGTAGAGAAAACCCATATTTTTTCTTTTTTTAGCAAAACCTCGATTTAGACTATGAAAACATCACCATAGACTTAGTTAGGTTCTTCTGATTAAGAAAACATATAATTTTGCATATTTTGGAGTTATGATGATTAGAGTGTATTTTTGGTGATTTTTAAGTGATTAAATCATTTTCTAGAAAACCACCATCGACAAAACTCAAAACCAATACTTGGAAATATTATTATTGAAAATAAAATGTTTTTTTTTAGTTTAGGACGTATTTTACTTTAGTTTTTGGACAAAGGAATCAAAATTTATGAATTATTGAAATTCGGCTAATCAGAAATTGACATATCATCAAACCAAATGAGATAAGCAAAAGAGAGAGAGGGGGGAGGGAAAACACCATTCGACCTAATATCATGGTTTTAGATTAATATTTATCCAAAGTAGATCTTCTAGAGAAGGTAAACCGGTAAGAAACCAAAACCCTAGATGAACATGGTAAATAGAGATGGAAATCATTGTTTTTAAACATAGATGCATGAATTTTAAGCATGTATCAAGCAATATATGAGAAGTGGGTTATGAAACTCACCTCTAGGGAAGATAATAAGGTCCAAACAGCAAGGATCCGAGCTTAGAAGGTCTGGTTTCTCCAAGCCTAGCTCCTTTCTTGGACAAAGATCACCTTCTCAACTTAGAGGTGATAAACCCTAGCAAAAGAGCATAGAGATGAGGTGTTTTAGGGTTCTAGGTGGGGTTTCACCATGGAAGTCCATGGTTATGACCTGTAATAGGGTTTAAGGAAGACTAATAGCATGAAAATAGGGAAGAAAGGGAGGAAAATTACTAGTTTTGGTCGAAATTACCAGGGAGGAGCTTTAGAAACCCTAATAGAGCAATTTGGAAGCCCTAGGAGACTTCTTCACCAAGGTAGGCTCCCTCTATTACCTTAGGACAGCAACTTCATGGCCAAATACAGAGGAAACTATTATATAAGATAGAGGAAAGAAAAGGAGAGCAAGAGTTTTCGAATTGTGAGTTGGGAAGGGGTATACATGGCTATATAAAGAGAGAGGTGAAGCATGAGGTGTCTTAAGGGACTTTCCATGTATCTTTAGCCTAGGGCTTGATGGCCATGCAAGAGGATAGATCATGGACTCTTCTTGGATATCAAAAGTCAGTCCTAAGAGCCCATAGATCCTTCTAGGCCATCCCCACCATTTTTCAAGAAAGAAATAACCTCATTGGTTGATAGCTTTTAAAGATAAACATCTTTATAAAGAGGGTAATCCCTATAATGCCCTTGGAAAGAAATACCATCAAACCAAGATGAAACTAGGTTCTACAACGGTTTAAAATCTCGTTAATGGTAAGGGAATATCTAAAGATTAAAATTCAGTTGATAATTTGCAAAGAAAACCTCCCAATTGGGTAAATTGCATAAAAGTCCAGAATGTACCTAAAATTGCATAACTTGCACAAACAACATCCAAATCAAACCAAATTTGAAACTTAGGATCATTTTATGTTTTCAAATCATATCAAAAATTTATATTAAGGTTTATAACACTTAATTATGATAATTAAGTTTTCACTGAGGTATTTGTGCATAAACCCTTATATTGGTACAATTAGTGAATAAGTGTTCACTAAACGACTATAAATTACAATAATTAAATAGAAAGGACAATAAGGATAGAAATGAAAGGAAAAGATGGGAAAGAGGGTCAAAAGACAAAATTCTAGAATTCGGTATGTTACATACATATCATGTGTACAGATACATATACTCTCTTATACATATCATGTATACATATACGTATACAAGTCTGATACAAAACAGTGCATATACAACTCCTTGACTCTATATAATTGTACAAATATACTCAATAGTAAATATCAGATACAACTTCTTCCAGATTGTTATCTTTGTGTCTAAGGTGGTGCATGCTTTTTTTATAATCATTCTGAAAATGCATTCTCAGACGACAAAAAGGCTATGACTTTTTCTACACCAATTTTGAAAAACAAATCTCACAACAACTAAGAGATGTGCATATGAAGGAAAAAGCTACCCGAACAACAAAACTCTTTATCCCCCCTACCCGCCAAAATCCAAAAAAAAATGAAAAAAGAGAGAAAAGCCTTATGAGAGTGAATAAAAGCACCTAGAGTTAGTGTGTCGGGCGATACTAGGCGAGTTCACCCCAACCCGAGAGGGATGGGAGTGGTTCACTAAGGACCCGCCCTGGTAGTCGCAGCAGCCCGGCATGACCAAGAAAGCCACCCGATGTGTCGGGTTCCTAGATGGGCTCCTGCCCGAGACGACTCGCCCCCTACACCCGATACAAGGAACCTGAGAACCTAAGTCATCTCTAACCCAGCACAATATTGAACCCGATACGGACCACCCATCACGATGTGTTGCCCGAGAGGGTGGTACCCTGACACGGCCATATCGGGTAGAGAGCCTTGACCGACACGCCTACCTATCACGGCCTATCGCCCGACAGGGCTAGCCACCCAATGCAGGCATATCGAGTAGAGCTCCCGCCCAGTATCGGGTTAGCGATACCTTAGGGGTCTGCTATTATATATCAACCTCCTACATCAAAGGGGCTGATACCTATCTTACTTTTTCAGCATTTACTTTCATTTAATACACTTTGTAACTGAACCCCTTTTATACAATGGCTATGCTTATAGAATATATGGAGTTTAATACATGTTGTTATGTGTTTGGTTCCCTTTTGTTGGATGATTTCTTATATAGCATTTGAGTTCTAGCTTGTATGTTTGGATCATGTTTTGACTAGCTATCGAAATGTGTTTCCCATTTAAACTCTTCCGAGAGAAGGACATTCACTACTACATTTGTGGCAAGTAACGTCGCTGCCCATAGTGTCATTTTTACTAGAATAACTGACCTAATAGACTACTGCATCGGTTTTATCATAAAAATTGACCTTATAGGTTTCCCGCGGAAAAAATTCGTGCAATTTTGGCTTCACGCCTAGATCTATAGGGTTGGTTTTTTAAAATAACCAATGTTATAGGGTCAACAAAAAATGTGGGCACCGCTTTGGAACTCTAGAGTCGGATTTTATATATAACTGACCTTACAGATGTGGTCTGTAGCGTCGGTTATCCTAAAAACCCGTCACTATAGGTTAAGTCGGGGCACCGTTTTTTTAATAGACTTTTAGGGTCGGTTTTTACTCAAAATCGACGGTATAGGTCTTCTACATTGCACATAGCAGCCCTATTGTAAGGCTTAGGTTGCCATTTGCTACTGCTGCTACTCCCCATTCCCGCTCCTGTTCCCGAAGAAAGACAGTGCCGCCTCTACAAAGGTGACCTCCCCCATCCATCTCCTCATCCGAAAAGAGGCAAACTAGCGCTGCTTTCCTTGGACGACGATGCCCAAGCTTCTTACCACCATCTCCGGCGTCAACGACGCTCCTTACCACCATCTTCGGCACCATTTTCCTTAGATGAAGATGAATCCTTAAGTGTTGCTTCTCTCTCCGGTTCTTTCTTCCTTGAAATTCGACGACGACGCCTTAGGTGTTGCAAAAGTTGTGCGCATCTCTCCAGTTCTTTTCCCGCACAAGCTCCCTCACTGACCGGTTCTTCTCAAGGTATTGTCTCTGCCGCCTCACTCCTCTGTTTACATCTTACTTTCAAGCAACTGACCAGGTAGCATGGCACGACCGTGTTGGGCAGCACGACTGTGTCGGCTGAGTTGCAGAATCATCAAAATTTGTCACTTTTGAATTTGTTACTGCTCCTATAAAATTGATATATACTGACCCATAATTAATACATTATAACAGAATTGAATCGTGCATTTGTGTTGTTGCAGGTGATATTGACTTGTTGTTGACTTGCATATATTTCTTCTTCAGCTTACAAGTGAGGTATAATATTCTCACTCTCCCAATGTGCCATTTTATTTGACTAGTAAATCAACCAATAATAAAAATATGTATTCATTCATATCTACATTTTGTTATCAATCATATTTGTAATCATTATATATACATTCCAAAAATATGAGGGTTGACATTGTGTAGTCTCAGATTGACACTTTAGGGTTTATATATGAGATCATCTATGCATGATGTTTAACTTAATATATAAATATGACAATAATACATTTATGCATGTATCAACTTAGAAACCCGTTCAAAACTCATAGAGTAAATTTTGGATAGTCCCCAGTTTGGGACTATTTTTGGATATTTAATCTCACTTAGGATGTAACTGTATAATGTATGTTTAGTTTTGAAGAAAATTTTAGTATTATTTCCTCATTTGTTCTCTGGGTACATATGTGAGTGGTTATTTACCATTTACATCGGTGTACTTGGAGAACTTACGGGAAATGTTGCTGGAATTTTCTTCAAAACTAAACATACATTATATAGTTACTACTGAGATTAAATATTCAAAAATGGGATAGGTGGTACACTTTAGTATAAAAGTAATTAACTTCCTATCAATAAAAACTTACAGCTTATAGTATCAATATTAAACGCTTAGTTTTATAATTAATTTTTAATGTGATATAGAAAATGGATCGAAGTTGGATGTCTATCAAGAACCGTTGTAGTCTAGAGTTTGCCAAAGGTCTTGATGAATTTATCAGATTTGCTGAGGAACATAGGAAACTACCTACAGATAGCTTATATTGTCCATGTAGAAATTGTGGTAATAATTTGAAAGTTGATACTACTGAGGAAATTAAGGATCATGTCATATGCAATGGGATCATACAAGGTTATAATGAATGGTATTGGCATGGAGAGAAAATTAATAATGGATCAGAAAATGTCGATACTAATAGTTGTGGCATAGAAGATATAGATAATGATGATAATTTCAATGATAAACCGATTCAGGATTACCCGATTCAGGATGATATGGTTGATGAGATGCTACGTAGTTGTCGGGACAATGTCATTGATCCACCTTCTTTATTTGCAAACATTGTCCATGATGCTGAAAAACCTTTATATAAGGGTTGTACTGAGTTCATGAGGTTGAGTGTTGTGATGCGATTATATACTCTTAAAGCTCAAAACTGGTGGAGTGATAAGAGTTTCACTTCACTGTTGTCTTTGTTAAAGGAAATTCTTCCTGAAGGCAACGAGCTTCCAATTTAAACATATCAAGCAAAGAAAATAATGTGCCCAATGGGAATGGAGGCTAAGAAGATTCATGCATGTCCAAATGATTGTGTGTTATTTCATAAGGACTATAGTAATTTAATAAATGGTCCAAAATGTGGTGCGTCAAGGTATAAGACCACAAATTCAGCTAAGGCTAAAAATGGCTCTCCTGTCAAGGTGATACGGTATCTACCAATAATAACACGATTTCAATGCTTATTTGCTAATACAGAAAATGCAAAAAAAATTGTCTTGGCATGGGGAGTTAAAGGCCAATGATGATGGCGTCCTACGACATGCATCTGATTCACCACAATGGAAGAAAATTGATTTATTATACCCTCAATTTGGTAAAGAACCAAGAAACTTAAGACTTGGACTCTGTATAGATGGAATGAATCCCTATGGTACATTAAGTAGCCAACATAGCATGTGGCCTGTTATGATTGTTATATACAATCTTCCTCCTTGGTTGTGTATGAAAAATAATTATGTCATGTTGTCAATATTGATATCAGGGCCCAAGCAACCTGGAAATGATATTTATGTTTACCTTCAACCTCTAATAGATGACCTAATGAAACTATGGGAAGAAGGTATTATGACATACAATGCTTCACGTTAAGAGATCTTCAGTTTGCGTGCTATGTTGTTTTGCACGATTAATGACTTTCCATCTTATGGAAATTTGTTTGGATATAGCATAAAAGGATACAACGCATGTCCTGTTTGTGAGGAAAATACCGATTCAATCAGACTGAAACATGGTGGTAAAATCATATATCTTGGTCATCGGAGATTTCTCCCACCAGTGCATCCTTATCGAAGGCAATGCAAAACCTTTAATGGGTCAACTGAGGAACGAAGTGCTCCTAAACCTATACCAAGAAATGTTGTATATGATAGGGTGAAACATATTATTAATGAATTTGGAAAGAGTTCAAGTAGCCGTACACTCGCATGTGACAAATCTCTATAAAAGAAGAGGTCAATATTCTGGGATCTTCCTTATTGAAGATCTTTGGCAATTAGACACTGCATTGACGTCATGCATGTTGAAAAAAATATTTGTGATAGCATCATTGGTACGCTATTGAACATACCAGGAAAGTCTAAAGATGGCATCAAATCTAGAAAAGATTTAGAATTAATGGGTATAAGAAAAGAATTATCAGTGGAGATCAGGGGTCGCCGCACATATTTACCACCATCTTGTTACACTTTGTGAAAGAAGGAGAAAAAGACTTTTTGTGAGTGCTTGTATAATATTAAGGTTCCACAAAGATACTCTTCTAATATTCATAGATTGGTATCAATGAAGGATCTGAAGTTGATAGGTCTCAAATCTCATGATTGTCACACCTTAATGCAACAAATTTTACATGTGGATATTCAATCTATATTGCCAAAGCATGTAAGGTTTGCAATCATAAGACTGTGTTTCTTCTTCAATAAAATATGCAACACAGTGATACATGTTGATACTCTCGATAAATTACAGAAAGATGTAATTGTTACCATGTGTCAGCTTGAAATGTACTTTCCTCCTTCATTTTTTGATATCATGGTTCATCTTGTAGTACATATTACAAGGGAGGTGAAGATGTTGGGTCCAATTTTCTTACACTAGATGTATCCATTTGAACGCTACATGAGTGTTTTTAAAGGTGATGTTCGGAATCATTATCGTCCTGAAGGGAGTATTGTTGAGGGTTATGTGGCTATCACAGGAGCACATGTTGGGGAACATGCTAGTGCTTTTAAGCATTATGTAGGGGCAACCGCGCGCAGTAAGGTGCCAATAGATATAGAAAATTGGCATGATGTTCCTAATGCCAAAAAAGACCTCATATGGAAAGTTATATTTGTGAGTAGAAGTGATATTATTTTAATATGTTTTTATCTATTGATTCTAATTTAGTTTGATTGGAATTAATTCCTTTTCAAAACAACATTATTAATTGCTTCTTTTGTATGTATAGGGTGGTTTTCATCTAAATGAAAAATATCACAAGAAAAGAGTGCTACAACATTGTGGTGTACAATGGAGGGGTTTTAAGACATATCTCGCAAGGGAATTTATAGATAATCCTAAACAAAAGAAGAAAGCAATAGATGTATATATTTTTATAGATCCTGAGGAGTGGGAAAGATTTGTTGCAGCTAGGAGATTGGAAGAGTTTCTGGTAATAAAGATTGTGATGTATTGTATGAATCTTTAATTTTATACAATTAAGGAGGTGAATCTTTTTATACATGTTTGCCAAGTCTAAATTGCAATACCTCATTTTAAATGATCATGCTACCACCAGGCTCAAAAGGAAAGACGGGCCAAAAATGTGCATGACCATCGCTTGGGGCCCGGTGGTTATGCCTTCCGCCGCCAACTACAAGAGAAGCAATCCTCTTCTATAGAAGAATCTAGTACAACTCAAGTTGAGTGTCCACCCCGACACTTGACATGGATTGATGCTAGAAAGAATCAAGCAGGTGAAATTGTCAAGCCTGCAACTAAGGAGGTGGCACAAAAGATGGTAGGTTTATCCCAACTAAGTAAAGAGTAACTCCCACAAACTTAGATTTATTTATATCTAATTGATATTGTGATTTAATATTTTTATTAACTATGAATAGATTGATCTCCACGAGCAAAGGAAGGAAGAAAAGTTCATCCCAACTGGCCACTTGGATGAACTATCAGTTGCTCTTGGTACGAAGGAGCATCCTGGCCGTTTTAGGGGATTAGGAGCTGGCATAGGATTCAAGTCTAATTTTGGCCCTTCGCAATCAAAAAGAGGTCGTGCAGGAGGTCTTACACAAGAGGAGGTTGAAGCATTAGTAGCACAGAAAGTAAAAGAAATAATGTCTTCATTTCAGCCTACTCAACCTTCTCAACCTATGCATATTGTGCGTCTCTCAAGTGATGAGGTACAATCCCATGCTACAGTTGTAGAAGGTCATGGGATCACTCCCAATGACCAACCACAACAATTTGTAGTAAGTTTTTGTTCTATATGTTGTGTTATTAGTATGATATATATATATGATAATATATATAGTTATAACAGGTATCTGTTCTACTGCTTCTTATATAACTTATATTATTTCAATCTAGGTTGGTATGAACTATAAACTTGCAGTGGAGGTTCTAGAATATAATATTGTGGCAGTAGGCAAGATGTACAACCTTGGTGGTACATTGCATTGCCAACAAATTACTGATGACATTTTTTGTGTGTCCATCCATCTTGTGTATGACGGAATGGGGGACAAACCACTACCCATACCTAATCATGAATATAGTACAGTTGAAGAAGCAGAGGGTGCTATGGTGGGTTGGCCTAGACACTTGCTTATCAATGACAAGGTATACTTGAATTCTACCATGTTTTTCATATTTGACTGCATATATGAACTCGTGTAATAGAAGTATGTAATTTAATTAACAAGTTTGCAAACCAAAAAGTAAAAATTCTACTAGTCATCCTCTTATGCCCAAGCCATCTATTATTCCAGAATCCACATTCGATGAGTTGGGAAGTAAATATAAATGTTTGTGTCGATACTTAGCCAACCAAAGCTATGGACTACAAATGTTGATCAATTTAATAGAAGATGCAACTGGGAGGGACTTTGACAATTATATTTTTCTTAATGATATTATAGAGTTGTTCTAGTATGATTGGTTGAATACTTCGATATTAGAAGTATGGATAAGGTAAGGATCTATCAATATAGAAAATTCCAATATACATTTTTAGCTTATTTCTACATATGAAAATAATTACAAATGTTTAACAGCCATTTATATACCGAGGCCACAAACTTTGATATAAAGAATGTTGGATTCTTAGTTCCTTTGGTCACTAGTCAGGTGGAGACACATATTGAGTAAGTGAGTGAGTACTTCTCTAATGCATTCAAATATTTTTCTAGTGTGGGAAAGGAAATTATCCAAATTCCTTTTAACATCCAGTAAGTATTATTATTCAATATAATTTTAATAATGAACAAATGTATTTATTTTAATGTTTGTTTTATTCTTACTCAGATCTAGACATTGGGAATTAGTGGTGATTGTCCAAAAATTGATGACTCTTTATTATCTTGACCCAATGGGAAAAACAACAAGGGGTCACAAACTGAAATTTCCAGCTATGGCGTAAGGATAAATATAGTCAATGCTTCAACATGATATTTCTATTTAGAATTTCTATTTTACCAACTATCATTTAATTGATAGGGGTATAAAAGCTTTTCGTGAAGGCGGAAGACAAATACCCACAAAATTAAAGACATTTACTTTGAAAAATCTCAAGGTAGCTACTTTGACAACTGCTTAGTCATATATGTATTAATTTTCAACTCTTATATGTCAACTCTTATAGTCTTATGTTTATAGTAGTCTATGAACATTAAGTATAATTTGTTATTTTTAGTGTCCTATACAAAATAATGGTTGAGCTTGTGGCTACTACGTAATGAAATATATGCAAGCTATTGTCAAACAAGCATCAAATGACATTCAAACTATAAATCAGGTAATAAAGAATAACATCATAAATTTACAAGTGAGTTGTAGTCCTTTTATAAAATATAAGCATGTGCATTTTCTGTTACAGATCTTTACAACTCAGCCTTACACATGTGAGGACTTAAATGAATTCTGAGAAGAGTAGTCAGATGCTTTTTCTAAATGAAGTCAATATAGCATTGGAACAAATATGTCAGTTACGCTCCATTTATGTATGTGGTTTCAGTACTCTTTCATATTTACTTTTGTATCTGACATTTACTATCATCTCAGACTTGTAATCTATCATTTTGTAAATTATGATGTGACTATGTGTACTCAACTCAATATATGAATCATTTTTGTTATAAATCAGTGGTTTGGAATGGTGACAGTTGAGCATCAATGTTTCCCTCTCCCATATCTTATTCTTGTTCTTCTGTTTTGTTATGTTCAGTTTCTACATAAAATTTTTAAAAAAATTGGACCCTATAGCGTCGGTTTTCTTAAAAAAACCGACCTTATAGGTGTCTTGGTCGTTCCGTGTAGAACGGTCGTGCTACATAGAACGGCCGTGTTGGGATGAGGTAAAATGGTCGTACCGCGTAGAACGGCCGAGTTGAGATATGGTAGAACGGTCGTGCCGTGTAGCACGGCCGTGCTAATATAGACCAACATGGTTGTGCTCGGCGGCACGACCGTTCTATCATATTCCAAGACTCTATTGAGTCGGTTTTTCTCATATAACCGTCCTTAGAAAGAATCTTTAGAGTCAGTTATTTAGTAAAAAGTCGACGTTATAGGGTTTAGGTACAGTTTCATTTCTCATTTGGGTTTAGTTTTTGAGAGCCTATAGGGTCGGTTTTTACTATACAAGGTCGGTTATTTTTGGTTAAAAAACCCGACCCTATAGAGCAATTTCTGTAGTGGCGGCCACTTAGGCATCGACTGAAAAGTGACGCTATAGGCTAAACAAAATCGACGCTATAGACCATTTTTGTACTAGTGATTGTAACTCTAGAGCTTGGTCTGGCCTGGGAGTACAAGAGTACCCAGGGTTGGAGATGCTTCAGGTTGCTTTCCTACTCCAACCTATGTCCATTACCATTAAGAGAGGGTGTTGGCATTTGGTTGGAGGTACCCTCTTTGAGAGAAGGGGTGCAGGGTGTTTTCCGTTGCCGCTTGTTATTCCTATGTTTTCTTCCTTTGTGCTTGGCCTTGACAATAGTTTTATCTCCTTAGAAGCTGTTGTGCAAAACCCCTAAAAACTACTGAAACCCTAAAACCATCATCTTTCTTATAACTCCAGTTGGAGATAGTTTTTCTTTACGATGTTCCCTTGTTGCGGAATATCTATCCTTTCTTGTCTGTATATCCTTGCCCATATGAAACTTATCTCTATGCGCTTGCTTTAACGCTTCGCTTGTATGTTTATCTATCGTCTTGTGATGTTTGATCGTCGGTATCTCGAGAGAGTAATATCACTTTTATCCGTGACGTAGAGCAGCATGAATGCACGAGAGTGTTATATTGCTGGTGCTTTAAACCATATGTTTTGCCATAAGGCTTTTGAGCTATCTTCTCAAGAGAGAGAGAGAGACTTCTTTTAAGTCTGGTTCTTTCCTCATCTTGAGAGAGAGTGGAATGAGGCGTTGTATGGTTGCTCGTAATTTTGATATGTGCATGTATGGAAGAGGGATAATATGTTGGTTAAGGGAACATTTCAGTTAAGTGAACCCTAGTTCTAGTTTTCCCTATTCTTGTTATAGTTTGTTTTCTTTTCTTTTCTTTTCTTTTCTTTCGCCCTTTTGTTTTTGCCTTCAGTTTATCGTTCCTTGGGGAACACCTTTTAATCCTCTTTTTCTACCGGAGTATAGAAGTGTTGATTCCGCATTCTTGGAACTACCAACCTCGTCCCTGTGTTCGACCCCGATCGCTACATCGGACCCCATTATCATTGTGGGGGCCTGAAAGTTGGGTTATCTTTTCAAAGTCTGACTACTTTAATCTGCTCCTTTTGGACGTGTGATTTAGGCAGATCAATAATTGGATGCATAATTGGGCTAATGGTAAAATAAAATTATAATGGGCTAAAATTATAAAGGAGGAAATAATTGGATAAGAATAACTTTAGATTCATTTTCTTTGAGTTAAAGTTTACTTGGATGATAAGTTTCACCAATTTAGGATGATAATAATCACATCTATTGTATTTATAAAAGAAAAGTTGTTTTCCTTCAAAATAAGAGATAAAATACTTAATGACTCCAAAAGTAAACAATAATCTTACATTCCTAATCTACACATTAAAATATACCTTTGTGTGAATTTTCATGTAATTTGGATAATCTTTAATATCCATGTGAAGTTAGGAGAGAGAAACTGTGTAGAACCTTCAAGATATTGAATAAATATACAAACAACTCTAATATGTAAATTGATGGCAAATTCATATTCAAGGCACTTAACGTGACTTGTGGGTGAAGTTTCATCAAATTTGGAGAATCTTATAACCATTAATGATGGAGAAAGATAAAACAAGATTTAATTTATTTAACACATTAGAAGTCCTCAAAAGGTAGAACTAATTGCATATTCAGATTAATCATATCAAAAATAGGTTAAGTGTCAAATTTCATTAAATTTGGGATTCATTTGCACCCTCAAATGAAGAGAGAGAGAATACTAAATAATTGAGTTTTACACTTTATTCAGAGTTTGATTTGGATAAGGTTTCATGATTTGTATGTTAGGATGCCATATAAGTCATTGGATTGGTGATCAGACAGTTGTGGGTTATCCTCTACCTCACGACTGAAAGGGAAATAGGTCATCGGTATTGATGTCTGGTATTTTCATGATACCTCTCTCTATGATTGACCTTTCCTCAAAATTATTTCTCCTCTAGTTTCCTCTCTTGATTATGCACAAATTGAGCCCTAGTTTGTGGCTATTCATCATGTTTTGTGGAAATGCCCATATCGGTTGTAGATCTTCTCGAAGCTCCCAAGCCATTAAACCCTAGACCTCTACCACACCTATAAATAAGGATTCTTGGATATTCGTCGCTATCCGACTAGCTTTTCCTCCACCTCAATTTATTCAATTGTGTCTTATTTGGCCCTTGGAAATTAGGTTTTATCTCTATACTTGTGGCGCATCTCCATGGGCTTCGGTTGAGCTAGAAACTCAATTTGTTGCAGAGGTGAGTTCGCGATGGGTTGCTCTTCCTTTCTATCTAATCGGTCTGTCAATTGGTTGCTTCGATATGATTCACCCAATTTTTCCATAGAGAAGCAGCCATGGCACTGTGAGGTGGAGGGGAAGATACACCCTATGCTTTCCCCGTTATGCCCTCTTCTTTCCTCTTTTCTTTGTTTTCGCACTAAGGAGCATAATGGTCTTTTTTCTGTGTTTTCTTTGTTTTGGGCAAGGTCAAGCGGGCCCTTCATCGAGCAACTTGGTTGCACCCTATTGGGCCAAGTCAGTCAGGTCAGCCCCATCTCTCTCCCTCTCTCACAATTTCTCTGGTGATTATATGGCATTTCTCGATTTTGTGATTGGTTGAAATTGCAAAAATCATATATTGCAATCCGCTCGTCCAAAAATTTAGTAAAAATATATTTTGCAATAAAAAATGTGATCTTTCTAATAAAACTAGTTTCAAGGCCTGATTTCCCTGTTTTCAATGATGGATTTTTGAGGATCTAATTAATATAAAAAGCCCTAAAATTGGTAACTAAGTCATCTTAACTCCAAATATAACAAATAAATATATTTTCTTAATCAAAAAAACCTAATAAGTCGATTGGTTCAGGTTTGGAGTCCAAAATCTGATGTTTTGTAGAAAGGTCTAGAATTAGGGTTTCATTACATATATATGAATCTCAAACCCTAATACATGTGAATAATTTGTTATTAGGCAAGGTTGATCTTGGAAACAACTAGGTTTGTGAAGAGAGTTTTGTAGGACCCTGGTTTAAGGTATGGTTGCATCTCCTATTCTTCTATATTGAGCAATAACCTATCTTTATGATTCTCATGGTCCTATGGACATTAGCCTACACAATATCTTATTCTTTTGGAAAATATGATTCATGTGAAGTATCTTACATTGTTATTGATCTTTTGATCATATTTAGACATTCTCTTGGTCTCTTTCTTATACATTGCTCATGGTGGAACATCATGTGGTGTTATATGCTCTTTTTCCCACTTTTATGGTGGAGGTTAATAAGGATCATGTGATCCCACTTATTGTATTTGTTGAATGTTCTCATCTTTCTTATTGTCTTTTATAATTGATTATTCTTTTGTTATGCATCATGTGGTGACTTCTAGTATAAATTTACATGTTCTTTTATGTGGATGTGAAAATTTCCACATATGCATGCAGATGTGAAAATTCTTGCATATGAAAATATTTATGGCAGGCGTGCCTAGGCAGATGTTGACAGACCCTGCCACCCCATATTTTAGAGCAGGTGTATACAAGAACCTGCTCACCCCACATTACTTTTGGTAGATGTGTTATTTCCTACCTACATGTTTATATTGTCTGGTATTGTCACCGATGAAACACATGGATGTTTTATTGTTATACTTTGCTCTTATTTGTCTCTTTTTATTGAGATTATTTTCTTTTATGCCTGATTGGGTAGTACTTTACTTGTCTATGGGAAGCCTTTTATACTTTATGTCCTTTATTCTCGTAAATTGCTCAATTTTCTATTTAGTATGCACATACCAGCCTTTTTTGATGTCTTCTATTTTTCTCTTCTTGCTGGGAACGCTTCCAACCCTAGGTGAAGGACTTGGATGATATGTCATGAAGACTTGGACTTAGCTTAAGGATTTAAAGCTTGACGACAATCTTGTTATGGTTTATATTTATCTCTACTTAGATCCTTTTGTTGTACATTGATGTAAACCCTTAATGGGATATATGATGGAATTTTGTAATCTTTTATGAAGAGTGAATATAGTCATGATTTTGTTCTACTGCTATACACTTTAGTTCTTTGTATACCATTATTATAAATTTGAAAAGTTTACACCTACTCCAACATACCTTTTGAGTATATTTGGGATGGATGTTTGTTCTTCAAATGTTTATTAGAGAGTGGTTCCCCTCTGGGATCCCACTCCTTACTGTAGAGGTAAATTTCCCAATTTGACTCTTGATTGATGCAACTATAAAGTCTAATTGTTGATCAGTTTTCCTATTATGCTGCTTCGTTGATTTGGGTGTTCACATTCCCCAACTGTGATTGCATGCTAGACATCATGTTACTATTTCTCACCATACATTTCCCCAATCTACCAGTAAGGGAATTTAACTGGTTTATGGATTTTTTTACTATTGTTCGAACAAGCTTCCCCTGGGAGGTTTTTGAAATTGCCTTGTCATTGTAGTGGTTTATTTTGTGGAACCTCATAGGATTTATTCTTCCTATGGCTTGTCCTCTTCCCATTGATTGAGATTGTTGATTCAATTGGAAAGAGCTTTTTGTCTCATAGGTATTTCCATATGAGAAACATGGGTGCTCGGGCCTTTTGTAACTTACATAAGAAACATTCTCCACGAGCATCATATGTTAGTCTTCCAGTTCATGACTGAAGATGCAATGATCAATACCATGGTTGTCTTCTTTGTATGTATTACATTTCACAATCACCTCTGTACGGTATCTTAAATTTGCATCCTTTAAGTTCCGCACATTTGTTGCCATTCTATCTAGCTTGCTATTCAAACTTTCAAGCAACTTTGATCATGAAGAGGAATTGAAGGGTGATGAGTTGGTGTTGATTGCTAATGCACTTCCAATAGGACCTTTGTCATAGTCTCATCCTGCTTATATTTGCAACCATATTGTTTATGATCTCCCTAGAGAGTTCAATGTCATGTTTCATGAAATCACTCTCTGTCGATGTGCTAAGGGATGTTCTCTCTATCGAGGTGAGTCCTTCATAGAAATTGGTTATAAGAAAACTCTCTTCAAAGTTGTGATGCGGATAATACGTAGTTATTCTTGGTATTGCTCCCAAGCTTCATACAAATGTTCAGTAGGCTTTTGCTTAAAATCGGTGATCTTATGCTTGATTCGAAGCATCTTCTTAATGGGAAAGAATTTGTTAACAAAAACTTCAGATAATATTTCCAGGCAGTGAATCTTTTTAGTGATAGGTACCAAACTAAAGCTTTGTCTCTTATAGAAAATCTAAGACCCTTTCAGGTAAATGATATCTTGAGGACCATATTTATCTTATGAGTGTCACTAAGATTTTTAAAGGCATCAATGTGATGGTATAGATTTTCTTCAACATTATTTCCTTAAAAGTCTGATTCTAGATGATATTGAGGAATGCAAGCTTCATTTCAAAATTCATCACGGGAATGCTAGGTATCACGATAGGTTGCATGTCATCATTTTTACAGGTTGTGGCAAACGAACAGAGGGATCAATGATTTTTAGGAGCTTGTCTAGTGGTTGGTGAGGCAGCCATTGGATCATCAAAGAGGTGATTTACTTGTGGGAATTCACTAAAAATCTCCCGTATTTGAAGAAGGAATTGACTACCTAACATATTTGTCAAAGCACTCGCCTAGGCATGCCTAGGTGGCTGCCTAAGCGGCAAGGCATCCAATGATTACACTTAGACAATGTCGTTTTATTTATAATGCCACATTGACCTAGTTTTGTGGGCCTGGATGTATTATCGCGTACTTTTAATGTTTAATGTGGCTATACCAATGTTAAAAGTCAATATTGTTGCATATGCTATGTGCCAAATATCACTTTTCATTGGATCGAATACTCTTTTTTGTTTGACCTAGATATAATCCTCTTAATACACATCTATTGATTTGTCTTACTGTGCACCTTTAATTTAGATTGTATTTAGTAGATATGCTATGAAGGATAGTATACATTACTTAATACTTGTAGCTATGTATGAGAATAAATATATATTTACTTGTTGATAACTCTCTTACATTCTTTACAATAAATCTTTTCTTTTTCTTGATGTTATTGTTATTGGAAATATATACAAATATAATTGGTTATTTTTCTATACAATAGAATATATATATGGGGAGATCAACCATATATATTTATATAATTAGATATATAACTATAATATGTGTATATGAGTGGGGAATGTTCATAAAAACCTTGGAATAATGCATATATACATAAAACATATACATAAAAAATTAAAGGTCATCTAGGCAACACTTAGTCGCGCTGAGTCGTGCATAGTCATAAGGCATTCAGTTAGAACTTTGTGTCGCCTTGATGCCTTCACAAGTATGCTACTGAAAAAGAAATTGAACAATTCAGAGTTAATGATTGGAAACATAAACAGTACTGAAGGTAGACATAAGAAATAGTAAAAGGGTGCAGTTAAGTCTATTACCAAACTAAATACACTAAATAATTCTAAGTAAACCCCAAGTTCTTAGTGATTGTATGTTGTCTTATCCCCGACAATGATGTTAAAAGTTTATCTCTCTTTTTCTTGATCAAAAGTATAAACATGTTTTCTGGATCAAAGGTATCATACTTTAAATTGATACTTAACTTCAAGAGATATCCACAACTCAATACAGAGTCTATTGTAGTAATACCAGGTTGAACATAGGGATAAGGAGAACAAAAAACTAAGAACGAGGGATCTTGACTTAGTTTATTCAATTTAAAGGGATGAAATTGGTATTCCAATTAAGAAACAAATTAATATAGTCAAAGCAGTAAATCTAATTATGAAACATTAAAAGAAACAAAGATAATTGTGAAAACGATAAAAGGGGAACTTGGGTTGGGTATTACCAATCAAACCAGCCTCAACCATGCCAAATCTTCTATTCCAATTTATATATATTCTTAACATGTTTTGCAAACAACCATAAAAGATATTCACTCCTTCCTTCTCTCGAGATCCAGATGAATTTTTATCCAAAAATATATCTCTAGATATGATCACTAAAACATCAAGAATAATTGTATGACATTTGTTATAGTAACATCCCCACTCTTGTGTCCCATTACTAATACATGCATCAGATTGCATTTGTGACAACATGTTACACTAAACGAGATTACTCAAAACATAAAGCATAATCGATCACTAATTAATCGCATACCCAAAAATGTGGGTAAATTAAAACCAATTTCAACGTCAGCACCAGCTCAGAAACATTTGCATAAGAGCCCAACATCTTTCTTATATCCATACTATGCCAAGAATTTGATACAAGTTGTTCTATCGCCTTAGCCACAACATATACACATTGGAGAACAATATTCATATATGCCACACAAACAAGCATTAACATGCTAACAAAATTTCGATTCATTTGAAACATCATATACAAACTTTTCCTGCCCGGACCTGAGAGGACAGGGACAACTCTAGGACACACTAGACATATAATCAACTTTCTCAAAGATTCATTACTATAGCTCCTCTTTACTGCCATACATTTGTTTTCGTCACTTCTGATTACCTAAAAAAATGTGGCAAACCACAAGGGTGAGACCCATGTCCCAGAAGGGAGATATAACCTCCAACAATGCTTATTGATTACAACATTTTAAATAGTAGATAACTAAGCAGTTGGAGTATTTAATAATCAATTGAACATATTGAATAGTTCAAGTATGCTAAATAGATTAAGCAAGTAATCTTAGCAACAAGTATGATAATCAATGCATATATAGATAACAAATAAATCCATTTCTTTGGATAGATATCTACTCAAATATCATCAAATTGCATCTAATAACAACCATTATCATTAATTTGACTATCATCATATTCCTTGCTAACAGCATAAGAAATCTAGTACCATAAGCATCCCTAACATCATGAATATGTCAAGTAAGATAACATGTCTATCAATATTGGCATCTCAAATAAAGGGAAGAGATTTGTATCATAAGTAGAACTAACATCATAACACATTGAACTACATAGGCATGATTATCAGTTTAAGCATTTCTAGTTACATAGCATGGCTAGCAATATTAAACATAGCTAGCAGCAACATCTTAACCATCAGTGTCAGTATATTTGACAACATAAGCATGTTTACAACATGAGAATAACTACAACATAAGCATATCTATTATCTCTTATTTGACTAAACATGATATCAATGAAAAGAAAGCAAACAAGGGTTATCATCCAATATGAAGCGTTGGGTATAACCCTATACAGATATGCTATACGGCTGTCTTACATCTTTTATCATACCCTGAGGAATTTGAGGATACCACTCAAAATCCAATTGACCATTGCTAAGTCAAAATCAGTGACATACAAGATCTAGGAAGAGTCGGACTCCTAAGATCTTCTCTGCCCCCTATTAGTACGAGTCCGCCATAGTGACACATAAGGTCAAGCTGCTAATAGCCTAGTCCATCCTTGGTACAGGTCACGGCACTAGTGAAAGGAGGTGGGTATGCATACCCTACCATCTGAGGTACAACCACAGTTGTCCTCTAATCTTTTCACATATATAATCACCAAGACACGACCGTAGTCATTCTCAATCACATCAAATGAATGAGGCATGACCATATCCAACCTCCACAACATGCATTGTGGATGACAAAGATATATCCTCAACTTGCCACCCCCACATACTCAACAGTATGTGCTCCGAGTTTCCCTTAGGAATACTTGTTTCGCCATCTGGCAAGTTTTGACACTCAGATGGATCTATGGCACAAGGCAGTACATGATTAGAGTTGTACTTGATTAGTTATTCCAATTGGGTGAATTAAGGCTGCATAAAACAAGTGGACATACAAACCCTAATTCACTTATAGAAAGCATATAAATATCACAACTTCAAAATATATAAAATGTGTGAAACACAATTTTTCATCTTATCATCCCATGGTACTATTCACTTGTCATTCATGAGACCACACTAGTCATCATACTATCACAAGATATAAATCATTTTCACAATATCACGAGGTATCAACACTTATAAACACAAGAGGATTACACCTCATTCAGGGCTCAACCATGCCCAAAGGTCATTAAGACCATCATACTATCACAAGATATAAATCATTTTCACAATATCACAGGGAATCAACCCTTATCAACACAAGAGAATTACACCTCATTTAGGGCTCAATCATGCCCAATATCCAAGTCATATTATACCTTAGGAATAATGTACACATAATCATAGGTTCATCTAGAACTGAAATCAGAATAGGGAACATTATAAAAATCAAAATCCAAGTCAAGCATAGCTTTTTAGTGCATGAATCATCATTTTCAAGCAAGAACATGAGCTAGCAAGCTTATGGTAGGCAATAAATGTGGAGAAAGTTATAAAACTTGCCTATAATGAGAATATGAAACCCCAAACATAAGAAATCTTGAGCAAGTAGGGTAGAAAATCCAAGCATAATCTATGAACTCGTCCATCTAGCACCTTTCTTCATCAAATGAGCAAACCCTAAGCATAAGGAGCCAGAAAGGTAGGGTTTTAGAGCTTTAGAGCAAATTATACAATGGAACAGCAAGGTCTAGACCTGGAGAAAGGTCTAAGGAAGGAGAAGACAAAGAGAAACGGAGAAGGAAGGAAGAAAATAACTTGCCTTGGTCGAAATCCCTAGAAGATGACCTTGGAAACCTTAGGTAGGGCTAAATGGAGCTCTAGGAGACCTTCTTCTCCCAAAAGAGGTTGCATTCTACCTTAGAGCACTTGGTTACAGAAAAAAAATAGAGTGGAGTCATTTCTCCAGGTTAGAGTAAAGAGAAAGCAAGCAAAGTTTTGTACTTGGGCAAGGAAGAGGTAAATATAGCCCCTGGATAAGGATGGAAGCAAGCATGAGGTGTAAAAGTAGCTTCCCCATGTGTCTATGGCCTTAAACTATTAAGAATATACAAGTGCACATACAAGAAGATCCCCCACTGTCCATATATACCTGCTTAGCTTTCCTTTGTCGAATTTCCCAGCCAATCACATAATTCATTAGTTGATAGCTACTAAAGGTAGCTCATCCATGCAGGGATAAACCCTAAAATACCCTTGAGGAAAACACATTCAAACCATGACTTACCTAGGAGACCCATGGCTCAAAACACTCAAGAATGATAATATAACATCTAAGGAACATAATGTATGTGACAAATTGCAAAGAAAACCCCTCAATTGGGTGAATTGTAGAAAAGTCCAAAATGTACATAGAATTGCATAACTTGCTCAAATAGTGTCCAAATTGGATCAAATTTGAAACTTAAGCTTGTATTATGATTTAAAAACATATAAAAAGGTTATATTAGGGTTATAATCATTAAATTATTGTAATTAATCTCATTCAACTCGTTAAGCAAGTTTTGGGGCCTTACAACTATAAACCCCTAACAGGGATTTCGCCCCCGAAATCCAAGGTAAACAAAGATGGTACTTCCTCTGCACCTCATCCTATTACCTTCACATGGTTATTTTCATATCATGGTGATGTCACATCATTCATACATATCTCATCTTGGGTCAAAACAAAAAAAAACCACATAAGAAGACATTTGCAAATATGGAACACAAAAACTTGTTGTGCCACATGTACAAATATAATAGCAACTTTCAACTTTGGGACTCAATTGTCATCTCAAAATATTCTATATATTGTATCACGCATCACTCAAAGGCGACACTCACTAGATCTTACCAAGCATAGAACATCAGGTATCTATTATCATATGCAACTTTACAAGGTTTCATCTCTATGCTCCTTTAATGGTTGTTGTAATCAACAACTCAATCAACCATGTAGGCACCCCCTAGTTTTCAAGAACTTATAAGGAATATGTTTTTAGAGGATTATCTGATCATCTCAATGGTGGACTAACCATCTATTTGGTTGAAGAATCATACACTTGTATATAACTGTTAACAAATATAGCTTCCTGATTGACCTTGTTAGGGGTCAAGCAATGACATTGTCTTCATCTTACTAGGATTCACATAACATACTTAATAGATGTATCATAACTCCTAGAGGATACTCTAGTCAACCCCCAACTCACTCTTGTTCAACTTGTCTTATAGATATTGTTGCTTCGACAATCCTAAGGTTTTTGAAGAAATATTGATCATATTTTTTACCATATTTGAAATACATTGACATGTCATCATTCAAAGCTTGATATAACTTGTATGACATGAATGGAACACTCTGTTCCTCCTATTCATAAATTCTATTTGTACATTGGTTAGTCTGAAGGACATAACTCTAAAATCATCATGGTCATGTGAATTATGTCATCCAATCTAACTCTTATTCATTGATATTTGATCATAGGTTTAACTTAAAGGAACACAATATCACATATCTATTTACCAACAACCATCTATCCTTGATAGTGGTCTTTCCCAGCTATCATTGAACCATACACAACATTATAGAATCACTTTTATTTTTCCTTCCAACATTTAGAGGGTCATCATTAACTCTCTTTCTCTCTATAAGGGAGAGGAACACTTGGAATGTTCATTTAATAAACATCTCCAACCTTCACATATTTCTCATACTATTGATACATCTTTTTTTGGTCGGTCAAAACTCATGTTGCTTTTTTTTTAATTTTTGTATAAAATGTACAAAACTTGTTAGTTCTCAAAGCGAGAAACCAACTAAAAAGGAAGAAAGAGAAAGATCTATCTCTACATCTATTGCAGCTGAGGGAAGGATGAGAGAATACACAAGGTGAAATACTTTCCCTAGGAAAAAGAAACACGGAAGAAACCCCAAACAAGGGACAAGACAAAACTCCAAAACGAAAGCATAAACCACAAATGATCAACCGGGGAACACCAAGCACATAGAGACCCAACAGGAAGACCAACATCCAAGCACATGGATCAGCTCACAGCCTCAAATGTCCAGCAGCAGAACCCACCAGAGCCAAAAAAACTAGTAGTACCAGGGAATGTCAGGCACCACTTCAGCCTTGCGAAAACTTTAAAGCTTCAGAAACAAAATATCAGCTTGAAAAAAGCACCAAAGCCAGTGTCAGTCAACAGGATCCATCAACACCCCTGCCGCATAGCAGGAAAACTAGCTCCCAAAAAACTCAAGATAAAGAATTGAGTGAGCTCTGCCACTCCCAACCGGGATCAGCTCATCCACTCAACAAGAGCCTGCAGCACACCAAACAACCACATCCAGCCATGAAGGAGAAATAATTGAGTGAGCTCTGCCACTCCCACACCGAGATCATCTCATCCACTCAACAGAAGCCTGCAGACAACCAAAACACAAAACCAGGGAACCAAAGGCCACAAACAACAAAGGGTGAGCTCTGCCACTCCAAGAAGGATAAGCTCGCAACCAACCCAGAAAAAAATGACCAGAACCAATCGTCCAAGGCCACCAAAGGACCAAAAGAACAAGCCAAATAGATCACAGAACATCCAAGCACATAACAGCAACAGCAGAAAGCATAAGGAATAACCTGAGCAAGAAACGGAAACCCAGACTTCAAGAAGCAAAGAGCAGCAACATATAACATCAGCAAGCTATCATAGAGCCGGAGCAGCCAGATTCAGACCATCCTCCTCATCCCGGAGGAAGCAAGCCTTATCCAGAAAACCCAAGAAGGACCAGGCCTAGCCGAAGAAGAAACTGCCACTACAAGGAAAGACAAGCTTCAGTAGAGAAGACGTTTATCCAGGATAGAAAATCACAGCACAGTAGGTCCACAGAGCAAAACCATAACAGGCACCATCAAAACATCCCAAGCAACACATTAACTAGCATCAAGGATCAGAAAATCTTCCAAGATAAGTTTCCACACATCCTCTGAAGATCTATAAACCTCATCATGCACTCTCTTATTACGCTCATACCAAGAATGATAGAAGATAAGGCTACTTAAAATACCAACCTTACTGCTACCAGTAGAAATAAGATCATTCCAGCACTGAGGAATCGAGAATGAAGACATAACAGATCGAGCTAGATCCCAGATACTATGGATAAAAGTGCATCCAAACAGTAAATGAAAAGAATCTTCATACCCAAATTTACAAAGAAAGAAAATAGATGCAAGGGATATTCCTCTTCTTCTTAGAAAATCAGAGGTAGGAATCCGACTATGTCTAGCCTTCCACAAATGAATAATAGCTTTTTTGTGGGTTTTGATATTCCATAACCAGGCAAAGCCATCATCCTATGGTCTATGAATTCTAACAGCATTCCAAAAGTCATTGTACTTAGGACACTTCAAGTTCATAAAAGTAAGATAATCATCCTTCAAAGGGTCAATCTTCTCAGCTTTAAGATAATTCAAAATAACCTCTTGATGTCTATTAGTACTTTTAGGCATATGCCACTCAGAATTCTTAATAGTAATATCCACCTTCGCATCCCAAGGAAGACCAGACATAGATATAAGATTCCTTCCAACAAGGTCACTAAGGAAACCACCTTTAGAGAACCAGGGATCCTGCCACAACAAAGTATTGGAACCCGACCCAATATAAAATCTAATATGATTCTTCAGCATGTCTCTGGCTCTAATAATATTGTTAAACAGCCAAGAAAAATTCGAAGAAACACTGACCAACCAAAAGGATATTGTTTTTAAGTATTTTTCCGATATCCATTTGACCCATAACAAGTCCTTCTAGCTGGCTACGTTCCAGGTATTAACAAAAAGACAAGCTACTGACATGTCTCTTGCCTTTTTTAGGCCAAGACCACCTTCCTTCTTAGGTTCAGTAACATTATCCCACTTCACCAAATGGAGATTCCTCTTAGATTCTGAGCCACTCCAAAGGAAGTCTCTACAAAGCTTATCAATCTGGTCCATAGTAGAAACAAGAATAGGAAAGCAGAACAACCAATAAGTATGCATGTTGCGGAGAGTGGATTTAATGATCTCCAATCTAGCAGCCATAGAAAGAAGCTTAGCTTTCCAAGAGTCCAGCCTACCTTTGATTCTATCCACAAGATTAGAGCATAATTTTTTAGATAGCTTCCCTGTAAAAATAGGGAGACCAAGATACTTAGAAGGGAAGGAACTTTCCTTGAAACCAAGAGTCTCAAAAATGGGAGCTTTAAGGACCCCTTTACTGAAAATAATCGAACTCTTAGACTGATTAACATGGAGACCAGATATATCCCCAAACGCATGAATAATCTCATTAATAGCACAAGCATTGTCATAATGAGCTTTGGAAAAGATCATGAGATTGTCAGCAAAGATAATGTGAGATATAGCAAGATTCTTAGATGCTCTAATAGGACTAATCTTCCCCTCCTCTTCAGCAACATTCATTAATTTTGTGAAACCTTGCATAGCAATAACGAAAAGATAAGGAGCAAGGGGATCCCCTTGCCTCACACCATTAGAGGGTTTAAAAGATTCAGAAGGCTCACCATTTATAAGAACCTGGTATGAGGTAGAAGCAAAAATCTCCTCAATCCATTTGATCCACAACATAGGGAACCCCATCTTCACCATGACAGAAAAGAGATAGTTCCAATTAACAGAATCATAAGCCTTTGTAATGTCAGCCTGGAGGCACATCATATTAGGGCTAGTATGCTTCTTGAAATCACTAAGAATCTCATTGGTAAGAAAAGTGGCATCTCTTATGCTTCTACCTTTAACAAAAGCACACTGCTTCTGATCAATAATGGACGGAAGAACCTCTTGAATTCTATTGGCAAGAATCTTAGATATAATTTTATAGAAAACATTGCAAAGAGCTATAGGACGCCAATTTTTAATGTCAGACGAATCACCACCTTTAGAAATGAGAGTAATGAAGGTCTTATTAGCTTCTCTAAGGAGCCTCCCATTAGAAAAAAATTTCCATGATCACAACAGCTACATCATCGCCAATAACACTCCAAGATTTTTTGTAGAAAACATCGTTAAACCCGTCTGGTCCCAGAGCCTTATCATTATTCAGATTATTAACAATGTCATTAATCTCATCTCTAGTGACACCACGAATAAGAGAGAACTTTTGACTAGAGTTAAGGGTTCTACCTTTCCAAGCACCCTTCCAAACATGATCACCAAGAGAGTAAGTGTTGAACAAGTTACTATAGAAGGAAGAAATAAACCTCTTTATCTCAAAAGGGCAGTGAGAGATAACATCATCAATACTGAGTTTTTTAATAGAATTGGAGTTCCTCCTGACCTTCATTGAAGAATAGAAAAAGGAAGTATTTGAATCCACTTCTTTAAGCCAAGCAATTCTAGATTTTTGCTTATAGAAAGCTTCTTGGACCCTAGCACATTTACTAGCTTCCAGCCTCAAACACTTAGCCTTGGTCTGAAGGACTTCATCCGTAGGATGTAAATCAGCCTCAATTTGAGCTTTAAGGGCATTAAAACTAGAAATATTGGCTTTATCATTCACATCTCCAAAAGAATTCTTATTCCACTTTGAAAGTTTAGTTCTCAGTAAGGAAAGCTTTTTATAAAGCCTGAAGGTAGCAAAACCTTGCACATCAGTACTCCAAACTGACCTAACAATGTTAAGAAAATGGTCATGTTGAGCCCAAGAGTTGATAAATCTAAAAGGAGATTTGATCTTTCTAGGATGTCCAACAGTGAGAAGAATTCTTTTATGATCACTAATGATGTTAGAGATAACTTCTCCAGAAAACTCAGCATTGAGAGATAAGAACTCAGCATTATAGAGGACTCTATCAATCCTCGAGGTAGCAAAACCAATACCATCCTGGTTATTACTCCAAGTAAAGAAAGGACCTTGAAGGTCTAAATCAAAGAGACCACAATTAAGACTGCAACTGTTAAAATCATACATAGAGCATCTAGATGGTTGTTGCTTGCTAATTCTTTCATTGGATTTCCTAACACAATTAAAGTCACCCATAAGAATCCACGGTCTATCCATCTTGTGAAAAAAATTATCAATAGAATTCCATAGAAAGGTCCTATCCTTGTCCGGATTGTGGCCATACAGCGCAGACAAGAAAAAATAAGAATCTCCAACAGAAACACCCATATGAACAACCTGGTCATTCTCATCCAGCTTAGTAATACATCAATTATCCTCTTTCCACAGAACAATAATCCTACCCAAAGGGTGAGAAGAGTGATTACAAACCCAGGCATAGTTAGGAAAATATTTAGACATAAAACTGGACATTTTCTTATATCTCAACTTAGTTTCAACCATAATGAAGATGTCATTCCCCGCCCTCCTGATTTCTTCTTGGACAGGGATAATCTTATTGCTAATCCCTCTAACATTCCAAGAAGAAATAGAGAAAGAAGGAGTCATTTAATACCCGGGGCTGTTGAACTATCAGCCTCAGTATTTTCAGATGACAAATGAAGATCAGCTTGAATAGGAGAGTATTGAGAGTTTTCAACCCTGTGATAGATACCCACATTCAGCTTAGCTTGACACCTAGGAGGGTCTTTAACATTGATAGAATTCACAGCATTAACAGTTGGAGCCGATGAAGCCTGCGAACTGATGTTACTGCTTGGAGAAACTTTAGGAGCAATAGGAATAGAAACCGGAGTCAAAGGACCTGAAGAACTAGATGCCCTTGCATTACTGACTTCAAAACCTTCGTTAACTTCTTTAGATAGTAACAGATCTTCAATAGCAGGAACTTCCTCACACAACTTCTCTCTAGATCAATTAATTTCCTCCTCATCCACCACTTCCTCAATGATATACAGACCATCATCAATCTTACTACCTTCAGGAATCTCATCGTGATGAGTTTGTACTTGCTTCTTTTTAACCTCCCATACCTTCTTAGAATTTTTATTAGCTTTAAGGATTGGTCTGGTCGCAGCAGGATCTGCATGACAATTACCATGACCCAGGAATCCACACTTCTTACATTTGTAGGGAACCCATTCATATTCCAGTTCAACAACCTGCACATCCCCTTCGTCACTGACCAGTGATAGCCTACTCGGAAAAAAAGCATCTTTATTCATCACAACCAGAATACAAGCATGTTCAATGCAACCGAGATTAAAAGTGCTCTCATCCATTCTGACTGGAGTACCAAGGTAAGAACCTATCCTTTCAAACGTTCGAACATCCCACAGCTCCATAGGGAGTTTGTAGATATCCACCCAGACTGGGACATCCTCCAAAATCGATTTCATCTGCTTCTCACCACTATTGATACATCTTGGATACTAGGATTCATTACATTGGTATCCACCTCATGTGCTATAAGGAACTCACATCCTTATCTCATCTACTTTTACCAACATAATAAATTTTAAAACATATAAGAGGAGTCTCCAAAATTATTGTAAGGCTCAAAAGTAAAATCAGCACAACTTTATGATCTTAGAACCATAGTCCAAACAACCTTATGCTATAATAAGCTATCCACCCTCATGTTTACAATGAATCCAGACATACCAAGTGGCAATGATCCACTTGAAAGTTGTACCCTATAAAGGAAAGACACAAAGTGAAACACACTTCCCATAACATAGTAGTATTTTTCAAGGGTCACTAGCAAAAAGGTAACCAATTCTATTTTCATTATGCAGGTTATAGATTCTTATGTATCATTTTACCTTTTTCATCTCGGGTTCCTTGCCATTAGAATAGGAATCATCATGATTGACATATCTCATTACTCCTTCCTTGATGACTATTTATCCCACTAGTGTATGTTCTCTTATTTTATTATGTTTTTAAACCACTTATCAACAGGTAAATCATCATATTCTTCATTTTCTTCGTTAAATAGGGATCATCTCCCTTAATTTCTTTCACATGCCATGCTTATTTTACATTAACACTTTCTTACACACATAGGTTGGTCTAAGATTAACTTAGGTTCCACTTTATTCCTTTGTCATTGTTCTCATTTATCTTCTCATTTCATACTTATCATTGGAGTTCTCTCCATCTTATGTGTATCTCATATCTTGAATCACTTTATAAGCATAGACTTATATGTCTTTTACTTTATTCTCTTCTTGAATCACATCTTCAAGAACTCCTCTTTTCCTTATTTGTATTCAGAATTAGATTTCATGGAGTTGTATCTTTCTCTTATACTTACCAAACATTCAAGTTGTGATAGATAATGATGTCATTCTCATCTTCTTTAAGGTAGGATTGAGATATTCACACCATGATTTCTTATTCATTATGCTCTTTAGATTCTCTCAAAAGGACTACTTGATCAGAGAATCATAAAGATAACAATCTAAGAGTTCGATACTTACCTTTTTTCAATAATTGAATACCTGGCCAGGGCACCCAAATACTGAGATTAGGCAGTATGCACCATATTTTTATGTCATATTCCTAATTTTGACATCATCCTAGTCCTAAGTCCTAGTGTTCATGTAGACTCGATGAACCTAAAGCTCTGATACCAACTTGTGAGAACTTGTTACACTAAATGAGATTACTCAGAACATAAAGCATATCGATCACTAATTAATCACATACCCAAAAATATGGGTAAATTAAAACCAATTTTAATGTCAGCACCCGTTCAAAAATATTTTCATAAGATCCCAACATCTTTCTTATATCCATACTATGCCAAGAATTTGATACAAATTGTTATATCGCCTTAGCCACAACATATATACACAGGAGAACAATATTCGTATATACCACACAAACAAGCATTAACATGTTAACAAAATTTTGATTCGTTAGAAACACCATATGCAAACTTTTCCTACCTAGACCTGAGAGTACAGGGATGACTCTAGGACACACTAGACATCTAATCAACTTTCTCAAAGATTCATTACTATAGCTCCTCTTTGCTACCACATGTTTGTCTTCGTCACTTTCGATTACCTTAAAAGAAAATGTGGGAAACCACAAGGGTGAGACCCATGTCCCAGCAAGAGATATAACCTCCAACAATGCTTATTGATTACAACATTTTAAATAGTAGATAACTAAGAAATTTGAGTATTTAATAATCAACTAAACAGATTGAATAGTTCAAGTATGCTAAACAGATTAAGCAATTAAACTTAGCAACAAGTATGATCATCAATGCATATATAGATAACAAATAAATCCATTTCTTTGGATAGATATCTACTTAAATATCATCAAATTGCATATAATAACAATCATTATCATTAATTTGGCTAACATCATATTCCTTGCTAACAGCACAAGCAATCTAGTAGCATAAGCATCCCTGACATCATGAATATGTCTAGTAACATAACATGGCTATCAATATTGGCATCTCAAATAAGGGAAGAGATCTATATCATAAGTAGAACTAACATCACAACACAATGAACTACATAGGCATGATTATCCGTTTAAGCATTTCTAGTTACATAGCATGGCTAGAAATATTAAACATAGCTGGAAGCAACATCTTAACCATCAGTGTCAGTATATTTGACAGCATAAGGATGTTTACAACATGAGTATAACTACAGCATAAGCATATCTATTATCTCTTATTATACTAAACATTATATCAATGAAAAGAAAGCAAACAAGGGTTATCATCCAATATGAAGCATTGTGTATAACCCTACACAGATATGCTATACGGTTGTCTTACATCTTTTATTATACCCTGAGGAATTTGAGGATACCACTCAAAATCCAACTGACCACTACTAAGTCAAAATCAGTACCATACAAGATCTAGGAAGAGACAGACTCTTAAGATCTTCTCTACACCCAGTCGGTATGGGTCCACCACAGTGACACATAAGGTCAAGTTGCTAACAACATAGTCTATCATTGGTACAGGTCACGACACTAGTGAAAGGAGGTGGGTACGCATACCCTACCATCCGAGGTACAACCACAGTTGTCCTCCAATCTTGTCACATATATAATCACCAAGACACGACCCTAGCCGTTCACAATCACATTAGATGTATGAGGCATGACCATAGCCAACCTCCACAACCTGCATTGTGGATTACAAGGATATATCCTCACCTTTCCATCCCCACATACTCAACAGTATGCACTCCGAGTTTCCCTTAGTAATACTCATTTCAACATCTGGCTAGTTCTGACACTCATATGGATCTATGGCATAGGGCACTACATGATTAGAGTTGTACTTGATTCGTTATTCCAATTGGGTGAATTAAGGCTGCATCAAACAAGTGGACATATAAACCCTATTTCACTTCTAGAAAGCATATAAATATCACAACTTCAAAAGATATAAAATGTGTAAAACATAATTTCTCATCTCATCATCATATGGTACTATTTAGTTACCATTCATGATACCATACTAGTCATCATACTATCACAAGATATAAATCATTTTCACAATATCAAGGGTATCAACCCTTATCAACACAAGAGGATTGCACCTCATTTAGGGCTCAACCATGCCCAGAGGTCATTAAGATCATCATACTATCACAAGATATAAATCCTTTTCACAATATCACAAGGAATCAACCCTTATCAACACAAGAGGGTTACACCTCATTCAGGGCTCAATCATGCCCAAAGGTCATTAATACCATCATACTATTCCCTGCAAGATCATCATTATCATTGCATGCCTTATAACAAGGCTCAAAAACATCACTTACATATAATACACCATATTAGCACAATATTGCATTAATGAGCTAGGAGATATTCATAAACAATCATATCAGGGTTATATCAACATTAAGAACATTCCTTTATTACATCAACATGTAAGTAATCTAGATATGATTAACACTCATCATATTCATAATGCACATGTTTAGTATAAGAGAGTATCAACCATGTGGCTATGATAACCACCAATTAACACATTAAGGTTATGATCATGTTAAGGAGGTTATTTCACCATCATTCCATCATATAAGAATGTTAAACATGAATACTCATCTTTATCTATTTGCATTATAGTTAGGTTCAACATGATAAATTATATCAATGTTACTAATCAGCACTTATACTCAAACCCTAACTCACAACATCCCCTTGGATCATGGATACATAGATGAATCATCTCCATCACATTCTATAATATTCTCAAGTATGAACCCACACATAAATCAAGGTGTAACCATCAGGTTATAGCATACTAGGGTTTCTATAACAATAAGAGAGTACTCCATGATTGTATTAATCATTTAAGGACTATTCACATCCAATTACCATCATTTAGTTATATTAAAGCTAGGTATAACAATCTATACCTCATTAGGGTTACATATCAACATAATATGGTTATCACCCCTTCTATTCATATGAGTGAATAGGTAAGACTACCTTATTAAGGGTAACCCTCCATTTGTTCCATCATCATTCAACCCATATCACCATACCACAATGTCACCCAGAACCATTGGATGTTTAAAAGGTAAGACCATTGGTTGTTTACATAAGTAAACACCTTGGATAAATCACCTATGAATTCCTTGATTTATGCTCTAGAAAGAGTCACCATCTAAACCTAGACATCCCTATATTAAAAACACAAAAAGTTTCATTGAGAGTAGGGTAAAACTCACAATCAACTGTTCATTTAAAACAAGCCATCCATTGTCAACAAGTAAGCTCCTTAAGTTGATGATATAAAGGAAACCATCTAAATCACATTATTAGGACCAACATATTACATTAGCCATCATTCCACTTTATTGGAGGAATAAACATTATATCTTGACCATATGGTCAAGTTCATATATTAAAACCATCAATTACAGTATATGTCTGACCATTGCATCAAGTGACCCAAAAAGCCATTGGTCTAAGGCTTAATTGATGCTACAACTACAATGCTTAACTAAACATAGGTTGTAGAGACCTGATCCACAATCATTAGTGACCATTAAATAACCATAGGTTGTTAGATCAACACTATATTCATTACTCATCATCAAATATTAAGCTAATGTCATCATTGATTGATAACATCAGTAGGGTACTTAATGGTTGATCATTAAACTTCTAATTGATCCAAAACCTGACCTAAGGGGTGACCATAGGTTTTCACCATCATATGACACATTTGATTTCGACCACCAGTTGTCATGAAGACAACACCATAGGTTTGTTGCAATGGTACCATCATCGGATAATGGGTTTCTAGAAGAAATCAGCCTTAAACCCTAAAACTGACCATTGATTGATAGGTGCTTAGCACCATAGGTTGTCAAACCAACCTGATCCAAGTCATATTATACCTTAGTAATAATGTACACATAATCACATGTTCATATAGAACTGAAATCAGAATAGGGAACATTATCAAAATCAAAATCCAAGTCAAGCATAGCTTTTTAGTGTATGAATCATCATTTTCAAGAAAGAACATGAGCTAGCAAGCTTATGGTAAGAAATAAACATGGAGCAAGTTATAAAACTTGCCTATAATGAGAAGAGGAAACCCCACATAGAAGAAATCTTGATCCGATAGGGTAGAAAATCCAAGCATAAGCTATGAACTCGTCCATCTAGCACCTTTCTTCATCAAATGAGCAAACCCTAAGCATAAGGAGCAAGAAAGGTAGGGTTTTAGAGCTTTAGAGAAATTCTACCATGGAAAATCAAGGTTCAGACCTGGAGGAAGGTCTGAGGAAGGATAAGAGAAAGATAAACGGAGAAGGAAGGAATAAAATAACTTGCCTTGGTCGAAATCCCTAGAAGATGACCTTGGAAACCTTAGGTAGGGCTAAATGGAGCTCTAGGAGACCTTATTCTCCAAAAAGAGGTTGTATTATGCCTTAGAACACTTGGTTCCACAGATAAATAGAGTGGAGTCATTGATACAGGTTAGAGGAAAGATAAAGCAAGCAAAGTTTCATACTTGGGCAAGGAAGAGGTAAATATAGCCCATGGATAAGGATGGAAGCAAGCATGAGGTGTAAAAGTAGCTTCCCCATGTGTCTATGGCCTTAAACTATTAAGAATATATAATAACACACACAAGAAGATCCCCCACCTTCCATATAGACCTGATTAGCTTTCCTTTGTCGAATTTCCTAGCCAATCATATAATTCATTAGTTGATAGCTACTAAAGGTAGCTCATCCATGAAGGGGTAAATCCTAAAATACCCTTGAGGAAAACACCTTCAAACCATGGCTCAACTAGGAGAACCATGGCTCAAAACACTCAATAATGATAATATAACATCTAAGGAACATAATTTATGTGACAAATTGCAAGCAAAACCCCTCAATTGGGTAAATTGTAGAAAAGTTCAAAATGAACAGAAAATTGCATAACTTGCTCAAATAGTGTCCGGATTGGACCAAATTTGAAACTTAAGCTTGTATTATGATTTAAAACATATAAAAATATTATATTAGGATCCTAAGCTCAAATAGTGTCCGGATGGAAGCAAGCATGAGGTGTAAAAGTAGCTTCCCCATGTGTCTATGGCCTTAAACTATTAAGAATATACAATAACACACACAAGAAGATCCCCCACCTTCCATATAGACCTGATTAGCTTTCCTTTGTCGAATTTCCTAGCCAATCATATAATTCATTAGTTGATAGCTACTAAAGGTAGCTCATCCATGAAGGGGTAAATCCTAAAATACCCTTGAGGAAAACACCTTCAAACCATGGCTCAACTAGGAGAACCATGGCTCAAAACACTCAATAATGATAATATAACATCTAAGGAACATAATTTATGTGACAAATTGCAAGCAAAACCCCTCAATTGGGTAAATTGTAGAAAAGTTCAAAATGTACAGAAAATTGCATAACTTGCTCAAATAGTGTCCGGATTGGACCAAATTTGAAACTTAAGCTTGTATTATGATTTAAAAACATATAAAAATATTATATTAGGATCCTAAGATTTCAATTATTATAATTAATCTCATTCAACTCATTAAGCAAGTTTAGGGGCCTTACAGTATTGGAATCATCCTCTTGAATAAAACCAAATCAATCATCACAAGAAGGTAGATAATCAAACAAGGTATGCATTAAAATTAGAGTATAGAAACAAAATTTAAAAACGTATTTATTAAATTGGATAAGGAAAAGATTACATGGTTGGGAGGGTCTCATGGCTAATCCCAACCCAAGTTATGGATTTTAGCCACTCATGGCACAGAAAAGAAAAAGATTACAACTTGAACAAGTCATGATAAGGAAAAAGAGGGAAGAAGTCAATACAAGGTTAGATCAAATAATCGATCTATCCACCTTCTAACAAGGAGGTGGATGGTCTATCTAGGTCGATGACACTAGCTAGGTTAATGTTCTCTAGACTTTGGCTCTAAACTTGGAAGCAGCCTTCTAGCTTGTTGACTCCAAACTCCAAGATGCCTTGAATGCCCTTGGGGTCTATTTATAGGCTTGCACTTATGCTTTGTTGATCTTTGATTGGTCCACATGATGTGGACTATTGGTATCCCTACCATTGATTAGAGGGATCAATGAGACTTTGTTTGGCCGATGATACTTCATTGGTCATGAGTAATGTTGATCGATGAAAGATTGACATGCTGATTTTTGATGAACTATCAACATGAAGGTTGATAGATAGTATTGATACTATTAGTTCAATGGTTCAAGCTCGATGCGGTCTTTAAGACTTGTCTTCTTGTCAATCTCAAATCCATCATTCTTTCAAATTGATGGTCATAAGCTCAATGGATGGGTCCATCCATCTCTTGAATGAAGGCTCAAGTGTCAACCTAATAGGTCGATGAGATATGGAATTATTTTGAGGTCGACATTTGTATCATGAATAATGATCAATTTTGGAGGTCAATGGAAATGTCATCGATCTTCATGATTTTGAGTTAATTTTCTTGGAGAAAAGATATATCTCATGTCATTTGTGTTGTGTTGATGTGGTTGAAAATCTTTTGGATATGTTAGCTTGCTATATATCGGTTAATATTTCAATTAACAATGCATGCTATATTTATTTAGGATAAATTTAATTAAAATTCATGGAGTTTCATTTCCCAATAATTTTATCATCATTCTTAGAAATTTAAGCATGTCCTCTTATGATCTCTAATTTTAATAAGTGCTTTCTTGACAATTTATTTCCAAATACAATGTCCTTAGGCATTATTGAGGACATGGACTTCTAAATTGAGTAGACTTATTTCTTTCCACTTTAATAACTAGAGTTCTATGAAAAATGTGACACCAAAAATAGTAACACTTCAATTATGTCTTTATTTTTTGTTCTCATGGATGGTTGAACTAGTTTTTCTTGGTCTAATAACAATTATGATGGATTTTGTGCTTGAGTGGGTCCGTCGAATGATATTAGTCACATTATTAAAGGTAAAGGTAGATTAGATAAGTTCAAGAATATGTCCTTGTTGAAGGTATTACTTTTAGTAATAAGAAGGAAAAATGATTCATATAATCATATTAACTTTTTATCATCAGATACATGATATTTGCAAGAGTCATCTATTTTAATGAATATTCCACCTTATTAGTAACAAAACATTGTTCCATTTTTTAACATTAGCTAAAAAATGTATGTTATCAATATGAATTATTGATAAAAATAATTTTCACCTATCATTTTTAATACCAAAAACAACATTATGCTATGAATATGCATTAATGGAAAAAATCATTTTCACCTATCATTTTTAATAGTAAAAAACAACACTAAATAAATTCAAATCGGGCATTTCATTTATTCATATCGGTAGTAGTGATCCTTTCTATAACTCAATAGGAACTTAATGGAACTCACACATCAACTAGCTACCAACTGGCTCCCTTTTCAAGTACATTTTTCATCCATTCCTACTCATAAATTTCAAACTACTTAGTTGATTTGCACTAGGACTAAAACAAAATTCCCTCTAAATATGCAGGTATAGTTTTTTCCTCATATTTAGTTAATTTTATGACTCATAATATTATGTGTTATAAAAACCATTAAGAAGAACATACTTTTCAAAAAAAAGCATGCAATCGTCATGTTTCACTTACATAGGTGTTAAACACTGAAATACAATTGAAATAAAAAAAGATGATCTCTCAACAAAGGGACCTAAACGTATTTAGAATACAAAATATATGTAAGAATTTTTCTCCAACACACTCTTAAAACAAGTTTATAAGTGTAACCCAGCCAGTGTAGCGTGGATGGTTCAGCCTGACATGTCCTTCCCGAGAAACCCAGGTTCAAAACCTCCTATCGCATTGTATTTACAATCCCTTGGGTCATACTAGGCTCTGACACCTGTTTGAGGGAGGGAGAGATTAATGTCTCTTCTAACTCAAAAAATTTTATGTGTCATCTTGCTTACACATTATGTATTTGAATAAGCAATATTTCATGGAAGTGTGGTATTATTATTTTTGGGATGGTGGGTCTCATACTTTGTGTAGTTTCACAATGTATCTAAATCTCATGTCTGTGAATTTATTTAGAAATAACTTGTGGATTGTTGTGACTATAAGGTGTTCAATGGATATTAAAAAAATTATGAGATAAGAACTAATTACACCAAAGACATCAACTCTTTTTTGATAAAATAAAATATAAGCAACACATCTTACAATTTTGACTAGTATATGGAACACTTGGAATTCACCAGTCTAATAGAATTACTATTCATAAAACTATCTAGTTGTTTGATTAAAATTATAGCTTGATCAATAACTTTGATCTGAACCAAAACCATGTATACTATGTATGAATTTTATGCATGCATGCAGCGCAGACAGTATGTTAGATAAAAGTGTCAATTGGAAAAGAGAAAAAGGACAACAACAAAAAGAAACCCCAGATAGAGTGACATATTATATAGTAAAATAATGTGGGGTCAATATATGAGGGTTCTCCTATAACAACAACATATATGGATCAGTAATAAGAGATGGATAGATTAATAAACTAGTGAGATACTTTGTACAACATCATTATATGATGTTCATGAAAGATTAGGTAAATGCATGCCTTTTACTTGTTGGATTTTGGGAGCATAAGTGCAACAAACTTTAATATATTCCCTAAAAGCCCTCGAGTAATATCCACATTATGCTCCTATATATAGGCTAGGTTTATGAGGATATACCTTATAATATAAGAAGCTCAAATGATTAACTCGAATCTATATTTTTGTCCATTCCATCTCCTTGCCTATTAATTTTATATCGCTAATTGTTGCACGTGTGATGAGCATCCATACTATATAATATTCACTTCGACTTCAACTTAGATGTTTTCATCTCTTCTATTGTAAATTCATGTGTTGAGTGAGGCAACACTTTAGTTTTGATATAGATATATTGAAATATTTTAAAATAGCAAATGTTTATAAATGAATTATGGTGTGCTAGAAATTATTTAGTCACACATTGTCTTCAAGCTCTATGTTACTATTGGAGAACGAGTTGTAGCTAAATTCAAAAAACATTTGATCCAGAAAGGTATAATATTTTGATTTTCATGTTTTGAATCTATTTTGGAATGTCTTATAATCTTCAAATAGTGAGAGAATGTTGGCCACTTGTTCTACATTGTCTATTTTATAATGATGACTTCACAATTACATTCATATGTGTTTAATATGTTTACTAAAATTATTTTAGTATGATTCCCCAAACCATAAAGTCTAGAATATGAGATTCAAATTAAATCATGCACAAAAAATTATGATTATAGAATAGACAAGGTTTCCTGAGAAAAGATAACTATCTTGGCTATTGAGGTATTCCTAAATCTTGGCTTAACCCAATTTCTTTCCCTAAAAACTAAGCCTACCAGTAAAATATCTAAGAGGCAAAAAGTTCATTAATCAAGAGTTTAAAGGAGAAACTCATCCATCTAACTTTCCTTATGTGTCCGACGATACCCTTAGGCTAAAAATTACCTAGTGAATCTTAACAAATTTTACCATTGTTGTAGCTTTTTGCAAGTGCACAATTAGTTGTTAGAGGGGGCAAAAAAACTTAAAGAAAGTATATTGGATTCCTACCTACACTCATTAAGACGGCTATAATTCATCCCAATAAAGTTTACTGACTAGAAGGCACCCATAGCTTTAAATAGTAGGACTTAAGAAATTCTTAAGGTGGTCCCTATGTTATAGTTGATATATTTTTTTTCTCAAGAGTCCATAGTCACTTCCTTGAGCTTGATCACTTGCTTACATCCATTAGAGTGGATAAGATACTTGCATGAGAGAACTTCCTAATTATTATCTTATGAATCGCTCCTCTTTCTTACAATCTCTCTCCCTCAAAGGTTTATTGAAGCTCATTCTTTTCTAATGAAGGTTTAATGTAGGTGACCTTAGAAAAGGTTATTGTCTCCTTGCTCAAAAAAAGAAGGTAGTTATTCTTGATATAAAAAGAGAAATTTTCTTGATGTATCCTCTTGGTGGTTAATATAAGGTGGTACTCAAAGTTTGAAAATCCTAGAGGTTTCTCTCTCTAGGTATTGGAGATGTGACATTTCAAGTCGGAACTACTCTAAATACTTATTTTTCATTGTGGTTTGTTCAATCTCTCTCATGCTTGCTTGTTTTGTTTATTACGCTTATCATGTGATATCCTACACAATGTAGAAGTCTTACAAATTCTATTTTAGTTTTCAACAGCACAATTCACCTGCACTTTAGCTCGAATATTCTACACAACATAAAGGTATGCGACAAAATCGTAGTTTTGCACCCTCAATGCAAGTCAGGAAATAAGTTCACAAATTTTGTTGATATCGTCACCCAGGCAATTCAAACGCAGGGCCTCCTAGTTATGGTGTTGATGTGTGACTATTCTTCCAGTACAACCGTGTCCATATGAATCCTAATGCAGGCTCTGATTAATCCTCGTTCACCAATATCTGGATTCGGTATACATTTCATTTGAACATCCATTGTAAGGCCCCTGAACATTCTTAATGAGTTGAATAAGCCTAATTACAATAATTGAATGCTTATAACCCCAATATAACATTTTTCTATGCTTTGAAATCATAATACAAGATTAATTTTCAAATTTGGTCCAATTTGGACACTATTTGAGCAGTTATGCAATTTTCTATACATTTTGGACATTCTACAATTTACCCAATTGAGGGGTCTTATTTGCAATTTGTCACATACATTACGTTCCTTATATGTTATATTATCATTCTTGAGATTTTTGAACCATGGGGCTCCTAGTTGAGCCATGGTTTGAAGGTGTTTTCCTCAAGGGTATTTTAGAGTTTACCCCTTCATGGATGAGCTACCTTTAGTAGCTACCAACTAATGAATTATGTGATTGGTTAGGAAACTCGACAAATGAAAGATAATAAGGTCATTGGGGGAGCTTCTCATGTGTGTGATTGTATATTCTTAATAATTTAAGGCCATAGACACATGGGGAAGCTACTTTTACACCTCATGCTTGCTTCTATCCTTATCCATGGGCTATATTTACCTCTTCTTTTCCCAAGTTTGAAACTATTCTTGATTTCTCTTTCCTCTAACCTGGAACAATGAATCCAATCTGTTTTTCTGCGGAACCAAGTGCTCTAAGGTAGAATACAAACTCTTTTTGGAGAAAGAGGTCTCTTAGAGCTCCATCTAGCCCTGATTAGGGTTTCCAAGGTCATCTTCTAGGGAATTCGACCAAGGTAAGTTGTTTTATTCCTTCCTTCTCCATTTTTCTTGCTCTTCTCCTTCCTTAGACCTTCCTCAAGGTTGGAACCCTACTGTTCCATGGTGAAAGTGGTTCTACAACTCAAAAATCTATCCTTCTTGTTTCTTTTTCTAGGATTTTGCTTCTTTGTGGAGAGAAGTACATATTTGGCCAAGTTCAGATCTGAATCTAGGGATTTCTTGCCTTATTTGATCGAGATTCTTTCTTTTAGAGATATGAACTACTCTATAGAGGTGATTTATATAACATTCTTCACTTATATTTCTTACTAGAAGCTTGTTAGTTCATGTTTATGCCTTAATGTGTTGATTTAAGCATAAAGAAACTATGCTTGCTTAGAATTTCGAATTTTTGTGTTGTTCCGTTTTCTGTTCCAATTCTATATGAACTTGTAAACATGTGTATGACCTTTCTAAGGTGTAAAATGATCTGGGACAGTTTTATAGAAACCACCTATGCTGCTATGTGCAAAATAATTGATGGTTCAAATTAGGGTTTTCAAGCTATTTCTGTAACATCCCTGACCTGGGTTATGAATTAACCCTAGGTGTTTTGCCTAAATATGTAATTAAATTCTTGTGATTGTCTTTTGGCATGTAACTAAGTTCCTAAGGAACATACATTTTCAATTCTGACCTTTTTAAAACAATGATTGTAGTATTGTTTGGTAATACAGGGACCTATGTGCAAATTACCCAATTAGAGGGGTTAACTTGCAAATTACACAGGTTAAGATGTTCCTCTAACAAATAGACATCATATGAATGAATATGATGAGGTATGATGGATTTCCCAAGTTTGGTCACCAAGGTGCAGCTTGTGGAGCAATCCTTGTGTTTAAAACCCTAATTTTGGTGTAAAGTGCAATTTACCCAAAATTAGGGGTGCAACTTGTGATATACACTTTCTAGAAAATATTTTATGACTTTTGAAATCATTTAAAGTTATAATAATGAAGGAGTCACTTCATTTGAATAATCATATTATAAGAAATACCTTTGTAATTAAACCACCAAAGTTGTAAGTAAAGGAGACCCTTATATGTATATGTGCACCATAGTGACAAGTTGACCTTCCTTGCCTTTAGTCCTTGGTCTTAGAAGAAGTTTTACCTTAGATATGAAGAGGAGGGACGTGCCTAAAAGAAAGGAAGGACCTAGTTGTGAAAAGGAGGAGTAAGTTGTCCTTATGATGAAAATAACCTCAAAGTATATATGATCCTTTCCTTTGCAACCAAAGGCAACGTTTCCTTTCTTCCCTTCTTATTCCCTTGCTTAGACCGACTTAGGACAGAGCTCAGGAGTAGAGGAAGACGACCAAGTTCATCTAGGTAAGCTTTTATCATCATCTTGCTCGAATTCATGGAGGAAACCAGGTTACAAGGTTGGTTTCATGGTTATCTTACTTAGTTTTCTCTTCCTAGCCGATCCTTCCCAACTTTTCCTTGAACAAACAACCTTGGATGACCTGTGGAGCTCAATCCACCATTAAAGTTTCTAAGCTTGGAAGCTTGGAGTTCTAGGAACAACGTTTGAGGTGGGTTTTATAACTCTAAACCTTGCTTTGTTATGCATACTTTGATTCTTGCAAATAATAGTTAGTTCTTCTTCTTCCCCATCTTTCTTTGCACTCTTGCAAGCTTTTTCGTGAAGAACAGACCTTGGTTTCAAGGTTGAAGATGAAGGGCGTTAATACCTATGTTGGTCCTTATCCAACTTTATTAAACGATCTTGGACCAATAGGTCTAAACGGTTCACACTCGTTTAAGCTCAAGTGGGTTCACACTCGTTTAAGCTCAAGTGGGTTCACACTCGTTTAAGCTCAAGTGGGTTCACAATCGTTTGAAATCAAGTGGGTTCACACTCGTTTAAGCCCAAACAGGTTCACACTCATTTAGGCTTAAATGGGTCCACACTCGTTTAAGGTCAAATGGGTTCACACTCGTTTACGCTCAACGGGTTCACACCCGTTTAAGCTCAAACGGGTTCACACCCGTTTAAGGTCAAATGGGTTCACACCTGTTTAAGGTCAAGTGGGTTCACACTCGTTTAAGCTCAAGTGGGTTCACACTCGTTTAAGCTCAAGTGGGTTCACACTCATTTAAGCTCAAGTGGGTTCACACTCGTTTAAGCTCAAATGGGTTCACACTCGTTTAAGCTCAAATGGGTTCACTCTCGTTTAAAGCTTAAATGGGTTCAATTAAAGGATACCTTGTTTTATTCAAACCCTAATGACATAACAGTGGTGATTTGGTTTATGTTAATCAATGAGGACTTAAACCAGCCCTATCTAGAGTGATATAATCACCATCTATTAGTAAGGATAGAGAGAAATTACCATTTATGGTTAAAACTCAAATAAAGTACCTTCAATGTATATGAATATGCAGGATTAGGGCATGATCCACTTATGAGAGATCATGAAAACCCTAATTAAGATAATTGATGAGTCTAACCTAATTTGAAAGCATCAATGATGATGTTTCTCATTCATGATGATACTATGAGCTCATTTCACTATGATGTGAATAGTAAACCCTAATTTTAGGGTAATCATGAGTAATGTGAATAGTAAACCCTAATTCTAGGGTAATCATGAGTAATGTGAATAGTAAACCCTAATTCTAGGGTAATCATGAGTAATGTGAATAGTAAACCCTAATTCTAGGGTAATCATGAGTAATGTGAATAGTAAACCCTAATTCTAGGGTAATCATGAGTAATGTGAATAGTAAACCCTAATTCTAGGGTAATCATGAGTAATGTGAATAGTAAACCCTAATTCTAGGGTAATCATGAGTAATGTGAATAGTAAACCCTAGTTCATAGTAATATGTTGAAATGAACAATAAACTCTAAACTCATGTTATTCCTTTAAGCATGAATTGTATGATCAAGATATGAGATGAGGAATTATTATTCCCAATCATAATGAAAGGGGTGAATAACCCTAAATGATGTAAACAAGGGAATCTTACCCTTTGTAAGGACATAAAAGTATAACCTTTGAATTGAAGGGTTAATTCTGTCTTATTGACTGCTGATCTGATTATGAATTGTTGATTACTATCAATTGAATTGATCATGCAAGTTCTTATAAGAGAATAATCATATCCAGGTAAGGATCATGACATCATATTCATTGAAAGCATGTCAATAGCTTATGAACAGAAATAACTATGTTGCCTAGATGCAAGTGGCATCATATGAAACTGATATGCCTTAAGGGCCATGAATGACATCAAGGTCATGCTAATAGTTGACTTGATGCTGACATGTCATTTGATAGCAAGTGTTATGATGATATAAGGGTGTAAGCACCCATGTTCCTAAATCATAGTGATAAAATGATTAAGAATTGATATCCATCTGATAACCGATATGAGTAATACCTGTTACGTTTAGTATTTTTCTGTTATAGCCATGTTTAGTACTTGAATGTTTGGAAACATGTATGATGCTAAAAGAATACTGAAATGTACCTAATAACCAAGTTTAATCATATCATGTAGAGCCCTGATCATAGATCCATCATTGTCAGAGTTTAAATGATGGTGAAACAGGTTTTCCTAAGGGAACTCCTGGATCACATACTTTAGAGTATGTGGGGGAATATGGATGTGTATATCCTTACATCCTAGTGTAGGAGTTGATGTGGATGTATCTTAATCCATCAACCCTTCACTATATGTTTATACTGGTATGATGTAACACTATTCTCCCAAGGTAATCTTTTATACCGCATCGATGAGAGATAAACATGAAATCTTTCGATAGCGAAGAGAGTGCAGAATGCCACTGTGACTCTAATAATGAAGTACCAGAATACCCTGGTGAGCTATATTAGCAGAGACACTAGATGTCCTGCATGTTTATCCTCATTCTGACTGAGGTAGTTGAAGGTCATGAGAATCCGGCTCTTTCGATGACCTAGTATGATACCGATGTGACTTACTAGTGATCGGTTGGAGCATGAGCAGTATACCTCATCTCTGCAGGGCATAATGATGTTTGTAAAACATAATCAACCGTGTAGCATAACTGCTTAGGTTGAACTACGAAGAACATTGATTGATATTACATTGCTTGCATTTAATATCCTGTTCAAGTATTAGCATACATGTTCTTCATATTCCTTAATAAAGGTGAGTAATTGTTATCAAGCCTGCTGTGAGTAATCTAAGTTACCTGCTCATGATATTCCTTTGATTGCTTTTAACAAAGTTTCTGGCGGAGAGTTATAACTCTCGCTGGGACAATTATTTAAAATTGTCTCACCCCGTAGATTTCTACCTTTAGGTGGACGTCGAGGTCGAAGGAACCGATCTGCAGGTGGACAGCAGCAGCAGCGGCAAAACCAGGAGCAGTAGTGATTTCAGGTGGAAACACTGTGCTGTCTAGTCTTGTAGATAGAATAGTCTTATGTCATCTCTGTACACTCAGGTCCTAGGAGTTTGTTGATCTGAGAATTTTGAAGTCTTGAGATTTTGTATCATGACGTATATAATCACTCGAGAAGTGATTTATCAGAGATGTAAACAGTTCGTCTTACTTTTATAAAAGGATTTTCAGGTTTTTGAGATCTCATTTTCAAAAAGTTTTAATTTCTCATGATTTTTCGTATTTCGTTGTTAATCGAATTGCTTCCGCTACGTTTATCTTGTGTTTTAGAGATCAGAGCCCACAATTTCCTTCCATATCACACAACCGATGGTTATACCATTCAACAACCAATGGTGTTGCTATCTTAGCAACTGATGTTCGTGATCAAGGGTGTAAAATTTATGGTGACAACCTATGTTCATCTCCTTAGGTTATGTTTTGACTCAATTAGATGTTTAATTATCATCCACTAAGTATTCTAATGATGTTATCATTCGATGATGATATTGGCTTAATACTTGATGGTGTTAATATAATGTATTACTGATCTAGCAACCAATGGTGACCTAATGATCAAAATTAATGGTGTATCAGGTCATCACCATATATGATGAATTAGGAATGTAATTGTAGATTTGACTAATCCTTAAACCAATGGTTCCTTGGTTCAATTGATTTAATGGTTAGACTTATACTTCAATTGATAACCTCGAACAATGAACCTGATCCAATGAATAATATTGGATGCTTCAACATCCAATGGATTAGAATAAATCACATGGTATTATATGTGGGTCCTAGTGAAGATAATTCAATGGTTCAATACCATTAATTTGCAGTCTTACCTTTCTCATCATATAGTTATATTTGATAAATCACTATAATAAGTGGATGCATAACTCCCATGTGATCTAGCTTGTTATACCTAACCTTAGTGTAATTATATGATGTTGATTGGCAATAATCAGACCTCTTGAATGATTAATGTGATAATGAATTACACTCTTCTTGTGTTGAAACCACATTGTAGTACTATTTGAATAGCATAGTGCCTTGCCATGTTAATATCTATGGACACATATGTGGCAATGATCTTTTGAGCCTTGGTTAAGGCATGTAATGATGATGATAACCTTACTATGAATAATGTGATGGTCTTAATGACCTTTAGGCATGTTTGAATCCATGATTGAGGTGAAATCTTCTTCATGTTCCAATAAGGGTTACAACCATGGAACTTGTGATAAGATATTGGTATCTTGTAATAGTATGATGATAAGTGTGGTCCATTAATTTGTAATGAATGATAGCATGTGGTAATGTGATTAAGATTTATATATCAAATGTTTTATATCTTTTGAAGTTGTTATACATATACTATTTTTAGAAAAGAATTAGGGTTTGAATGTCCACTTGTATGATAAAGCCTCAATGCATTCAATTGGCAGTAATTAATCAAGTGCAATCTTAATCATGTAGAGCCTTGTGCCGTAGATCCATCTTCAATGTCAGAACTTACTATATAGTGAAACAAGTATTCCCAAGGGAAACTCAAAGTGCATATGTGGGGGTGGCAAGTTGAGGATATATCCTTGTCATCCACAATTGCAGGTTATGGTGGATGGCTATGGTCATGCCTCTGACATTTGATGTGATTGAGGACAGCTGTGGTTGTACCTCGGATTAGAGGGTTTTGTATACCCTATTTTCTAGTGTCATAACTTGTACCAAGTATGGACTAGTTGCTATCAGTTGACTACATGTCATTGTTGATAGTTTGATTGGTATGTCACTACAATTTACTCATACTAACTGAGGGGAAGAGATCTTAGGATACCGACACTCCTAGATCTTATATGGAACTGAATAGCACTTCACAGTGTTTAGTTGGACTTTGAGTGGTACGACTCAAACTCCCCAGGGCATAATAATAAAAGATATAATACCAGCCGTGTGGTATAATTTCTAGGGTTTAATATGTATCACATTGGTTGATTAACCCTTGTCTTGTCTTTACACTACATAGTTCTTACATGATGTAGACTTATGAAAATTATTTAATTCTAATTGATGTTACAACTTGTTTGCTTAACTACTTAGTATGCTTAAACTATTCAATTTGTTCAAATTGCTTATTCAATACCCTAACTGCTTAATGAATTTACTGTTAATTAATATTTTTATGATCAATATATGTTGGAGAGAGTTATATTTCTCACTGGGACTGGGTCTCACCTGTGGGTCACCATAATTTTTTTAGGTGGTCGCGGGCAATGAGGTCGAGGCCGTGTTGTGGAAGAGAACCAATCTGGTGATCAATAGATTCATAAGGTTGGTTAGTATTATATGTTAGTAGTAGAGTCCTAGTGTCATCCATGTACTCTCAGGTCTAGGTATGGGATGTGTTTTCCAGATGATATGCTTGCATCGACACGAGATTTTGGTAGTATGCCAATGTTTGTAAATATATGGCATGTACATGTGTAATATCTTTTCTATGCAGAATGTGAATGAGGTCTTCAGACCCATATGTAAATACTTGTTATAGCATATGAGAATGGAATGATGGACCTTTTGTAAATGTTCTAGAGTTTATTTACATTGTTAGAATCAGTTTTAATTATTCTACATTTTTTACTATGTGATTAATTAGTAGTTGATCATGTTTTGTGTTTTGAATAATCTCGTTTAGCATGATGAGGTGTCACAGTTAAGTTGGTATCAGAGCTCTAGGTTTATTGAGTCTACAGGGACATAGGACTTAGGTTTGAGTCTGTTCTTATGTATCCAACATATCTGATCATAGTTTATGCTTATGCAGATATGTCTGGAGGACATGAAGAACATGTTGAGAGTAGCTACGTTACACCAGGAGGAGGTGCAAGGAGGTAGGCATGCAATGAGAGAGTGCCAGAAGTAGGGCCAGAGCAGCCCGCAATTCCTCATCTAGACCTGACAATGATGGCCAATCCTGAGTTTCAGCATATGTTTAGACAGATGATGGCCACAATTACACATATTGCTGACAGAGCGCCAGCACCTCAATCTAGAGTAGTTGCCTCTAATGTGGAGTCCCAAGGTGTCGGGAAGACATTTGAACATCTTAGACGTGTTGGGGTGATTGAATATACATGTACTTTTGATCCAAAAGACGTTGACATGTGGTTGACTGAGTTGGAAAAGGCATTCAAAATTCTAAACATTGCTGAAGAAGACAAAGTTAAGTATGCAGTATACTTGTTGAAGGGTAGTGTTGGCCACTGGTGGACCATAGAAGAGGAGAAAAGGCTAGGAGTTGTGATAGGATGGGAGGAGTTTTGGAGGGAATTTGTTAGTTGATATTTTCCAGAGACCTACCTAGATGAGAAAATATCTCAATTCGAGAAGATTTGTCAGGGAGCTATGACTATCAATGAGTATGAATCAAAGTTTATGGAACTTATGAGGTTCTTCCCGCACATGGTAGCAACGAACAAGGAAAGGATCTGGAGATTTGAGAAGGGTCTGAGTATGGAGTTGACTACTACAGCATCAGCCTTGGAGAATAGGGAAATATTTTCCACCTTTGTGGAATCTGTCAGGAGGATTGAGAGGTATGCCATAGAGAAGTGTGAAGCTAATGCTAAGAAGCAACCTATGTAGATTCAAGGGAAATCATCTGGAGGCTTTAATAAGCTAAGGTTTTTCCCACCGCCGTCGCAACCAAGGTCAACCTTTAGTGAACCAAGATGACATGCACCATCACAGTGGACCCCAATTCGGGGTAGAGGTCACAGTTTTTCACCGATGGGATCCTGCAGTACCTCATCAGTTTTAGTGACAGGGCCATTTAGGCCATATCAGGACACCAGAACATGTTACAAGTGTGGGCAAGTGGGGCATACAAGACCTTATTGCCCTATGAAAGATGAGGAGGTGACTCAGCAGCTAAGGCAAAGTCAACAAGGTCCACAACAACGACAGTTTAGTAGTGGCAGTGGAAGAGGACATGGTCAGGCATCCCAGGCAGGATCTGTAGGATAGGCAAGTAGAGGACGTGGACGGCAGTAGGAGACAGCTAGGTTCTATGCCTTGACCCAGCCGGAAGCAATGGTTAATCAACGAATCGTGACAGGTTAGACAGAATTATTTCATTCTGATTTGTCTTCTTCTTGTTTCGTATCTGTGTTAGTAGATCCAGGTGTGACACACTCTTTTATCACCGGAGAGGTGATAGATAGTTGTTATCTACCTGTTAGTCTTAGATCTAATAGCCTGTGGCTAAAGACTCCTTTGGTTGATTCCGCTGAGTTGTGGGAAGTGTGCCCTTCTTGTGTTCTTTCTTTCTCTGGACACAACATTCAAGTGGATCTTTTTCCACTTGACATGCATGGTTTTGATGTAATCTTAAGAATGGATACCTTGGAAAAATATAAGGTAGTCTTAGACTGTAGTACTAAGGTGGCGACGTTCCATGATGGAGATGTATAGTGTATTTTCTAGGATGATAAGAAGATTCTTCCTACATGTTTGATGTTAGGTATGACAGTTGAGCGGTTGATGAGACAAGGATGTGAGGCTTTCTTATCTCATGTTGTGGATACCAAGGTGGTAGGTCCTAGTATCCAGGAGGTAATAGTGGTGCGAGAATTTGAGGATATCTTTTCTGAGGAATTTCCTAGCATTTCCCCTCCTAGAGAGATTGAGTTTGAGATCAATCTTATTCCTGGAACACAGCCCATAGCATAGTCAGCATATAGAAAGGCACCGGCAGAGATGCAGGAGTTCAAGAAATAGTTACAAGAATTGTTAGAGAAGGGTTTTATCAGGCCGAGCACTTCCCCTTGGGGTGCTCCCATGTTGTTTGTCAAAAAGAAGGATGGTTCAGTGAGGTTGTGTATAGACTACAGACAGTTGAACAAGGTGACAATAAAGAATAAGTATCATTTGCCAATGATTGATGATCTTTTTCATTAGTTGAGAGGTGTCACTATGTTTTCAAAGATAAACATGAGGTCAGGTTACCATCTGTTGAGAATTAAGGTTGATGACATACCCAAGTCAGATTTTAGGACTAGGTATGGTCATTATGATTTTGTGGTTATGTCGTTTGGGATAACCAATGCACTTGCAGCTTTTATGGATCTAATGATTACAGTGTTTAAACCTTATATTGATCAATGTGTGGCCGTGTTCATAGATGATATCTTAATATACTCTAAGGATAGTCAACATCATGAGCAACACCTTCGCCAGGCATTGACTTTGTTGAGGCAGCATCAACTATATGCTAAGTTCAGCAAGTGTGAATTCTGGTTATCAGAAGTGTCTTTTCTGGGTCATGTTATATCTGCAAAAGGCATTTGTGTTGATCCTAAGAAAGTGGAATCTATACTAGAATGGGAACAACCAAATACACTGACAGAGATCTGTAGTTTCCTAGGTCTGGCAGGTTACTACAGGAGGTTCGTCAAAGACTTCAGTTCTATAGTGTTACCCCTAACTAGGTTAACCAGGAAGGATGTTCCTTTTGCTTGGAATGACAAGTATCAATGTTCTTTCCATCTTTTAAAAGGAAAGTTGACTAGTCCACCGGTGTTAGTACTGCCAGAGTAAGGAAAAGGCTATATTTTTTTTGTGATGCTTCAAAGAATTGGTTGGGATGCGTGTTGATACAGGATAAAAATGTGATTTCTTTTGCTTTGCGACAGCTTAAGAAACATGAGGAGAATTACCCAACACATGATCTAGAGCTTGTAGTGGTGGTCCATTCCTTAAAGATCTAGAGACACTATCTTTATGGAGAAAAGTGTCAGATCTTCACTAACCACAAGAATCTACATTATATATTCTCAAAATAGGAGCTGAATATGAGGCAGAGGAGATGGATGGAGCTGATTAAGGATTATGATTGCACAATAGACTACCATCCGGGGAAAGTGAATGTGGTATTTGATGCATTGAATAGAAATTCATCTTCATCATCAACGGTAGATAATGCACAATTAAATTCCTTGATGTGCCATAAGAGATATATGCTAGTGTCTCTTCACTAGATGAATATATAGCTAGAAGTTTCCTTGCTGGTAGGATTGTTGGCACAGTTACAAGTGAAACCTACCTTGAGACAGCACATTCATGATGCACAAAAGAATGATATTGTGATATAGAATATCTTATCAAGGATTGGCAGTGAAAAGTATGATGACTTTCATGAGGTAGATG